>JAJJWW010018735.1:0-324152 GCA_023531295.1 Papaver armeniacum | reverse complement strand
AGACTAGCACCCCATAAGACTTAGTCTTAGAACCATATTTTAGGGACTACTAAAAAATGGTGGGGACTACTCTCCAACTTTTGGGGTGGATATTAGAAGTAATAATGAGTCACCCCTTATCTAAGTTTTTTCTTAATACCAAAATTGTCCTTAGTAATTAAATTAGTGTAATGATTAGTGAGTTAATTAATGATTAGTGAGATTAAATTAATAAGTTGATTTTTTTAAAAAGAAGAATTATTGAGAGGTAGAAGAAGAAGATGAAGATGATAATGAAGATGAGGGTTTTGGAAGAAAAAAAATTAAGATCTTTTTCTTTAAGAGCCACAACAAGAGTATGATGTTTTGGCTACTCACGGGTGCTTCAAATTTAGTTAATGGTGCTTGAATTGGCCAAAACATTCCTAAAAATGAACAATTTACAAATCGATTTCGGTTTGGTTAAAAAAGTTCTAATATCGACATCGAAGAACAGTAGCCGAACACACCTGCAAGTGTAGTTCGGTTAATATTTCTGAAAATATAGGTAGCCGAACTCAGCTTTAATAGAGTTTTTTCTTTCAGAGAAAAGTTCGGTTAGGAGAAGAAAAATTGCGACGTAACCGGACTAGGAGTTCGTCTAGGAAAAAAATTTGCGACGTAACCGAACTCAATATGCTGGTTTTTCAAAGAAAAGTTCGATTAGGAGAAAAAAATTACAATGTAACCAAACTTTTTGTGGTGTAACCGAACTTTTTGCGACGTTACCGAACTACAAGTTCGGCTTGGACATTTTTTTTCTCGACGTAACCGAATTGTTCTCTGAAAACAAAAGCCTCCATTAAAGTTCGGTTAGGAGAAAAAAATTGCAATGTAACCGAACTTTTTGTGGCGTAACCGAACTTTTTGCGAGGAAACCGAACTTTGGACATTTTTTTTCTCTACGTAACCGAATTGTTCTCTGAAAACAAAAACCTCCATTAAAGTTGAGTTCGGCTAGTTCGACAAAATTTTTCACATAATTCCTAACCGAACTTCTCTCTGTAACTTCCATTTTCAACTCATTTTGATGCTTACTTCTCATTTTTTCAACGAAAAACGAATGAAAAGTAATGGGTTTGTTATAATTTTGATTTTGATTTTGTTATGTTAATGATTTAAATTAAGCTATATATAGAGGTGGCGGTGGTGGTGATTTGAGGTGGTAGGTGGTGGTAAGCGGCGGTGGTGATGGGAGGAGGTGGCTATATATAAATAGGTGGTGGTGATGGGAGGAGGTGATTATATATATAGGTGAAGGGTAGGTTAGTCATTTATACACCTTAGGACACCCCTTATAAGTATAGGGTTGACATTCCTATCACAAAGTAGTCCCCACCATTTTTGAGTAGTCCCCAAAATATGGTTCCTAGGTTATAGCGGCCTTACTTAGTTGAGTCACGTACGAGATTTTGAGCCGTAGTGGTAGATTCTGAGTTTTTTTTTTTTTTTTTTTTTTGAGGTAACCAAATTATTTATTTATAAAGTTGTGGTTACAATTCTGGGGTAACGAACTCCTATTCTATCGTTAAAGACCATCTGTTGGATGGTGTATGGGCAAGTATGATCCCAATAGGTCGTTGTTGTTGCCGCATTTTGTTGTAGTTGGTCCTTGACTGCTTTGTTTAACAGTTCATCCGCAGCTTGATTTGCTTCCCGAAATATGTGTGTGATTTTGTGTTGCGTAATGTTTTGTAGGAGTTGTCCAACTTCTTGTATCATCTGTGTCAAATACCATGGTTCGTGTTGTTGAGGTAACCAAATTATTTATTTATAAAGTTGTGGTTACAATTATGGGGTAACGAACTCCTATTCTATCGTTAAAGACCATCCGTTGGATGGTGTATGGGCAAGTATGATCCCAACAGGTCGTTGTTGTTGTCGTATTTTGTTGTAGTTGGTCCTTGACTGCTTTGTTTACCAGTTCATCCGCAGCTTGATTTGCTTCCCGAAATATGTGTGTGATTTTGTGTTGCGGAATGTTTTGTAGGAGTTGTCCAACTTCTTGTATCATCTGTGTCAAATACCATGGTTCGTGTTGTTGAGATTGCATAAGTGATATCAATGCTTGAGAGTCCACTTCGAACCATACTTTTTCCCATTGTTGTTGGATTGCCATTCGTGCCGCTAACAGTAGTCCCCAAGTTTCTGCCAATATAGAAGATTTTATTCCCAACGGTGCTGCCATTGCTTTGAGTACCGTCCCATTGCTGTCTCTGCATATTATCCCTGCTCCCGCCGGTCACGGGTTTCCTTTTGAAGCCTCATCATTGTTGATTTTTATCCATTGTGGATCCGGAGCTGTCCGGCCAATGTAGATGGTTGTTGATGTAGTACGTGGTCGTTGTTGTCGTTCCGTTGTTGGTCCGTCCGCCATAATTGGTACAGAATATTGTTGAGCCCATTGATATTCTTCGAACATTACCTTGATGAGTTGGTAAGTTTGTAACGGGGTGTGTAGTTGCCTGTTGTACACCCTCGCATTCCTGGCTAGCCAGATATACCAGATGGTGAAACCACATAATCCCCTCGCTGGTGGTGTATAACTGTTGGATAATACTTCTTGTAAGTTATTAGGGGGAAGTATGTGGTTAATGGTTTGTTGTTGTTGCTGCTGTTGTATCCCGAGAGTGTGTGTGCCGTTGTTGCTTCCTTGCTGATTCCGTTGGTTGTTGCTTGTAGTTCGTGCCAGATGAGAAGCGATCCGCTGCCATATTACCTTCGAGTTGTTGCATTCAAAAAATATATGTTCTTCCTATTCTTCTTCAGTGGTGCATACATGGAAGGTGTTCAAGTTTGTGATATTGAATCTGTGCAATTTTTTGAATGTTGCCAGACCATGATTTGCGACTTTCCACAAGAAAAGTCTGATTTTTGGTGGACATTGAAGTTTACAGATCTCTTTGTAGTCCACAGGTAGTTGATTTTGAATTTGGTTTTGTTGGTTGTGTGTTGGAGGTTTGTTGAACTGAATGTATCCTGTTTTGGAGGTGTAGTTACCGTGTTTGGAAAAAGGCCAGATACATTTGTCTTTTTGATGATCCCTTGGTAGATGGATTGTTGTGATGTGTTGAGCCATTTGGGGTGTGAAGGTGTTGAAGATGAGATTGTAGTTCCATGAGTGTGAATGAGGATCAATGAAATATGAAACCTTTGTGGTTGTAGGTAGGTGGTGGCTCTGTGGTGATTGGATGGTAGGTGGTAGGTATGGGATCCATTTTTGGTTGATAGTGGTATCCTTCCCATCTCCAATTTGGGAGAAAACATGTTCCTGCAAAATAATAGACAAGTTAGAATTTCCACAAGTAGCTGGCTGATGATTGAGGCTTTGGGATGTTGATGGAAGGTTGTGGAGTAGTGAAGTATTTGGGTGTGCACATGGATGACCAGACCAAATTTGGTTGTTGTTGAAGATGCCAGACTCTCTTTGTTAACAACGCTTGGTTATGCACTATGCTTTTGCGTATGCCTAAGCCTCCCATTGAAAGTGGTAGTGTAATTGTTTCCCATCCAATAGGATGTAGTTTCTTAGCTTTAATATCATGACCCACAAAAAAAATTCCTTGTTATTTGATCTATCTTATCATGTATCTCCACTGGCAATTGTTGCACCTACATGATATGGTTAGCCGTTGGTGTTAATGCTGTTTTGATGAGCACGAGTCTTCCCTCTTAATTAACACATTTAGCTATCCAACCATTTGCCTTTCTTGTAATTCGATTTAGTAGCTCTCTATGTACATGGGCCGACAATCTGCCATTTATGAATTGAACTCCCAAATAGGTCATCTATTCAGCAGTAGTGTTAAAGTTGAAAATCTATTGTAGTCGACTCAGGTGATCTGGATGGATCTTTGGATGGTGTATCAGAGTTGATTTGTCCGTGTTTATGGCTTGTCCTGCTGACGTGGAGTACCATTGTAGCAAGTTTTGTAAGGCTGTGCAAGAGTTGTGATCAGCTGTGCATGTAATGCGGATATCATCTGCATACATGAGGTGTAAGATTGAAGGCGCATTTTTTGAGATTTTAACACCTTTCAGCTGCCTTTGCTGTTCGAGTACTCCAAGGTTGGTAGATAGTACTTATGCACACAAGATGAAAATGTACGGGGAGAGCGTGTCACCTTGGCGGAGACCTCTTGTTGGTTTGATATGCCCCTGTGCCGACCCATTGATGTTGATAGAGTACGTGACTGAAGTTATACAAGCCATAATGCATTCAACAAACGAGGTTGGGAAGCCCATCTTTTCCAAGGTGAGTTGGATGAAATTCCAATCCAGGTTGTCGTAAGCTTTCCTAATGTCCAATTTTAGAGCAAATTTTGGATTCTTTTCCGGTGGTGTAACCCTGATATGGTGGAATAGTTCTGTGGCTATGGAAACGTTTTCGTGGATGGCTCGATTAGGAACAAAGGCGCTTTGGTAGGGGATGATAATGCATTGTAGTAGGGGTCGTAGTCTGTCAACTAGGATTTTGGCGATGATTTTGTAAATCACCCCACATAGCCCAATGGGCCTGAATTCGTTTTGTTTTGAAGGGCTTTGGTTTTTAGGAATGAGAGTGATGTTGGTATGGTTTAATGGTTGTTCTAGGCAGTGGGTGTTGAAAAAATGTTGGACCATGGCTACGACTTGTGTTTTGATTGAAGGCCAAAAGGTGGTGTAGAATTTACTTATAAAGCCATCTAGGCCCGATGCTTTTTCTGCTCCAATTTATTTAACAGCTTTGTCAATCTATTGTTCCGATACATTTTGGGTTAAAATTTCACATTGTCGTTGAGATAATCTGTTAGATATACAATCAAACAGAGAATGGTCAATAGTATTTGGAGATGCCACATATTGTTTGGTGTAGAAGTTTAAGATCATCCTTCCGATGGTTCTTGGTTCCGTTATCCACACTCCTTGTTCATCCTGCAGCTGAGAAATATGATTAATGCATCTGTGAATTGTAACTTTAGTATGAAAAAATGTAGTGTTTAGGTATCCCTCCTGTAACCATTGGATCCTAGAAAGTTACTTCCAGTACACATCATAGCATTTTGCTAGCATGTAATGTGTATTCCTTAGATCTTGCTCATGTGTTAGCATACAATGTAAAGCTGGGCCCTCCAGATTCGCACACTTGTACTAGGCTTGTTCAATCTCTCTTTCAGCTTGTTTGATGAGGGATGGTAGATGGCCAAAGGTTGTCCTGCTCCATTCTAGCAGTACTCTAGCCGTATCTTCCATTTTTTGTACGAGATTGAGTGTTGGCGAAGCAGAGTGTGATCTGTTCCAAGCTTCTAGTACAACATCTTTCATTTGTGGATGTAAGAACCAAATGTGTTCTATTTTGAAATTCTTGGATCTTTGTTGTTTGATGTATTGTTCTTTTAGCAGTAATTGAGCATGGTCTGATGCAATGCGTGGCAGATGTTGAATCGACATTTGCGGATGAAGATCTATCCAAGATTGATTTCCAAGTCCACGATCAAGTCTCTCCATGATGTTATTCTCACCTAACTGGTTGTTCGTCTAAGTATATGGATCTCCTTGGAACCCCGAATCGATAAAGCCATTCATATCAATCACTTCTTTGAACAAGTTAGCTTGATTGGTGCTTACTGGTGTTTGTAGGTGAAAATGGTTTCTGCTGATTTCAGTAATTTTGGGTGTACGGGTGAGAAACAATTTAAACCCCAAACAATGTACTGCAAGGGAGTACTTTAGATTCGAGAGATCAATCTGTACAAGTCCGGCCTAAACCAAGAAATGGACGTTCCAGACTTGCTTCGGTCACAAAGTGAAGGAGAATGGGTTGGTTTTGGGGAGGGAAGCAAGGAAAGCGATGAGACCGAGAATAGTTGATTCTCGGAAGAGTAGTTGTGTTACTACGACTTATATCGAGAAAAGTGGGAAGGCTAACAAATGGTAAGCTAGCAAGTATTTTCTGAGTGTTGTGTATTCCCCGAATGAACTTGTTGTTCTGTGGAAATAGGTAAGACCTATTTATACAAGTCGAAGTGAAACGTACCATGGTCTCATTAAGGAATGGAAAAATTGGTAAGT
This sequence comes from Papaver armeniacum, assembly GCA_023531295.1. Taxonomy (NCBI): domain Eukaryota; kingdom Viridiplantae; phylum Streptophyta; class Magnoliopsida; order Ranunculales; family Papaveraceae; genus Papaver; species Papaver armeniacum. The sequence continues at coordinate 318,083 of JAJJWW010018735.1, read as the reverse complement.
AAATGGGAGGAGGTGGTAACCGTATGCATGGAATTTGATGTTCCATAAAATCGTTAACGCATGGAATTGATGTTCCATAAAAACATTAACGTATGGAATTGATGTCCCATGAACGTTTCACTTTTAACTCCCTGTATTTACTAACCTCCTCACCCTTATGAAACTTCCTTATGACGGGCGTAGTGTACGCCGCACGCTATAAACCGCCAAACCAATACCCAAAGAGGATCCCCCAGTTTGTGATATGTGTTGATGTCTCGAATATTTTTGTGGAAAACATGTAGCATAGGGTTGTTTCCTGGCAAGTCGAGCTCGAGAGACTTGGTAGCTTGGTGACCTTCGATGGTCGAGATTTTATATCTTAAGAGGAAAGGTAGCCGTTGATATTTGCACGCTTTCGTTCGTTGGTGGCCGCATAGGGAAGGCCATCATGGTGGAGCGGCTAGGTTAGCATGCCATTGGCATGGCATGGTGGCGCGGCTAGGTTGGCAAGCCATTGGCGTGGCATGGAGGCGCGGCTAGGTTGGCATGCCGTTGGCATGGCGTGGTTTGGCGTGTCCAAACTTAGGTTTTCGGGCTAAAGGTTACCATGTGTCGTCTGGTAACCTTGGAGGGCTAGGATTTGCTCCTGGGATTGAAGGGGGACCGTCGATTGTCGCACGCCTTCGTTTTGGTAGCCGCGTAGGGAAGGCCATCATGGTGGCGCGGCTAGGTGCGTTTGGCATGTGGGGCCAAGGGTTTGGCAAGCCGTTGGCACATGGTTCGGCTAGCATGGCTAGGTGCGGTTTGGCTTGGCATGTGGGGCCAAGGGTTTGCCAAGCCGTTGGCACATGGTGCGGCTAGCATGGCTAGGTGCCAAGGAAAGGTGTGGCTTAGCTTGGCATGTGGGGCCAAGGGTTTGGCAAGCCGTTGGCACATGGTGCGGCTAGCATGGCTAGGTGCCAAGGCAAGGTGTGGCTTGGCTTGGCATGTGGGGCCAAGGGTTTGGCAAGCCGTTGGCACATGGTGCGGCTAGCATGGCTAGGTGCGATTTGGCTTGGCATGTGGGGCCAAGGGTTTGCCATGGGCGCATGGCGTGGCTAGCTTGGCTAGGTTTGTCTTGGCATGTGGGGGCAAGGGTTTTCCATGGGCGCATGGCGTGTATAGCTTGGCTAGGTGTGGTTTGGCTTGGCATGTGGGGCCAAGGGTTTGCCATGGGGGCATGGCGTGGCTAGCTTGTCTAGGTTCGTGACCAAGCTAGGGTTTTGGGCCAAAGGTCGTTTGGTAACCTCGGACGGCTAGGATTTGCTCATGTGATTGAAGGGAGACCATTGATTGTCGCACGCCTTCGCTTTTGGTAGCTGCGTAGGGAAGGCCAGCAAGGTGGCGCGGCTAGGTTAGCATGGGGCCATGGCAAGGTGCGTTTGGCAAGGCGCGGTAGGTGTGGCTGGTATGGTTTGCCATTGGTACTGGGGTGGGTCTAGCATGTTGGCATGCTTTGGCGCGGTGGCAGGCATGGTTTGCCATTGGCACTGGGGTGCGGCTAGCAAGGTTGGCATGCCTTGGCGCGGTAGGTGTGGCTGGCATGGTTTGCCATTGGCACAGGGGTGCGGCTAGCATGTTTGGGATGCCTTGGAGCGGTAGGTGTGGCTGGCATGGTTTTCCATTGGCACAAGGGTGCGGCTAGCATGTTTGGCATGCCTTGGTGCGGTAGGTGTGGCTGGCATGGTTTTCCATTGGCACATGCGGTGTGAGAATTAGATTTTTGGCCTGCCGAAACCCTAATTAACATTAAAAAAAAAGGTACCTGGTAATTTTCTTGCAGACAAATTAAAGGGTTCAATAAATGTGCTTGGTTTGGACATTATTACTCAAGTTCTGTGACGTCACTGTCTGACTAGGGTTTTACGATTTTACCCCTAAGCTAAAAACCACCATCAACATTAAGTCCACTGCTTATCTCGGAACAGGTGCCTTGTTGCGAGGTAAGCATATGATGGTGACAGACAATGTTGGAATCAAGACGTAAATCATTGCAAAGATGGTAAGGAAAATCCGACTAACCTTTTTGAGAGGTGAAGAGAGTTTTTGCTTCCCGTGTTGGCGGCCCTGCATAAGTTGTACTGGGGATGCATACCGTGGAGTGGTGAGACGAAAGTTGCTGGCTTGGTCTGGCCGTACATCACTGAGGCATAGCGGGCGCAGTCTTGGAAGGAAAAGCGTAGCGGATGGCTTGGCACGTGGGGCCAAGAGGTGGCGTGGTCTTAGGAAAATTTGTTGGTATTGGCAGGTTCACGGCTCGGACAGCTTGGAGAGGCAAAGCGTGCGTGGATGACTTGGCATGATAGGGCCGTGATAATGGAGCGGGCGGCCTGGCATGGTGCGGCCATGGCAAGGCTAGGTGTACACGGACGGCTAGACGTGGTGGGGTCGCAACAAATGGAGCAGACGGCTTAGCGTGTGGGGCCAAGGCATGGCGTGAGCGGTCTTGGGCGTGGAAATTGGTCTTTGCGGGACCGGTTTCCTCTTTTCCTTTCTTGGCTCAAAATAGGAAATCCTTTCCTTGTTCAAACTCCCACGTACTATGTATATATAAAAGGAGGGCCGGCTTCTCTTTAGTTTGACGCCTATACATTTTTTTCATCCCAGCCGTGTGGTAGCAGTAAAGCAAAGCGGGCAAGCAAATCCCAGGTATGCCTTCCAATGATTCTTCTTTAACTTGTTTTCTCTTTTCTTTTGTGTTGGTGTAAACCTTAGTTGTAGGCGTACCTTTTCATGACCTTGTAGAAAATTTTGGTGTGAATCCTAGCCGTAGGTATGTTTTGCACAAGCTTGTAGTAGTACTTAGGCATGAATACCATAATAATGTTGACCGCCTCAACTCACTGTGCGAAGTAAGCTCGCGATAGTAATTGCCATCCCTTTCCTACGAAAACCTAGTTTTAGGGTTTACTCCTTGTTTTGGTGTGGCCGTGTGCATGGTTCCTATGGTGGGGCGCACCTCTTCGGTCGGACAAGAATTTTATGCAGCAGGGTACGGCCTTGAAACAAACTGGCTTGCGTCTTGGGTGGAAAAATAATTTCCGTGCACTTTCCGTAATAATTTCTCTTCGTATTGTTCCATTGTAGTTATCTCGGCGGTGAAAACAACGTAAGAGAATTTTCATTAGGATGTCAACAATTTCTGTCAATGCATCAAGGATGTGGGTAATTCCAAGCCAAGCATAGATGATGAGTTCTTCACAACATCCGCTACAATTAGAAAAAATCATCCCAAGTATGCGTCGATCCTCCTGACTGGTTCGAAAAGTGAAGGAGAGGCCCGTTCGGTTCGTCCGGGTAGTGTAATAAGGTTTTGTATTCAGAGAAAAGAGTATCATGCTTCTCCCATTGACTTTAAGACCAGTGTAAGCCCGTTGCGTCCCTTTGAGAAATAGATGCGATTCATGTTGAGCCAGGAATGTGTAAAGGCCAGCTTGACCAAGGCACAAATTGAGAAATAGATGCGATTCATGTTGAGCCAGCGTCGTTCTTGGCTCTTTGGTTATCCAGAGATATTTTTGATGATCATCTTGTAAGAAGGGAGATAAGGAAGGAACTTATCAAGTTTGCTATAAAATTGGCAAAAGGCGTCGTTCTACCTATTGGTGGTTTGTTTCTTGGTTCTCTGTCGCACACTTGGATGAATATGTGTACTTCAAACTGTTTACATGAAAGTGGATTCGTACATTCATCATGACTTTCTTCGGCGTGGTTGTGGGAGCACTGGATGTACTTCCAAGTCTTGGGGTGGATCCGGATCTTTACCGCGCTGGTAAAGAGGATCTTGCAAAGCGATCTCTTACAACATTGATAGTAGGCCTCGATGCTAGTGTTCTTGTGTCGGTCAAAGTCTTCCTTTTACCTTGCGGAACGAAATCCGTCAACAACCTCCAAATATAACATATTTTGGCAGGATGACTAAGGCAGAAGGATGAAAGCTCGAGTCCGAGATGGCGAGTAGTTCTTCGATAGCGGTATTTGTTGTGACTCGAGAGCCGATTATATACCAAGATATGGGAAAACTACGGTCATATTGCCATGACCAAGAAAATTACTAGCCGTCACTGGCGTTGGTCAAGCGTGTGGAGGAAGCCTTGTATTCGATTGACGACATGTTCAACGTGGATCGGGTCATACGGTTTAGAGGACGTAATCTCGAGCTGGAGGTTCCACCGTGACATGCGACTTCTTTTGGAATGAATTGTTTAGGAATGAATGTTGTCTTGGTTATGATTGAAAGTGTTGCAAGACATCCTAGAAAACCATGGAACATGCTTCTTCAAATTGGAAAGGCTAACAAATGGAAAGATATTCTCATTAAGGAATGTAAAAATGGGTAAGTAAATGGGAGGAGGTGGTAACAAGTATACATGGAATTTGATGTTCCATAAAATCGCTTGGTTACTTTTATTTCCTTACGGATGGTGTCCGTACCAATACTCATACGGCTGTATCATATGCGGCAAGTCGGTGGAATGACCATATCCTTAGAGAGCGTGGTTGTATTTTGCATGCTTTTGTTCGTTGGTGGCCGAACCTTCCCGTAATTTGGAAGCCTTAATGTTAGGTTGTTGGCATGGATGATGAAGAAATGCATGCCTCCTTGACAGTTGCGAAATCAAAGGGGATTTGTTAGGAAAGGAAACGAGACATGTGGGGCCAGGGTTTGGAAAGCCGTGCTTTTATGACTGTGTGGGTGTCTTTGGCAAGGTGGTTTCTAGGTGCCAAGGCAAGGTGTGATTGATTGGCAGTTTGAATCGGCAATGGTGGGGTGCGATTTGGCTAGGTTGGCATGGGGCCATGGCAAGGTGCGTTTGGCAAGGCGGGCGACCGTTGATTATCGGTTTTGGGTGTGGCTTGCATGGTTTGCATGGGGCATTAGGTGTGGCTTGCATGGTTTGCCATTGGCGGGTGCGGCTATCATGGTTGGCATGCTTTGGCGCGGTGGCTGGCATGGTTTGATATTGGCAGTGGGGTGCGGCTAGCATGGTTGGAATGCTTTGGCGCGGTGGCTGGCATGGTTTGCCATTGGCACTGGGGTGCGACTAGCATGGTTGGCATGCCTTGGCGCGGTAGGTGTGGCTGGCATGGTTCCATTGGCACAGGGGTGCGGCTAGCATGTTTGGCATGCCTTGGCGCGGTAGGTTTGGCTGGCATGGTTTTCCATTGGCACAGGGGTGCGACTAGCATGTTTGGCATGCCTTGGCGTGGTAGGTGTGGCTGGCATGGTTCACCATTGGCACATGCGGTGTGAGAATTAGGGTTTTGGCATGTCGAAACCCTAATTAGCATTAAAAAAAGGTACCCTGGTAATTTTCTTGCAGATAAATTAAAGGGTTCAATAAATGTGCTTGGTTTGGACATTATTACTCAAGTTCTGTGACGTTACTGTCTGACTAGGGTTTTACGATTTTACCCCTAAGCTAAAAACCACCATCAACAACTGGTCTTCCACCATTTTTTTTTTCCATTTGGTTAAGAACTTCATTGAAATCAACTAGGAGTAGCCATGGAAGATTATGGTTTGAGATGATAGAGTTGAAATCTTTCCATAAATCCCATCTAGCTTGTGGTGGCGGTGGTCCATATATGCATGTGAATATCCATTGTGTAGAAGAGACTAAAGGAACAATATACCCATGAATCATACTTTGATTAGCCACTAGAATCTTAACACTAAGGTTGGACTTCCATAGTAAGCATAGTCCACCTTTACTGCCATTACAAGAAACAGTGAAACACTTATCAAATCCTAACAAGTTTTGCAAAAAATACATATGAGATTCAGAAGATAAGGTTTCTGACAAAAATATGAGACTTGGGTTGAACTTGAGGACATAGTCACACAGTTTTTGAATTTTCAAGGCGTTGTGAGCACCTCGAAAATTCCATGCTAAAAGATTCATAACTCAGGCGAGTGTTGGTTTGGGCTAACGACTCGCAAAGGTGTGACATCTGCAATGGCATCATTCTCCTCATCGAAATAGTTTCCATGCTGAGTTGGTAGTTGAGATAGGTGCTGCTACCGATATGGGGTTGTGGGTAGCAGCGTCTTGTGGAGCTGATGATGTTGTTGGTTGTTGTTGCGGGATTTTGTTGGCGTACATAGTTGATTTTAGCTTCCTTGTCCTTTGAGTAAGAATTTCAAATTGCGGTGCTGGAGGCCCGATAGCTTCATTTCTTAGCTCAGTTAAGGATTTTAACTTCTGTGCTTTTGGTGGAGGTGGTTGAGTTGTAAAGTCAGGAGTGGGTGGTAGAAGCAGGTGCAATGGTGGGCTTTTCCTTGCTGTTGGCAATTTTCTTGTGTATGTCCTCAAAGGTTGTTGTATTTGAGTTGCCCTAATTGGTTCTGGTTCAGTTGCCCTAATTGGTTCGGGTTCAGTTGGTTGTCGGTGAGTACCCTCATCTGTAGATGGTGTTTCCTGTGGTTGAGCAGTTGTTGTAGTTGGTTCATTAGGGAGGCTTGTAGTCAATTTCACACGTGGGAACCCTTCCACTCTGGTGACTTGAATATCAACACGTGCTCCATCTTTCTGCGAAAAATTTGTTAAAAGTCGAGCATAATTCAACGTGAAGAAATTTGTCAGAGGAGTTGGTGTTTTTGGCGTCGGCTTATCGGGTGGTCTAACTTGTTGGCCCAAGTTTGTGAAGTGACAGTTTGGAGTCGGGTGATAGTATGGTCTAGGACCCATATCCGAATTTGATTGCCCAATTCCTCATGTTCCCATGAACTGTGTTTGACCAGTTGGTAATCCAAATTTCTCCGGGCCTCCAAAATGGATCTGGGCTGATGGGTGTTGAAATGTCTGTCCCATTTGCCTTCTAGTGATCAGGATGTCAGTAGGATCATTCTTTCGGCTTGTGGTTCCACTGAATGTACCTCATGGATAGAATGTTCTGGCACATGAGTTTGTACAGCTTTCCCTTTGTCAGTTTGTTCCACTTTTCCCGGTGTTGATGATGCAGTGCCCTTTGCAGTCGGATTTTGTGGAACTGGGGTCCAGTTTAGTCCTTGCTGGGTCATCTTTTTGGCCAGGTGAGTCGGAATCGGTGGTGCTACAATCTCAGAAGGGGTTGTTGTTGTTGGTGGTGGTGGTGGTGTTGGTGTTGGTTGTGATGGTGAAGTGGTCAAGGATATAGTTTGTGATGGTGGTGCTGAAGGTATGTTAGTAGAGTTAGGTTTCAATGTTGTAGCGGGCTTTAATGCGCTCCCTGGATTGTTTAGCATGACTGTTGGGATGAGGTTGAAGCTCTGGTTGGTTGTGGTGAAGAAAACAGGTTGAGGAATTAGGGTTTCTAGTTGTTGGTAGTTGTGCTCTCATTCTGTTGTTGAGACGGTGGTACGGGAATTCCGGAAATTCATCATCTTGAAGGGCATGGTCAGTGCTTATATATGAATGTGGTGCATTCTTTAGCGATGTGCCCTATGAATCCGCATCTGTAATAGATCATTGGTAGATGTTCATATGCGTGCTGTATCCATGTTGGTCCTTCTATGTTCAGTAGAACTCTTGGTGTGAAGGGCTTTTTCAGGTTCATTCTTATTTTGGCTCTTGGTGGGTTTGAAGTTATCTCAACTTTAAGTACGGTTCCAACGTTGAGTAAAAGTTGTTCTAGGGCTACTTTGTCCACCAGGAAGGTAGGAAAGTGAAGAACTTGCAACCAAAAAATTGTTGAATGGAAACAGTTACTAGGGTTAGCCATGAAAGTACCATAGTCTTCAAAGATTACTACCTGATCTGCTATGATCCACGTTTCGTTAGCAAGTAAAGTGTTCTTGTCACTATCGTGGATTAGGGTAATCTTGAACGCCTCAAAGTTGGGGATGTTATTAACTTGCTTTATCTTGATAGGATGCCAGTGATGTTTGAGAGCATGAAAGAGACCGGATTTGTTGAATTTCCCAGAGAGAACTAGCGCCACAAGGCAGTGACTTTGATGGCTTTGCATGATTTCTTGCATTCTTTTGGTTAGTTGGAATAGTACCGTATCTTTGTGATGAGGGTGATGGTTATTTTTAAAGTTGATGATGATGGGGTTTTTCTTTGGTTCTGATATTCAGAGGTTAAGCTTTTACTTTTTTGAGGATTTTGTTCTGGAAGATCTGTATGATTATTAGCTTTTGAAGGTGGTGTTGAAGGTAGAGAAATAGAAGCTGGTGAAGAGGATGACGATGAGATCGAGGATGTGGAATTGTTCTTTAAGGGTGAGAAAGACATATGAGAACCTGGGGGAATAGAAGGTTGATGATTGATTTCTCTCATAAGAAGAGAAGAAAATTGGGAGTGATGCAACTTTTCAGGCGTGTGCTGCATGTTGTAAGGTTGTGATGATGGTTGAGAGAGAGGTGGTGGTTGAATCTCATTGGATGAAGATTGCGATGGAGGAGAAGCCATTGGTGGACATAAAAAATAGAGAAAAAAAAACGAGAAGGGGAGTGGATCAAAGCGAGACAAGTGTGGGAGACAAAATCTCAGAAATTCGAGCTCAATCTTTGCTTGGAAGGAAAATAGCAGTGTCTGAATTAGTTGCTTTTGAGAGAAATCAATGCATTAATTCAAGACCAGAGTGCTACTCCGTAAGAACAAAGGTGGATGAGTGATATGCAGATTTTGGACCTTGACTATAGTCAACGCAAGCGGCCATTCCGATTTTTGACGATATAGATTGTTCTGTTTGACGATATAGTCAACGCAAGCGGCCATTCTGAGTTATGATGTGCATACATTGTTCTGTTTGACATACTTTTATTTTATTTTTCTTGACGGCAAAAAGAAAATTTTATTGAAAAAGGTTCTGAATCCCTAAAAAAAAAATGAAGAAACCAAAAATAAATTACATGGATATGTATATAATAACATCCTAATTACAAATAAGAGTGTGGACAAAGTGAAACCATCAAAAAAATATTTGTATGCATGGTCCAATTGAATAACCATGTCTTTACCTTTATGACACGATCTGTTGTTTCGTTCCTTCCACATACTCCACCAAATGGCAAATACTCCTACAAACACTTCACCAAATGGCAAATACTCCTACAAACGTTTCGGCTTCTTCTTACTTTTTTTGTTTTACATTCCCACAAAGCTTTCTTGTTTATTTCTTGTTACTTTTCTTGGATGATGAGATAAATTTTTGATCACGGTATTCATTTAAACTTACTAAGAAAATTTTAGTTTGCAGGTGTATTTTACGTAAATTTGGAGTCCCATAAGAATAATGTCAAAAGTTTTTTTATTCACCGAGCAGATTCCAAGTCAGGCATTAGATTTTGGGTCACATAATGTAATGAAAATCCGCAACAATGTCGAGATGCTATTACTATAAGAAAGTTAGAGCATAGAACAAATTTGAATCACTTTAGATTATGGGTCACAGTGGTTGATTGTAGGTTATATATCGGATCTCAAAACCAATTTGGAACACATAATAAAGTTTGGATCACATAGAATAAGTTTTAATTAGGTTGTTTGACCATATAAGGGATTGCACTGTAGACTTAAGATTACTCATTTTGGATCACGAAATAAATTTTGGATTATAAGGATAACAATTTACCAACGAGCAAAACATTGACTCTTTAGAAAATTCTTTTAGTTAAAAACTTAAAATGATGCCATTTGATTCACTTAGCAACAATATGGTTGTTTTAAATCTACCCCGTTTGCATCTAAAATCTTAAATTTTTGATAATACTTTTTGTGTATACCTAGTAAACCACAACATGATTTTTAGTTGAATAACCAACTTTGAGACCAATAAAACAAAAACCTTGACCCGAAATTGACCACAGACGACCGTGTTTTCATCAAGAAAAGTCAAACCTGAGCTATTTTTTCTCCTATAGTTGATGTGATAGGGTTGGAGTATAAATACCGTTTTTCTCACATGGATCCAATATGAACATCCCTCGGCTAAATCCTGCTCAATATCAATCCAAATTCCAAAGTAAGAAAAATCTCTCGAATCAAGCAGCAGCCTTAACAAGTATGAACTTGAATCTCTAGCTATGTTCTTTGTTTTCTGATATATTTATTTATGCCTATTTCTCTTTTGCTGTTATCTTCTAATGTTTTGTTATTTATATTCATAAACCCTAGCTATCGATCCACTCTTGATAAGGATTAATTCAATCTGATGAGTTCCAATAATTACGTTCAGACCGAAATGACGGCAAGGAAAATAATGCGAGAGCTGATAAACAGACGCAATTTAGGTATAGCGTTCATCGCTGGATATGCTCCTATGTTTGTCTATCACCGTAGAAAGATGCAAAAGATTTCACGGCAAAATGCTGAGGTCAATATTTGTTCTGTAAATTATTTTCTTCCTAATAACCCATGATCCGCATTGAATATTGTTCTCTTAAATGTTATTCTGTGTTTGTTTAGGAACTCAGCGATATCGTGGACAAACATGTTGCTGAGAGCCGTAGTCTTGTTGATGAATTATCTAAGATATCTGAGGTTGTCGATGAAATAGTTGAGGTTTGGTCATTACAAACACTAAACCTCGTCATATGACACCCTTGGAATGTTGTTTTTATATTGACTAGCATTTGCTCTTTTCTATGATACAGCTGGTGAAATCGAAAAACATCAGCAAGAACAGAACCCATTCTCCTGCACCACTGAAGAACGGCAGCTCCCTTTCTTCTGAACCGTTGAATACCAGCAGCAATAACAGCTCCCCTTCGCGTAATCTGTCCAAAAACAGAAGCTCCGATTCTCCTGAACCCTTGAACAACATCAAGAGCAGTGACAGCTCCCCTTTTCCTAATCTTTCAAAGGACAGCAGCACTACGAACAACAAAAAAAACAACAGCTCCCCATCTCCTACAACGTCCAAGACCAGAAGCAATGGCAGCTCTCATTCTACTGAACAATCGAAGAACAACAACAGCAGCATCTCCTCTTCAATGTTGTATGATAACATAGTCTATAAGTGGATTTTCAGGTGAAGGAATTTTTGATTTACAAAATTTCAGTAATGCGGTTCGATAAGAGATTTGTCTCATGTATGAAGAGATGGCAAAAGCATGTTACAGTTCTTATGAACTGATTTAGTGAAATAGTATTGTTTTCTCGACCACAAATTGTTAAGGAATGTGACAATGAAACATAAACAGCTGAAATGGAAAACAATTTGAATTGGAAAAAGTCTTGTTCCAAAAAATGTCAGTAAGACAAGTTGCACACCTCATGTGAGATAGCTAGAATTATCTGTTGCAAATCGTGTAAAGCTCAAACACTATTCACTAACTCAATGAACTTAATTAGCAGCAGCTGAAACAATAGCAATACGCAGAACAAAGTAAGTCCGGTCGCCCGAACCCTCTTATGTTTCTATATAATTCGTTAGCATCTAAAATCTTGATTTTTTGGAAATACTCCTCTTTGGAAAAAAGAAAAAAAAGGATTTTGACAAAACAAAATCCTTGACCCGAAATTGACCACAGACGACCGTGTTTTTCTCCTCATGAAGAAAGTCAAACCTAAGCTATTTTTTCTCCAAGCGGATTCCTTCCATAGGCTTGGAGTATTTTTTTTCTTGATAACATAAAATTTTGATTATCAGGTAGAAAAGTTGTTTTGATCCTTTGCCAGAAGATCACAAACGGCAGCAGGAAAGTTTGAAATTGTTTCCATTCCAGTAGCTGATTCTCTAACAGTCCTAGAGATATTATCAGCTACCTGGTTATTCTCACGCTTAGTGAAAGAAAAAGTACATTGAATAAAACTTAAAGCCAAATGTTTAATCTCTTTAATGAGATTTCGGTTTTCCCATTGAATGAGTAATGAGACTCCATTTATTGATTGATTGAATGAGTAATGAGACTCCAAATGGCATCGGCCTCCACTTGAACCATTGAGCATTGCATTCTTTTAGCCCAGCTCAGCGCTTCTCGTATCGCATGCATTCCCCCATTTCATCACCTAGTACTCCATTTGCATATTCTCCCCTGATGACTTTGCATTCACCTGTATGATCGCGTAAAACGATGCCAGATCCCAATTGGTTAGTGTCAAGATCAAATGAAGCATCAACATTAAATTTAAGGATCCCTACTTCAGGTGGTATCCATAAAGAGATGCAGTTATCCTGTGATAACACAGTTGAAATTCCTGAGCTATGTAGATGGGAAGCAAGGTGATAATTAATCTTATGAATAGATGTGTAAGGATTAAGAGATACTCCCTGGAAGATTTTATCACATCGATCCTTCCACAAAACCCATATACCTATCATGAGAGTAAACAAGTTTTTCTCATCATTGTTATAGTTCCTGTCAGAGAACCAACTTGTAACCCATTCTGAGACAGTAATGAATCTTCTACTGACTTCTTCAATATCAATCTGAACTCCTCTCCAAACTAATCTTGAATGAGAAAATACAAAGATTAAGTGTTCCATTGTTTCTTCCTGCTGTCCACAAACTCCACAGTTAAACTCAATATTGGAATCATAATAGGCAAGCTTGAACTTAGTAGAGTTAAGTTCTCTTATGCACTTCCAGGCAAAGAGCTTTATCCTGTTGTTTATGGGTAAAAATCGTTTTAATTTCGGTATGAGTGAGAAAACTCCAATCAAACTCCACTTGCAAAGTTGCCTTTCGAGAGTGTGCAGACTTGTTGTCTTCCTATTTATACAAGTAGAGATTGAAACGAGCCTTAACCATTTCCCCGCCTTGTATGTCTCGATTTGGTTTCTTGAGTGCAAGTGGTGCTGCTAAATGGCATGTGCGGAATGCCTTTGTTGCGAGTTGCCCTCGAGCGCAAGTGGCAATGATCATAATAATGTGCTTTTATGTTGACCTAGCAAGGCATAGCGACTTGGAAATATGGCTTGCGGTACTTGAACCTAGTAGAGTTAAGTCTTGTATAATTTGGCTCTTAAGTGCCAATGGCACGTATGCACTTAACATAACGTTTGGAAATATGGCTTGCGGAAAATGGCACGTACGAGCATTTTGGCATGTGCCAATGGCATAGGACTTGGAAATATGGCTTGCGTGGTGTTGGCATGTGCCATCCTATTGCAAGTCTTGCAAGCCTAGGGGCGGTATATTTGGCGTGTGCCAATGGCATCCATTTGTGTTGGCATGTGCCAATGGCACGTACGCCCATGTTGATTCTCTTGCAAGTTTTATTTGGCGTGTGCCAAAGGCATAGCGACTTGGAAATATGGCAACATTTCCATAAATTCTTCCAAATGGGCACGTACGATGTGATGATGTTGCCATTTACTTGAGCTTGACCACGACTTTTAGTGAGCATGTTGTATGTGCTTTTGTGCCAATGGCACGTACGGCCATGAAAGAACCATTCTTATGTGCCAAAGGCATCCATGGTTAGCTTGTTGCCATCATCCTCATTGTTGCCATACTTATATCAATGTATAATCTTTTGGCATTGTATCATATTAGAAGTTTCATTGTCAAATAATTGGTTCCATGGTGAGGTAACATTCCTCGGTATTTAGAAAAATACCCCTATTAATTATTTACACCGAGTTAAATGCTCTTAAGCGGTCATGGGGTTTTACGATTTTACCCCTTGTTTACAAATTCATTTCCAAAATTTGAATAGCTCATTGGTTTTAGGAGCATGTTGTATGTGGAGAAAGAACCATTCTTAACAGGGTCATTACTTCATCCTCCTTACTTATATCAATGTATCTTTGTTTCATTTAGAAGTTTCATTGTCAAATAAAAACATTCTTGTTTTCATAAAACCTCATTGTTATTGACTTCCCATTTGAAGAAATTTTGCTAAAAGAAATTTTGCTAAACTATATTTAAGCCTTGAGTGATCCAATTCCAAGTATATGAGGTATGGGGTAATTATCACGCATGGGTGGCAGTAAACCCGTTGTTGCTAGAACTGGGTGTGCCGTAGTTGGTATTTCAGAATTTGTTCACTCTGGTATTAAGAATGGTTTAGATTTTTAGTCCCACAGTTACTTATTTAAGATATTATAATCTATTATCTACACTCATTGCCAAGTTCTGATTGGGTAAATTTGATTGTACATCAATGTTTGGAGCCCTCCTATACCAATTTACGTTATTAGATAGGTAAATTATTTTGACCCGGCCAAAAATATTTATGTTCAGTCAGTCTAAGATCTTAAACCTGAATTCAAAAGCTTGTCATAAGACTTAATTTTTTTCTTGGAGTCCTCCCCAGAAAAATATGAGTTCAGTCAGTCTAAGATCTTAAACCTGAATTCAAAAGCTTGTCATAAGACTTAATTTTTTTCTTGGAGTCCTCCCCAGAGGATGAGCTCATACCTTACACGGGACGAGATGCGGCCAAAAGTTCAGCCCTAGACTGACTCGAGTCAAGAGAGTTTGACCGTCTCCTCCTTTTAAAATTTCGCGACTTATCTTTCCCCACAAGAAAAGTCATTCTTGAGAGCTGATCTGAGACATGCTCTGAACCTCGGAGACAACAGCCTCCGTCAGTCCAAATCTCTCCTCCTAAAACGAGTAAGAACTTCAATCTCTTAGTTTACGTTATGGTTATTATTATTTTTTCTTTCGCTGGTATCAATTTCAATATTTTGTTGTAATATTATTTTTCACAAACCCTAGATACACCAAGTTGGTTTTGCTTGAAAAGATGATTGATCATGTAGTTTAGATGATCTTCATCAAGGACTATTTGGATAGAATAGAATGCATAATCACTTCGTGCACACTGATATGGGATCGGCATCAACTCCCAACGATCACTCTATAGGTGCATGTAAATTATGAATTTTAGAGATTCAACTACGAGTGAGTTTCACTTATATATGATTCAATGATGTTGCAGAAAGAAATGGCGACAAACATAGCAATGCGACAGCTCCAGCGCAAATTAGTTATAGGGATGATTTATGATTTTGTGAAAGAAATGTCGCCAAAGATGCTTAAAAGTGGCGTAGCAGTTGGGTTTATTGCCGGATTTGCTCCCATGTTTTGGTATCACAAGCACGACAAAAAGAGAACCAAGGAGGAGGTAGATTTGCACTTGCTGCTTCTTTTGTTTTTTTTACACAAACGTTGCTGTCTAAGTTTCATGTTTTCTTTGTTTTTGGCCAATCAGAAGTCCTACGAATCCGTTGCTGAAGAGCTAAAATTTATTAAATCTGTTGCTGATGAGCTAAAACTTTTTGCTGAAAAATATGAGGTATGGGTTTTACAGCTTCAAAATCTCCTTATATGACACATTATAATGCAAGTTTCTTCACATTGATTAGCATTTTTCCTTGTTTCTATCAATTGAAGTCAATGACCAGTGGCAACAACAAACCATCGAACAACAGCAGCACGCATTCTCCTGAACCGTCAAAGGACAACAACAACAGCTCATCTTCTTCTGAACCGTCAAAGACCAGCAGCAATACCAGCAACAGCATGTCCCTTAATTCTGAGCCATTGAGGAATAGCAGTAACAGCAATCCCGCTTATCCTGAACCATCAAAGAACAACAGCAGCAGCAGCATCTCGTCTTATCCTGAACCGTCGAACAACAACAACTCCCCTTCAATATTGTATAAGTGGATTTTTGGGTGAAGGAATTTTGGATTTACCATTTTTTTTAGTATTATGCGATTTGGTTAGGTTGCCATTTGGAAACTTGACCAGGATTTGCCTCATGTACGCATACAGAGAATTCACAAGGATGTTATGAAACTTATGAACTGATTTAGTGATATGTATTTGTGATATTTCCCTGTCTAGCTGTCTTGTCCCGTCACAAAGTTTGCAGCTGTGATATTGGGGAGGATTCCATCCATAAGGACCAAAGTCCCAATTCAGGATGCAGGCTGCACCACATAATAATGCGACTCTCGTGCTGGACGCTGGACATGCAGTTGTCTTTGATTTTGCTTATTCACGAGTCATCATGTTTGCCATGAACACAAAAGTCACTTGCAATGAAGTGCATAAGCATTGGTTTCTCGACCACAATTATATCGAGAAAGATACCAGTATCTTTCTCGATAAGAGAATGGTACATCACGACAAAATTTTAATTTTAAAATGCAACTTAGACATTTACTATTTATTAAATCCCTCATCCACGTTTAAGATATTTGAATCCTAACGTACCCCTAAGAAAAAATCATTTCACCCCAATAATAAGAACCCACGATTGGGATATTGAAACTAATTGGGGATATAAATTACTTCCCCAACCCGTAGTGTCTGCTAAGGGGTGATTTTTGGGTATGAAAATACTAAAATATCCTTTGGTTAATTAAAAAATATTATGAAAAGACTATAATACCCTTTCTACTAAAACTTAAAATCAAAAACCAAAACATTTATCCCCCATTCTCTCAAATCAGTTCCGACACACTAGGGTTAGGTTTTGAATATTTTTTTTCTTCCATCTTTTTCTTCATCGTTCTTCATTATTTCTTTTTCGACGATTAATCGTCGATTCAAAAATTTCTTCGTCGATTTACCTACCCGAATCATAACCTTGCCTCTAAGAAAGAAATCAGATGCCCAATCGAAGTCAAAATCGATTGCTCAACAAAAATTAGAACAAAGGCTTGCTTTGATTGCTCAAGAGCAAATAAAAGGAGAAGCAGCGAACTCGGATAACCAACCTCTCAAAAACATGGCTTATGCGAGAAGGTAAGTGATTTTGAACTGTTTTATAAGTGTTTGAATCGATTTATAGCAATGGGCTTGGGTTAGAATCGTTAGAATCGCGAACCCTAACTCAAACAATTGAGTTTCAGTGAGTACATGCATTGATTTTAGTATAAATACAGTGCCGGTAATGGGTTACGACATTCAATTTAAAATGAAGGCAGTGTCGGTAGTTAGTTACGGCATTGAATTTGGTATGAATACAATGTCATGTCTGATGCTAAAATCACATGAACCTGAATGTTCTGTATTGGCATTGAAATTAGGTTGAACACTATGCTGGTAGGGTGTTACGGCATTGGTTTACAATTTTTCGAGTATGCCGGTAGTGCTCTTTTGGTATCCAGAGAAATTGTTATCAGTACCGGCATTGATTTTAGGTTGCATTGTGTGCTGATACTTGGTTACGTCATGGAGTTGAATTTTTTCGTGTGTGCCGGTAGTGCTCTTTTGGTATCCAAGAACATTCTAGGAATTACCGGCATTGTCGATAGTTGTTGTTCACTGCCGGAATGGTGTACCGGCATGCTGTTTTTGCCAAATTACTATGCCGTTTTTGGTCCCGGCATGGTTGGTATTTCTTGAATCTATGCCGGTATTAAAAATGAAAGTGAGTTGTCTTATATTCATTTCGTGTGTCTTTTGATATAGGGCTAGAGCTAAGGAAGCTAACAAAGGAAAAACTAAAGATGTTGTCATTAAGAAAAAAAAATGGACGGTCTTGATACTCCTCGGTCTCTGCCTCCTCGAGGGAAAGATCAAGGTCACAAAAAGCGTTTGGGGGCTGATAAAAGAGGGATAATTTGGGAGAGTGGTGGTGACCATAGTCGACTTGTAATCCGTGAACCTAATGGAACAGTTGAGCACAATGAGCATGATGAAGAGGAAAGTGAGGAGTAAGATAATGAGGTTCATCCAAGTCAATTAGCAAGCCAAAGCGAAGCTAGTGGGCCAAGTCAACAACCGACACAAGGCAAGGGCAAGAGAAAATGCAAAGTAAAAGTTAAAGGTTTGCACCTTCCTCACATTGATGACATGATACCTGACCTTGATCGTGGTAGAATTTGGGGTGAAGCTCACGACCCGAGAATTCTATTTGGCTACAAGGACTCGTGGGCTCGTACTTTCTATCAAACCTATGTAAGAATTTTTTTATCTTGTGCATATGCATTGTTGTGTGTTTATGTAAAATCTCTTAATTGTATTGTCTCCCAATTGTAGGATCGTAAGAAGGCCGTGCGTGTTTGCCGAAACCAAGCCTCCTAATTGCCTCTGATTGGGATTTGTCTAAGGAATGTGAAGAGGTCCAAACAATAGTAAGGGATTCTAGTCTATTTGCTTTGGTTCAAAATTATGTGAAGTGTGATTCTGTGACAGTCAATTGCTTCGTCGAAAGGTATCATGGTAAAACTGATACCATGCACTTCCCGTTTGGGGAGATGACGTTGATACCTGATGATGCTCAGAACATTATAGGCTTGAATGTTATCGGAAAATCAATTGCACAAGGAGATAAGTGTCCGGACCTAGAATGGTCGAAGTTGCACGCTCTGACTAACAAGCTGTTGGGTTGGGACTACAAAACTTTTTTGGAAAGATTTGAAGTATCTAAGGCTAGTAGGACAAAGAAAATCAAGCTTACCCTGCTGTTTATGGGTGAAAATCGTTTCCGCCGATTTGGGTAAATTCGGTAAGTGAGTGAGAAACTGGTTTAAACCCTAAACAAATGTGATGCACGTGAGCACTTTATAGAATCGAGAGATCAATCTGCACAAGTCCAAATTAAACCAAGAAATGGTCGTTCCCGGACTTGCTTCGGTCACAAAATGGAGGAGAAGGGTTGATTTGGGGAGGGAAGCAAAGAAAGGTGTTGAGACCAGAATAATTCTGGGAGAGTAGTGCCTTGACTTGTATCAGAAAGCGAAAGCTTGCAAGAGATGAAAGCTTTTTTGAAGAGCTTGCAAAGTTGCCTTTTCTAAGAGTGTTGTGTTTTTCTCCTGACCGAGACTTGTTGTCTGGTGGAAATAGGTAAGACCTATTTATACAAGTCGAGATTGAAACGTACCCTGGCCTCATGAAGGAAGAGAGTAAAGGGTGAAATAATGGGAGGAGGTGGTAATCGCATGGTGTTTATGGGTGAAAACGTTTTCACCATTATTTCCTCATTTATTTGACCGCTTTATTCCTATTCACGCTTTCTTAATGTGAGCATAGTGTACGCTGCATGTTGTGACCTCCAAACCAAAACCCTAGAAAGCATCCCCAAGTTTGTGTTGATGTCTCGAGTGTTGGTTGCACCTTGAGTGCAAGTGGCGCTGCTAGTGGCGCATGTGGCTTGTGCCAATGGCATGTGCGGAATGCCTTTGTTGCGGATTGCACCTTGAGTGCAAATGGCATGCCAGAGCTGCTAGTGGCGTGTGTGGCATGTGCCAATGACATGTGCGGAATGCCTTGGTGGTAGGTTGCACGGTTTGCAAGTTAGGCTACCAGCGTGGATTTTGGCATGTGTCAATGGCACGCACGGCCATTAGGGCCACGGCTAGGTAACGAAAGCTACCAGCAAGAGTGTTGGCGTGTGCCAATTGCATGCTCGGCCATTAGGGCCACGGCCTGTCCTGGTAGGAAAAGCTACCAGTGATGCGTGTTGGCATGTGCCAATGGCATGCTAGGCCATTAGGGCCATGGCCTGGTAAGAAAAGCTACCAACGATGCGTGTTGGCATGTGCCAATGGCATGCGTGGCCAATTTGGGTCACGGCCTGGTAGGAAAAGCTACCAGCGAGCGTGTTGTCATGTGCCAATGGCATGTGTGGCCAATTTGGCCTAGGTTGCACGGTTTGCAAGCCTAGGCGCGGGCGCCATTTTGGCATGGCGCGGCTAGGGCCAAGGCAAGGATGTTTGGCTTGGCGTGGTGTGACTAGCGTAGCTAGGGCCAAGGGAGAGTGCGTTTGGCATGGCGCGGCTAGCTCGGGCTAAGTGTGGCTGGCATGATTTGCCATTGGCACGAAGGTGCGGCTAGCATGGTTGGCATGCTTTGGCGCGTTTGGTATGACTATCATAGCTAGGGCCAAGGCAGAGTGCGTTTGGCATGGCGCGGCTAGCTTGGGCAGGTGTGGCTGGCATGGTTTGCCGTTGGCACGGAGGTGCGGCTAGCATGGTTGGCATGCTTTGGCGCGTTTGGTGTGGCTGGCATGATTTTCCATTGGCACAGAGGTGCGGCTGGGGCCAAGGAAAGGATGTTTGGCTTGGCGTGGTGTGACTAGCGTAGCTAGGGCCAAGGCAGAGTGCGTTTGGCATGGCGCGGATAGCTCAGGATAAGTGTGGCTGGCATGATTTGCCATTGGCACGGAGGTGCGGCTAGCATGGTTGGCATGCTTTGGCGCGTTTGGTGTGACTAGCATAGCTAGGGCCAATGCAGAGTGCGTTTGGCATGGCGCGGCTAGCTTGGGCTAGGTGTGGCTGGCATGGTTTGCCATTGGCACGGAGGTGCGGCTAGCATGGTTGGCATGCTTTGGTGCGTTTGCTGGGGCTGGCATGATTTTCCATTGGCACAGAGGTGAATTAGGGTTTTGCTTGTTGTAACCCTAATTTGAAAAAAAATAACCCCTATTAATTACTGACTACCTGTATTAAATGTTTTAATAAATGTTTCACCGGTGACATTAGGTTATTCGGGGTTTTACGATTTTACCCTTTGTTTAAAAACCACCATCAACATTAAGTCCCCCGCTTAGCTCGGAACAGGAGCTTTGTTGGGAGGTAAGCATAAGATGGTGACAAACTATCAGCAGTAAATCGTAAAGAGAATTGAGGAGGCTTGTCTGACTTTTTTATAAATAGGATTTGGAATCCTTGCCTCTGGCAGTTTTGCACAAATCGGGAAGCTGGAACGATTGGGAAGTCAACATCATTGAGAGACAGGAAGCTGGGCGGCATTGAGAACTTGACGCGAGTTTGGAAACTGAGCGTGCTATCTGGTGGGACCGGCGCAAGGTGGGGACGCTGAGCGTGCTAGCCTGCGCGAATTGGGCAGTCATTGGGAAGTTGGCGCAATTGGTGGGGCCGGTGCAACTTGGACGATTGGGAAACTGACGCGAGCTTAATGGGACCGATGTAAACAAGGAGGGAGTAGGTGTTTCTACATATAGCAAAGTTTCCTTATTTTGCCTTCCTTCACGCGCGGCTTCAATAGGGGCATTGTCCATGCTAAAATCTGGAAGCGTTATGTCCCTCATTGCCTCCTTTCCTTTTTTAAGGTTCCGTATTCATACCCAACGCAATTGCATCATCTCCCTCGTTTGAGAAAAGGTTCTTCTTGTTGAGTTTCTCTCTTTGTCATGTCACACAGAGACGAATCATCTTCTAATCAGCCAGATTCTCCAGGTGAAGGCGCGAGGTTTGACTCTTGCAGGAGCATCCCAAGGAAGGTTATTCGGGTTAAGAAAATCATACCGGTATGTTTTCTTCTTATTTGGTGGACTGACGTACGCTTTACTGCTTGTTTGATGAATGGAGAATTTCCCTTTTGTGCAGAGATATCCCGTTGGAGCATGCGTTACTGTTATTGACGAGGATGACCTAGTCGTTCCCCTCCCTTCAAATCCAACCTTGTTGACTGTTGCATACTTGGAGAACGCTGATTTAGGGCTCTCTTGTCATGAATACCCCTATGCAGGTTTGTCGTTTGGAACTCGTATGAGGTGTGTCTCCTCCAATTATCAGAATATTTGCGGTTTCCTGGTGCGGAAAGAATTCGTGGTCCTTTACACGAGGATATGGAAGACATACAGCCATATCGCTACCAGGAGCGTAGTGAAGTGTTGTTCGTCCGCCTTGGTTTCCGTAGTGAACTGTCTTTTGCCAATGATTGTTGAGATGGAGAATATGTCCATCCGTGCGGTCGCAGAGTCAGCCATTCAAAGGTGGGAGAACATGGTGTCCACCTGTGAATCTTTTGAGTTTAATATCAGCTGGTTGCGACATCGTCTCAATATTGTGAAAGTCGACCAGCTGGTATTCTTGTTTGGTGTGATTCCCACGCCACAAAAGCCATCTTTGGAAGAGGATAAAGCTTTGGCCTTGGAGTCTCAGAGGATTGAAGAGTTAACTCAAGACTTGAAGAGTAGGACTTAAAGATATCATGGTCGATTGAAGATGATATTTTGTAGGGATTATAATTTACTAGATGAGCTTTTCTGACTTGTATCACAAGGTTTGAAGGCTCCTCTATTTATTTTTTTGAAGAAATAAAGGAATTCCATTAATCTGTTGGATTATATTGAAATTTGATAATTGGTAGGAAAGAAAAGTAAAAGCAGAGAGGGTGTCTGGACGTTCACATTTTTGATGTAGCATGTTGCAGGGAAGTAATTAGGCGTAGTATGCCTTAAGCCACTTTCCGTTGATGACTGCCTCTAGCTTTCCCCATCTTCTTTGATAATCTTGTAGTAACCACTCGTCATACGCTTTAGTGATTATGTACGGCCCTTCCCATTTGGGAGAAAACTTGGTGCCGATGCATCTTCTTGGATGTGTTTGGCGCTTTTAGCACCAGATCTCCTTCCTTAAAAACCCTGGATTTTACATGGTTGTTGTACGCCCTGGAAATCCTGTTTCTGTATGCTTGTGCATGTTCCTCCGCCCGGGATCTTCTGGAGTCTATAGTATCTAGTTCCGCGATTATGGTATTGAGTATTTCGGCTTCATTCCACTGAGGTCCACTTGCTGCGGCGATTCCGCGAGACAGGATCTTGATTTCTGGGGGAGAATCGCGTGCGTACTGTAGACGAGGGAGTAGGGAGACATCTTGGTGGAGCTTATAGGAGATGCTCTGTGCCCGCAGAGCCATTGGCAATTGCTTGTGCCAGGTCCTGGGATTGTCGTGTACTGTTCGGCTGAGGATTCGGATTAGAGTCTTGTTGGTACTTTCGGCTTGCCCATTTCCATGGGGATAGTAGAGAAGACTTGTTTAATGCCGTACCTCTCAAGTAGTTCCTGTACTTGCTTGTTAGCAAAAGGCGTTCCGTTTCCGGTGATGGCGTGTTTAGGTACGCCAAAACGGCAGATGATGTGTTCCTTGAGGAATGTCGTGATCGTGGCTCCAGTGGTTCCTTTCAGCGGGACAGCTTCAACCCACTTGGTAAAGTACTCGGTCGCGGTTATTATGTATTCATGCTGTTTTGAGGATGGCGGGTTGATCTTTCCAATGATGTCGAGTCCCCAGCTATAAAAGGGCCACGGGCTATTTATCGAGTGCAGGGGTGTTGGAGGAGCGTGGACGAGGTTTCCGTGAATCTAGCATTCTCGGCATTTCTGAATAAAAGTAGCCGCGTCGTCTTCCATGGTCGGCCAGTAGTACCTTTCGTGTATCTGCAGGAACAGTTTCTGTTTCCCTTGGTGTTCGCCTTCGTGCATTTCTCTTAACATAACTGGGATTTCTGTGTCTCCCAAACACCGCAGTAGACTTCCTCCGAAACTCTTGCGATATAAAACCCCATCATGGAACACGAATCTTTTGGACTTTTGTTTTAGCTTGGTCGCATCCTCTTTGTCAGTAGGGAGAATGCCGTCGCGAAGGAAACCGATGTACGGCTCCCACCAGTCCCCGGTGTGACTGATGTTGAGGACTTCTGTCTGACATGGGGGTGCCTGGAAATTGGGACACGCCCTCTGGAGTAATCGAGATTGGGCTTCCATCTCCGGCCAATAATATCCAAGTCGTTGTAAACGTCGGTAGAGGGCTACTACTGATATTATTCCACAGACTTCGGCATGGACATGTTCAAGTTGTTGTTGTGCTTCTTCTTTTCCGAGACACCTTGACAGAGAGTATGCTGGATTTCGATGATACTGAGAACATCTCGAAGCATAAAGAAATTCCGCAGAGTCTAGAGGTGACCTTCCCTTGGAAAAGTGAGTTGTTGAGTTCTTGAATGATAGGAGTTCTCCAGTCATCGTCTTTGGCTTTCTCAGGTTGTGAAAGCCATGTCGAAGCTATGGTTCGCCGTTTTACTGTCAGGGTTTCCTCGGCTCCCTCGAATTGTAGATTTGATGCTAGTGTAGCTAGGCAGTCAGCATACTTGTTACTGCTACGGCCGACGTGTGTGATAGTTGCATCGGCAAAATAATTTAGTAGTTGTTGTGCTTCAGCCCTGTATGGTGCCAGCGTCAGTTCTTTCAATGCGTAAATCCCGTTCACCTGGTTGATGAGTAATTTGGAATCTCCTCTTATCTCCAAGCGCGTGGCCCCGGCTTGTTTAGCTAGTGATAGTCCTATGAGGAAGGATTCGTATTCAGCTGAGTTATTGGTGCATGGAAAGTCTAGCTTGAAAGAGTGCGAGAAGACTTCTCCAAAGAAAGATACTAGTACAACACCCGCTCTCCCAGTATTAGTCTTTGGGGTGGAAGAGCCGTCGAAGAACAGCACCATGCCTCTTCTTTGACTAAAAGATATCTGGAAGGTCTCCCCTGGAGATAGTCTCGTAAATCCGCGGTGTTTTCTCCTGGAATGTCTGCTAATGTGTCCTGCAAATGCACTGTCCTTTTATGGCCCTCGGGAAAGCGCACGTTATGTCGAACTCGATGTACCGTAGGAGCCATTTACCCGGCCTCCCTATCGGGGCGGGTTTCGAGGGGGAGAAACTTTACGAGTGGTCCGATTTGGATATTAGCACCACCTTGTTGGAGAGGAGGTAGTGCCTGAACTTCTGGATGGAATAAATTAATGCTAAACACGCCTTTTCCGCTTTGGGGTATCTCGAGTTCGGCGTCTCTTAACGTTCGACTCGAAGTAGTATATGGGATATTCGATTCCTTCGTCGTCTTCTTGAGCGAGGAGGGCTCCGATGGCAGTATCGCTAAAAGCTGTGTAAAGACATAGTGGTCTTCCTTGCATAGGAGGCTTCATGACGGTCGGGGAGGACAACGTTTGCTGTATCTTCTGATACGCTTCTTGTTGAGATGTAGTCCATGTGAAATTCGCTCATTTTTTCAGCAGAGGGGTAAATGCAGTAATGAGCTGTGCCATCCCCGGTATGAAGTGATGAATGTAGTTTACCTTGCCCATGAAACTCTGGAGCTCTTTTACGGTTCGTGGTGGTGGCATGGTGAGGATAGCTTGCGTTTTGACTGGGTCAACTTTTATCCCTGCGGCCGTTACTTGGAATCCTAAGAACTTCCACGAAGAGACACCAAAGGCGCATTTCAAAAGATTCATCTTCAACTTGTATTCGCGGCATCTTTCGAACACTTGTCGTAGCGTTTCCGGATGATCCGCTCGAGTCTTCGATTTAACCACCACGTCATCTACGTAATCTTCGACTTGCTTGTGCATCATATCGTGGAAGATGGTAGTCATGGCGCGTTGGTATGTAGCGCCAGCGTTCTTCAGACCGAAAGGCATTACGGTGTAATAGAAGTTTTCGAGAGGGGTTCGGAAAGCAGTCTTACTCGCGCCGTTCTCATACATCTTTATCTGGTTGTAGCCGCTATATCCATCCATGAAAGAGAACATACCATGTCCACCGGGTAGCGTCTACCAGGCATGTCGATGTTAGGGAGCGGGAAATCGTCTTTAGGGCAGCACTTGTTCAGATCTGAAATCGACACAACATCTGATCTGACCATTCTTCTTTTTAACGGGAACGATATTGGCCAACCAGGTGGGATGATGAATAGGTTTGACAAAACCAGCGGCTAGTAATTTCTGGACCTCCGCCTTGATTTGTTCTTCTACGTCGTGTCTGAATTGTCTTGGAGGATGCTTGACTGGTTTGGATCCGGGTATCACGTGTAGATGGAGGGTGACCAGTTTTTTATCCAAACCAGGCATTTCTTCGTAAGTCCATGCGAACACGTCTTGGTATTCTTTGAGTAGGTCGACTAGCTTTGAGCGCTCTGCAGACTGTAGGGTCGAACTGATCAAAATGGTTCGCGGGAATTCCTCATTCCCTATATTGACAGTTTCGAGTTCGTCTGTGGTTAAGTCGGTCCCGTCTTGCAGCTTCTGTGGGGCGTCTGGAACTTCCTCCTGGTTATTGTGAAAACATTCTTTCGGGCGGAGAGACCGGGTCATGGTCTCCCCTGCTAATTGCTAACAGCGGTGGTAATATTTGAGCTTCCCCTTTTTGCTTCGTCCTGCGGTAAGGGTGCACTCTCGCTTGGTGCGGGCACGGGTTACGCCTTGTGGTGGGAGACTGGCGGGTCTTCCTTCTGAGGAGATGGTGGGAGGGCGGTCTTCTCTGCGGAGTATCTCCAGTTTGTCGCTATCTCTGAGCGATGTCCATTTTGGTAGCAGAAAACTGTGAATCTTGGTTGTCACGCCTTTTGAACCCTCCTTCAGCCCATGTGCTTCTACGCAGTAGACTGGTGCATAGGGGGGCAGTGACGCGGGGATGCGGACAACTTCTCCGTTCAGTACGGTTTTCAGGCATTGGTGGTATGTTGAAGGAATGATTTTGAGATTGTGCAGCCACTGCCTTCCCAGTATCATGTGGTAGTCTGGTTCTCTTTCAATCACTTCAAACTTCACGCTTGATTGAATTGGCCCTACTGCCGGCTTCAAGTTGATGTAGCCGTATGTGCTAGTTTGGTTGCCTTCAAATCATCATCGTAGTGGATTGTCGTACGATCTCGTTAGGTCACACCACAGCGGCTTTAAGTGTCTTGAGAGTGATGACATTGGAAGATGCGCCCGTGTCAATGAGCGCTCTTCGAAACTTTATGTTCCTGACGAAAGCCGTAACATGCAAGGCCCGGTTGTGACCATCTTCTACCATCATGTCGTCATCGGTGAAAATAAAATTGTTGGTGGATCTTCCGGGGATCCTTGGAATCCCCGTGGGTGCAGGAACTAGTGATGCGTTCAGTGCTATTCGGTTAATAGCAGAGAATGTTTTTATTCGCTGGTCCTTGGAGAGGTGTAGTAACTCACATAAGTTTTCTACCAACATGGTCGCTTCCTGGTCCGCTGGCTTCCAGTCAGTGACGAAACCATTGATTTGAGAATTCTCATTAGGGATGTTAGTCCCCTGCTCTTGATCTCCTGGGGAACATGAACCATTCAGCTCCGATGTTAGGCTGATGAGAAAGTCGAGTATGTTGTTAATCGCATCCTTCATTAGATCCATGTTTTTGGCATGGATCTCCTGAGCTCGCATCAGGTCAACTAGTCTTGGGACCTCTTCATTGGTCATATTGCTTCCAGAAATTGACGAGTTATCGTGACCTTGAGCGGGATCAATGTTTGTGGAGATGGTCTGACAACCGACCATGCTTGCACGAAATTTGAGGACGAAAACTGGAATTTGATATTGTAACCGAAAGATCAATCCTCCCGCTTTGGTCGCCAATTGTTTTTGGGTAAAAAATCATTTTCGCCGATTTCGGTAAATTCGGTAGGTGAGTGATAAACTGGTTTAACCCCTAAACAAATGTGCTGCACGTGAGCACTTTATAGATTCGAGATATCAATCTGTACAAGTCCGGCCTAAACCAAGAAATGGACGTTCCAAACTTGCTTCGGTCACAAAGTGGAGGAGAAGGGTTGATTTGGGGAGGGAAGCAAAGAAAGGTGTTGAGACCAGAATAATTCTGGGAGAGTATTATCTCGACTTGTATCATATAGTAAAAGCTTCGGAAGCTTGCAAGAGATGAAAGCTTTTTTGAAGAGCTTGCAAAGTTGCCTTTTCTGAGAGTGTTGTGTTTTTCTCCTGACCGAGACTTGTTTTCTGGTGGAAATAGGTAAGACCTATTTATACAAGTCGAGATTGGAACGTACCCTGGCCTCATGAAGGAAGAGAGTAAAGGGTGAAATAATGGGAGGAGGTGGTAACCGCATGGTGTTTATGGGTGAAAACGTTTTCACCATTATTTCCTCATTTATTTGACCTCTTTATTCCTATTCACGCTTTCTTAATGTGAGCGTAGTGTACGCTGCATGTTGTGACCGCCAAACCAAAACCCTAGAAAGCATCCCCAGTTTGTGTTGATGTCTCGAGTGTTGGTTGCACCTTGAGTGCAAGTGGCGCTGCTAGTGGCGCGTGTGGCATGTGCCAATGGCATGTGCGGAATGCATTTGATGCGGATTGCACCTTGAGTGCAAGTGGAAATGCCAGAGCTGCTAGTGGCGTGTATGGCATGTGCCAATGGCATGTGTGGAATGCCTTCGTGGCAGGTTGCACGGTTTGCAAGTTAGGCTACCAGCGTGGATTTTGGCATGTGTCAATGGCACGCACGGCCATTAGGGCCACGACTAGGTAACGAAAGCTACCAGCAAGAGTGTTGGCGTGTTCCAATGGCATTCTCGGCCATTAGGGCCACGGCCTGGTAGGAAAAGCTACCAGCGATGGGTGTTGGCATGTGCCAATGGCATGCTCGACCATTAGGGCCATGGCCTGGTAAGAAAAGCTACCAGCGATGCGTTTTGGCATGTACCAATGGCATGCGTGGCCAATTTGGGTCACAACTTGGTAGGAAAAGCTACCAGCGAGCGTGTTGGCATGTGCCAATGGCATGCGTGGCCAATTTGGCTTAGGTTGCACGGTTTGCAAGCCTAGGCGCGGGCGCCATTTTGGCATGGCGTGGCTAGGGCCAAGGTATGGGTGCTTGGCTTGGCGTGGCGTGACTAGCGTAGCTAGGGCCAAGGCAGAGTGTGTTTGGCATGGCGCGGCTAGCTCGGGCTAAGTGTGGCTGGCATGATTTACCATTGGCACGGAGGTGCGGCTAGCATGGTTGGCATGCTTTGGTGCGTTTGGTGTGACTAGCATAGCTAGGGCCAAGGCATAGTGCGTTTGGCATGGCGCGGCTAGCTTGGGCTAGGTGTGGCTGGCATGGTTTGCCATTGGCACGGAGGTGCGGCTAGCATGGTTGGCATGCTTTGGCGCGTTTGGTGTGGCTGGCATGATTTGCCATTGGCACAGAGGTGCGGCTAGGGCTAAGTAAAGGATGTTTGGCTTGGCGTGGTGTGACTAGCGTAGCTAGGGCCAAGGCAGAGTGCGTTTGGCATGGCGCGGCTAGCTCGGTCTAAGTGTGGATGGCATGATTTGCCATTGGCACGGAGGTGCGGATAGCATGGTTGGCATGCTTTGGCGCGTTTGGTGTGACTAGCATAGCTAGGACCAAGGCAGAGTGCATTTGGCATGGCGCGGCTAGCTTGGGTTAGGTGTGGATGGCATGGTTTGACATTGGCACGGAGGTGCGGCTAGCATGGTTGGCATGCTTTGGCGCGTTTGGTGTGGCGGCATGATTTTCCATTGGCACGGAGAGGTGCGGCTAGGGCCAAGGAAAGGATGTTTGGCTTGGCGTGGTGTGACTAGCGTAGCTGAGGGCCAAGGCAGTGCGTTTGGCATGGCGCAGGCTAGCTCGGCTAAGTGTGGGCGGGCATGATTTGCCATTGGCACGGAGGCTAGCATGGTTGGCATGCTTTGGCGCGTTTGGTGTGACTTGCATAGCTAGGGCCAAGGCAGAGTGCGTTTGTCATGGCGCGGCTAGCTTGGGCTAGGTGTGGCTGGCATGGTTTTCCATTGGCACGGAGGTGCGGCTACCATGGTTGGCATGCTTTGGCGCGTTTGGTGTGGCTGGCATGATTTTCCATTGGCACGGAGGTGAATTAGGGTTTTGCTTGTTGTAACCCTAATTTGAAAAAATACCCCCTATTAATTACTGACTACCTGTATTAAATGTTTTAATAAATGTGTCACCGGTGACATTAGGTTATTCGGGGTTTTACGATTTTACCCTTTGTTTAAAAACCACCATCAACACCTGCTTAAGGAGAAGTTTGAAAAAACGCAGGAAAGAAGTTTGAAGGATGGATGGGACCCTGCACAAATTCGTTATACAGCCGTTGCGTACCTGTTATTCATCTTGGGCACTAAGGTATTCCCTGACACTAGTGGCAACAGGGTTAGTGCAAATCACCTTCAATACTTGGATCCGTTGGAAGATGTCTATAACTATTCTTGGGGCAACGTGGTAATGGAACATTTGATGGCTGAGATGGGAAGGGCCTCTAGGGCTGTTACAAACCAATTTGTCGGGAATTTCACTCTACTACAGGTAATTTTGTTTTTAAACTTATGTTCTTATGTATATTGTTCACATATACCCTTATTATGAACTTAGAAACAAAATTTACTGCTTCTTATATGTATTATTCCACATTGGTATAGGTGTGGGCTTATGAACACTTCCCAACATTGTTCAAAGAATACCCCTTCTTGAAGATCATAGACCTTCCCGAACCTGAGGCGCCTAGAGCTAAGAGATACCAGTTCAACAATATTTCGAAGCCCGGTAATAATCGTCGACTAATAGATATGAGATTGGATTTGGACGTGATGATTACCAAAGACGTTGTATTCGACCCTTACAAGGAGACTAGAAAAAACCACCAAATTGTGAGGTTTAATAACGTTGTATTCTACAATGGACCGTTGTTCCACCCAAAGGGATACGTTATGGCTGATCCTCGACGTGTCATACGGAAACTTGGATATAAGTAACTACCTTGTTTCATCACAACCTCTACTTTAAGGTACGCTCTTGAGTTGGCTCAGTGCTTTACAACTTCCTCAAAGTTGAGGGTAGAGTATGATCCAGTTCCAGAACCAACACATTGGAGGGATAGGGAACCAAGTCATTTGGTAGATATTAGTAATTGAGAGATTGTGAACAACGGTGATGAAGTCGATCCCACTTTACGATCATGATTACCTGGGATGGTCACATCCTTTTGTCGTGTGCCCGGATGACGTCCAAGTTCCACCCCAGGAAAACCCTCCCATTCCAATTCCTACAGAGGCACCACCTACAATGGCCCAACTCAATAAGACTCTTGGATTGCTAGTAAGTATTGTTAATTGCTTAGTCGTTTAATGTACACATAATCTTATCTTAGCATATATATATACTAATTATGTGTTGGATGTATGAAACTAGCGGCATCGTCTTGGCAAGTTGAAGAATATGTTTGGTTGCAAGTACGAGGAAGGATAGGTGCTATTCCTTGAAGAAATGTAGGAAGTCGAGGAAAAGCTTGATAAAATTGAAGACCCAAGTGCAAAAGCTTTGCTCGGGGAAACGAGGAAGGTGGCGGCCCACAAGAAGCAAAAGACAAGGTGATTAACTCTTTAGTTGTGTTTCTTTATTTCGATGGTGGTTGTTACGTTTTGAACAATTCCGAACTTGTTTTTGGATTAACTCTTTAGTTGTTTGGTTTACTTTTGGTTTATGATACATGGATCACCCTTTTTCTTTGGAACCTCCGCTACATCGTGATGTGATTTTCAATTGAGTTGTAGTAAATAGGTTCGTTGATACTTGTGAAAGCAATAGATTTTAGACTTAATAAAACTTAAAAATAAAGAAAACTTAACTCAAAATTTGATTTCAAGATATTAGGAATAACCAAGACACTGATTCCACTATTACACATGAATAGATTATGGTAAATAAGCCAAAACTCTAATTATCTTTTAAGTCCCTTATTTCTTAATTCACATATAATCAGGCAAATTCTCAAAAATTAATTGTATCCCCTAAGCATAGATTATCTTAATACAAAGTATAACCTATCTAATTGAATCACAACTAATGAAGGAAATTATGCAAACAATTAAAAACTCTGCAAAAGCAGTGATTGAGTGAATTATTAATTATAAATTAGAGAAAATAAATAATTACCAATTATTCATGCGTAAATAGCTTCCTCATTGCCTTGGTTGTGGGAGAATTAGCTCATCATCATGTTGGAAACACGCTCAAAAATTATTTTTATTGCTCAAAGTGTTTACAAATGATGAAACTGGGAGAAATATAATGAAAACCGGGTTTGTAACAGTTATATTTGTTACAAAACGAGTTGTTACAGAGAACGATAAAAGATATGCGTCACTGTCACTGTAGAATTACGACCCGCTACTCACTGTCGTTATCATTATAGCTAAACGACTGACCTTTTACGTCTTATGTTCTTCGAGTTCTTCACAGCAGCAGCAGAAATGTGTTTTCTGCAACTCGATCAATCTCCTATATGGTTGCTCTAAACTCTCTCCAATCGCTCCGTAGCCCCTCTACTCGACCCCAGCAAACTATTTATACACCTTTGGACCAAGAATAACTCCTCATCAATCCAAAAAATCTTCCCATTACTCGGCAGTCAATGAAAATATTCTCGGGATATAATATTTCCATTTCCTTCTCCTGCACGCGTTTCACAGCTGGTAAATCTCCTTATTTATCTCGGTCACCTTCCAAATGGTTGTTAGAGTCATCCTAGCATGCGCAAACTCGGTCCAACTCATGCAAATCCCGTGAATATCTCCATTCATGACGTGCTCCCTGTCTTCTTCAACACGAGTTAACTAGCCAAATTCAATCGATCCAGAGACCCATACCAAGCCTGTTAGGCTAATTCAAGTCTTCCCGTGCAATTACAGCTATTGAGTTTCCCTAAAACACGCCCAAATCTCCCTAATCTTCCATTGATGAACACAGTTTCTCGCTAGTTTTTGAAATTTGAATGAAGAAGGTGGTGTCCCCCTAATCAAACCGGGGGTGCGAATAGCAGCTGGCTCCTGGGGGTGCCATTATCCAAAATGAGGGTGCCTTTATCACTTTTCTCCTGGGGGTCCAAAAAATACTTTTTGAGCAACTTTTTCCACACAAGTATATTCTCCAAAAACACCTACACAAACATAAAAACACCAAAATAAGTACAAAAATCAAGCACTAACAATAGAGACATTGAGGACAATTCAAACACAAAAATGTGTCTATCAAATACCCCCAAACTTATTATTTGCTAGTCCTCGAGCAAATCTAATCTAGAAAAAAAAATGACTACACTTAGCATGTGCTGCAAGCCGTTAAACCGCTAGGTGGCCCTAGCGGCGGAGTGTTGTCTCCGGAGGGTTTACCAGAGGTGTACCCACAAAACCTTTACTCCAGACCCTATCTATCTACGCAAAACCTTGGAAGGCACTAAAGAATCTCCTTGGTTGGCATACAATATTGACTATAGGAGGAAGTACCCTGATGCGAAATTCCAACTGATGTACACGAGTTTGGACTCAAGCATACTAAAATTCATATAAAGTGACAAATCTCTACTCAGATAGTTTCTAGACATCATGAACCGGAGTCAACCAATCACATGGATAGATTAAGAAGATGGATGTAGAAAAAACGTAGATATGTTGACTAAGGTGAACCTATCCTAATGGACTGAGATACTGGTATGGACTAATATCAACACACTGACATATACAAGGGAACCAGTGGTTGATAATCCTAACTCTAGGTCAACTCAGCTGGCATATACAAGGGTACCAGTGGTCGACTTTATTGTATTTATTCCGGTTGGTCTGGTCTCTCTCTTTGCCTTTTTTTTTTGTAGTATCTCAGTCACTCTATTTCACCCTAGCAAAGGTAAAAAGAAAGAAAAAGAAGTGATCATGATTCTTTCGATGTTTCCATCACGAGATATGGCGAATCTACCATTTTTTTTTCTAACACCTGAGCTCTGTGCTTTTATGAATAGACTCTTTAGATGTTTCCATCTAATCAGATTGGTTCCTCAACTCCTACAACCAAGATGCTTCCATCCACTTACATTGGTTAGTCTCAACCTTAATAAACATAAATTTCTAGGCTCTGGAGTTTATTTATTATAACAAAAAGGTAATAAAAAGTTTCTACCCCACCCCCAAACTTAAATCTAACATTGTCCTC
The DNA here is from genome assembly GCA_023531295.1 of Papaver armeniacum. NCBI lineage: Eukaryota > Viridiplantae > Streptophyta > Magnoliopsida > Ranunculales > Papaveraceae > Papaver > Papaver armeniacum. Next base: position 284,675 of record JAJJWW010018735.1, on the reverse strand, counting down.
AATGTTTCTAATGAAAGAGCAATACCAAAAAGTAAAGTAACATGAGGAATCAGTAAAGAGAGAAGTCGGAAAGATAGTACCTGGGTGAAGAGAGAAATCAAAAACTAATATACAACATACAATCGCCTCGATGGTCAATCAAGGGTAAACAATGGTCCTTTAGAGGGACCTCCTCAACATCACCTGTAGGAAATGGCTCTAAAAAGGGTTTCAATCTCTGACCGTTAACCTTTGAAGAACTACTACCATCCGGTGTCTCGATCTCAACAGCTCCATGAGGAAAGACAGTGCGAACAATAAAAAAGGACCCGTCTACCGAGAACGTAACTTCCCAGGGAAAAGATGCAAGCGGGTATAATACAGAAGAACCTTTTGACCTGGAGAAAATGACTTCCTTAAAATATTTCTATCATGCACAAGTTTCATTTTGTTCTTATACTCCTTAGCACTATCGTAAGCATCTATACGAATCTCTTCCAACTCATTGAGTTGGAGTTTCCTATGGGCTCCTGCCTTGTCAAGTAAAAAATTTAGCTGCTTAATAGCCCAATAAGCTATATGTTCTAACTCAACAGGTAAATGACATGCCTTGCCATACACAATCCGATAAGGCGACATTCCAATGGGGGTCTTAAACGCAGTACGGTAAGCCCATAAGGCATCAGTGAGCCTACACGACCAGTCTTTCTGATTAGGATTAACTGTTTTCTCTAATATACGTTTGATTTCCCTATTGGAAACCTCTACCTTACCACTAGTCTGTGGATGATACGGGGTGGCTACCTATGTGTAATACCATATTTCTTCATCAAAAGCTTAAAAGGTCCATTACAAAAGTGCGACCCTCCATCGCTAATTATAGCTCGCGGTGTACCAAAACGTGTAAGTATATTATTTTTCAAGAACTCAATCACAACCCTATGGTCATTGGTTTTACACGCAACCGCCTCAATCCACTTAGAGACATAGTCTATAGCGACAAGGATGTATAGGTTACCAAAAGAATTAGGAAACTGACCCATAAAGTCAATACCCCACACATCAAAGACCTCAACAACTAAAATAGGGTTCAAGGGCATCATGTTCCTTCGGGAAATGGTTCCTAATTTCTGGCAACGTTTACAAGTAACACAATAACTATGGGAGTCTTTAAACAACGAAGGCCAATAGAATCCACACTGCAATATCTTAGCAGCAGTCTTCTTAGCACTAAAGTGACCCCCACAAGCATGATCATGACAAAAGGAAATAATACTGGACTGGTCACTCTCAGGTATACATCTCCTAATAATCTGGTCTGGACAATACTTAAACAAATAAGGATCATCCCAAAAGAAGTGCTTAACCTCGGCTAAAAACCTAGAACGATCTTGTTTACCCCATTGTTGGGGCATTCGACCAGTAACAAGATAATTCACTATATTTGCATACCAATGTGATTGGGAAACAGAGAACAATTGTTCATCGGGAAAGATATCCCTTATATGAAGGGAATCATTAGGGGAACTAACAACTAGCCTAGATAAGTGATCTGCTACTATATTTTCTGCACCCTTTTTGTCTTTAATGTCTGGACAAAATTCTTGTAATAAAAGGATCCATCTAATCAATCTAGGTTTGGTATCCTTCTTAGATAAAAGGTATTTCAAAGCAGCATGATCAGTATAGATTACGATCTTAGAACCTAAGAGATAGGGTCTAAACTTGTCTAAGGCAAACACAATGGCCAACAATTCCTTCTCTCTCAGAGTGGTATAGTTCAACTGGGCATCATTCGAGTTTTGCTAGCATAGTAAATCGCATGAAGTAATTTGTTTTCTCGCTGACCTAGCACAACACCAATAGCATAATCTGAAGCATCGCACATGATCTCAAAGGGTAGGTTCCAGTTGGGTGCCTGGACTATGGGGGCGGTAGTGAGTAAGGTCTTAAGCTTCTCAAAAGCCTCTAAACAAGAATCATCAAAGACAAACTTAACATCTTTTGCAAGCAAATTGAAAAGGGGTCTAGAAATCAAGCTAAAATCCTTAATGAATCGACGATAAAAACCTGCATGCCCTAAGAATGACATAATATCTTTTACGGTTTTTGGGACCTGTAAAGTCTTAATAAGGTCAACTGTGGCTTTATCTACCTCTATACCCTTAGAAGGAACGATATGCCCTAAAACAATTCCTGATCGAACCATAAAGTGACATTTTTCCCAATTAAGCACTAAATTCTTTTCCTTACACCTAGTCAAAACTAATGACAAATGATGCAAGCACTCATCGAAAGACGAACCAAACACTGAAAAATCATCCATAAAGATCTCTAAGAACCGTTCTACCATGTCAGAAAATATGCTCAACATACAACGTTGAAAGGTCGCAGGGGCATTACATATCCCGAAAGGCATGCGTCTATACGCAAAGGTACCAAAGGGACAGGTAAAAGTGGTTTTCTCTTGGTCTTCTGGGGAAATAACAACCTGATTATAACCGCAATATCCATCTTAAAAGCAATAATGGCTACGTCCAGCTAATGTCTCTAGCATTTGGTCGATGAAGGGAAGGAGAAAGTGGTCTTTCCTAGTGACCTTGTTCAATTTCCTATAGTCAATACAGACACACCAACCCGTGGTCACCCGGGTTGGGATTAACTCATTGTTATCATTACGGACTACAAAAGAATCCGAATTTCTTGGGAACAACCCGAACGGGGCTGACCCACTTACTGTCTGAAATGGGGTAGATAATGCCTGCATTTAACATCTTAAGAACCTCGGTTCGAACTACTTCTTTCATATTAGGGTTTAGTCTTCGTTGCATCTCCCTAGAAGGTTTGGTATTTTCCTCTAAATAAATCTGATGCATACAAACAGTAGGACTTATACTCGTAATGTCTGTTATGGTCCACCCTAAAGCTTCCTTGTTGTTTTGAAGGACGGTCACTAGCCTACTTTCCTGATCACTATCCAAGTCGGAAGCAACAATCACAGGTATAGTCTCAGACGGGCCTAAAACACATACTTCAGGGTATCTGGCAATGGTTTTAGATCCAACTTAGGAGGCTTTTCCAACGAAGGAACTATGGTATACTTAGAAATGGGTAGAGGTTCGAACTTAGTTTTCCAGCCATTACTAGTGTCTATCAAAGGGGTTGAATCTAACAAACCATTCACCTCATTAATCACATCATCATCATCAAAATCAATCCCATAGTGAGCTAGGCATTTCTCTAATGGATCTTCTAACAAAGTGTTTGGTAATGACTCCTCGACTAATGTTCCTATCATGTTCACCTCTTCTATGCTCGACTCATCTAGTTCAGAGGGTAGCTTACTAATATGAAAAACGTTCAGCTCAATAGTCATATTACCAAAAGACAAATTCATAATACTAGTTCGACAGTTAATGATTGCATTGGATGTAGTTAAAAACGGGTGACCTAAAATTACCGTATCTGGTTCTCTGGGTCAGGGACAGGTTGGGTATCTAGGATAACAAATCCACCGGATAAATAAACTTGTCGACCTCTATGAGAAAATCCTCGATCACACCCCGAGGAATTTTAACGGACCTATCAGCTAACTGAAGAGTCATCTGGGTAGGTTTCATCTCACCAAGTCCTAGCTTAAGGTACACATGGTATGGGAGTAAGTTCACACTGGCTCCTAAGTCAAGCAAATCTTTCTCAACACGGTATTTACCTATTGTGCAAGAAATAGTAAGGGACCCTGGGTATTTATACTTAGGAGTAGTGGTATTCTGAATAATAGAACTCACGTGACTAGCTAGGAAGGCTTTCTTTTGAACACTAAGCTTCCACTTTCGTGTACACAAGTCTTTAAGAAACTTGGCATAAGTGGTCGGTTGTCAATCCGTCAAATATAATTTCACTTTCTCAATCAACTAGATATAAATATAGTACTCGATAAGAAAGAGTTCGTATCCACAAAGAGGCGTTTGTTGTTATAAACTTTTAGTTTCTAAAGTAACCCAAGGTATGTTTATTGTATTTAAGCAAATAAAAGTAATTAAAAGCAAAATAAATAATTCGAGAAATCAATAAGGAGAGGATATTGGTCAAGGGATAGTATCATTCACAAACATGTATTTTCATCAATGATTAGAATTGGTATTTAATCTCGTATTTATTAAAAGTCCTAGGATATCTTGATCGCAAGTATAACCCGTTAATTCCCTGTTTTCATCACAACCACATTAAAAGATGCATATGTGAATTCTTCGTCGAAAGCAACCTAAAGTGTAAAAGCACAATTAAGTTTAACTCCCTAAAAGCATTAAGATTTATGGAATAAGACTCATCAATGTAAACGAATATGTAAAAGCACTAAACGTTTTAACAAAAGTTATGATTCACTTGTGACTAATAGGATATATCACTATAAGCACTAACCACAATTATGCTACTTAGAATCAGGGATAAACAACGTTTTCGTATTGAAAACCCTAATATAGCTCTAGAGATGAACACTAATCGGATTGATTCCACTCAACCTAACAAGTTTTCAAATCTTATAACACTATTAATTGTGAATCACAAACAATAATTACTGAGACAAAACTAATTCATTGAATCGAAAGCATGTTGAGAAATCAACTTTTATCCCATAACCAATAAGATGTTTAGCTACTCATAGCTATGGAGTTCATCATCATCAATATTCAACAATAAAACAAGGAAGAAGAAGAACAAAACCAAACCCTAGAAGCGTAAACAAAAGTGGCTCTCCAAAATTCCAAGGAAAAAGATATATAAGTTGTAGAAGACCTTCCCTTTTATAGATTTCTCCAACTTCTAAAATTAGGTCTAATCTTCAAAGTCCATTAGGTGAGAATCCACCAAGCCCATAAGGATGAGAAACCCGTGTAGAAAATACGCCCCAAAAACGGTCGCCGGAAGTTCGGGATTGTGGCTGAAATCGGCCGGAAAGTCGCGAAAATGCTCAGGTGATCGGCAAAGTCCGCACGGCCACCGGGTCAACGAGTCGAAACGGCCGGGTCAACGGGTCAACGATTCGGATCGGGTCGATAACCAGTCACTATCCATCCGAGTCGATAGCTACTCGCACCCGGCCGAGTCCGGCTCACCGGCCCGAGTCACTCTGGCCTAGCCATTTGCAAGGGCTAAAATGTGTTGCACCGGGATGGTGCATCACTACATTTCTTCCATGAGACCATAATAGCTGCACCATCATTGCAAACTCCTGTGCCAACACTAGCTCTGCAATTCCTTTTCATGGTACCACCCAGCCATTGCACAGCTCAATCAAGGCAACCATTTCCCTGTCAAGCATGGCTGCAACTGCTCAAACCTTCACTTCAGCTCATGTCACAATGCAATACCCTTCCTGCAATGCATAGCTACTTCAGCTTTACCTTGGCTCAACCACCACCTTCCTTCTCAGTTCCATACCCATTTTGCCATCGTCTGAGCCACACTACCAACACCAATTGAATTACATCTCCTTGACCAGTTTGTACTCCACCTGCAAGACCTGTTACCTACACCTGCATCTCAGTTTCAACTGCACTGCCATCACCTCCACCAGCTGCCTGATCGGTTGTCAGCCGACACAAAAATAATTCACTTTCCTACTCAATAATATATGAATGAAGTATATGATAAGAAAGAGTTCGTATCCACAGGGAGGCGATTGTAGTTATTTCGTAATCAATTTCTTAAAGTAACCGATTGGGGGATTTAAGGATTCTATGTAAGCAATAAAAGTAAATTAAAAGCAAAGTAAATTGTAGAGAATAATCAATGGAGAGAGATATTGGTCAAGGAATTCATCTTCAATCTTAGACATGTGCTTGCGTATATGATTAGAATTACGATTTAATCTCTTGTGTTATCAAAAGCCTAGAGAATCAAGAAAGCAAGATAATCTATTAATTTCTCAAGTTCATCAACACACACATTAGGGTTGCGTATGTGAATTCTTCCTAAAGAATAACCTAACGCCTTGCGCTAATCAAGTTCAATTCCTAGGAGCATTAAGTTTCAGAAATAGGCTAATCAATGCAATTGTCATGCGTTGCGCAAAACAATTCGGACAATGGTCAAACTCTACATATGATTACGAGAGTGTATCACTACAAACCGTAAACATATCATGCTACTTGTATTCAAGGTTATCGCTTGATGAAAAACCCTAAAATAGCTATGGACTAAGATGCAAGTTCAATTAATTGGCCACTTAACTAATCAAACACCATAATCCTATCACAATACTTCAATCATGTGATCATAAAAACCGCAGAGAATTGAACGATAAACAAGAGAGAAAACTAATACATAAAGCAAACACAAGTTTTAGAAATCGGACTACATCCTTAACCAATAATAAAGAATTTAGCTACTCATAGCTATGAAGTTCATCACAAAAATATCAAAGGAATAAAGAAGAAGATGAACAAAAGCAAACCCTAGTTGTGTAACCCAAAAACGCTCTCCAAAATTCCAAGGAAAAGATATGAGATAAGATGATTTCCAAAAGTTGTAGAATTCCTCTTTTTATAGCCTTTCTCTCCTTCCAAAACTAGGTTTTGTCTTCAAAGTCCATTAGATGCAAGTCCACCAAGCCTACGGGAGTGAGAAACCCGTGTAGAAAATATGTCCAAAAATCGTCGCCGGAAAACTGGGATTGTGGCCGGAAATCGGCCGGAAAGTGCCCGAAAATCGGCTCCGGTGACCGGCAAAGTCCGCCCGGTCACCGGTCAACGAGTCAGGACCGCCGGGTCAACGGGTCAGATCAAACCGAGTCAAAATCGGACGAGTCAAACCCCGAGTCGGACCGGGTCGGGAGTGAGTCGGACAGTCGGATATCTAGTGTCTAAGCTCTAATTTGAATTGTCTTGGCCTGAGCCATTGCAGTGGCCAAATTCCTCAATTCACAATCCTTGTGCATTAGCCTTCCACTTCCAGCCGTAATGGCCGTGCATTCTACACCATTCTCTCTGACTCTGCAACTCCAATTCTTGCCTTCTTTTGCAGCTCTGTAACACACAACCATCTCAACAGCTTAACACTTCACAACTCAAACTTCTCACAGCTTCGCCTGCGACTCAACCAGCCAAACACAGGCCAAGTTCATAGCACCATTCCCTGTATCAGCAGCAACATACAATCCCAGTACTGAGCCATCGAGCCATCTCCAAAACCTGTCTCAATGCCACCAGCCATCTCCACCAAGCCTCACTGAACTCTGCCAAGCCAGTCAACATTGTAGCTCTACCTGAGCTCACTGCCATCTTAAGTCTTGCATCTGCAATGAGCTCATCTTACTCAAAGTCACAGCTCTCATCAAACCCATTTTCATAACACCAACAACTTCAAACATCATCTTTTGCAGCTGCACTTCCAATATCCACAGACCCCAGCTCAACTTCATGCCACCTGAACCTGTGGCTATATACTCCAGCACCAGCCACTGTCTCTTTCTTCCCTGGCAAGCATTTCAGTCATCACTGAAGCACCAACTTCCAGCTCTTAACCCACGGCACAACACCAGCCACAGACCCAGACCTGCAATATCACTGCACTTCAAACAATTGAGCCTTGGCAACAACTTCACTGCACCCAGACTAACACTAGCCAACCATCAACTTCTGTCATCCACTGTGGCTCAACCCATTGAGTTGCACTCACTGCCTCCACCTAAAGGTCACCAGCCAACAATACCTCAAGCCAGGCCAACACCACAGCTACAGCCACTGCCATTGCAACACAGCATCATCGTCCACAGCTCCAACTCACTGCAACACAGCCCCTGTAACTCATAATACCAGCTCACAACACCACATAACTTCAGTCCATGGCAAAGAACACATTCAGCTCCTTCTTGCCAAACCACACTCTTGATAGCACCAGCACCTGCAATCTACAACTCCATCTAGCACAGCATCCATGGGCCATTCCAATCATTCACCAAGAACCTTAGCTCATCTGCTGTGCCATTGAAGCAACATCCACCAGGCTTAGGCCATCTCATTGCATTCCTTCCTGCTCTGTGCAAACATCAGAGCCACATTACCTGCAACTTCCAATTTCAATTTCACCATCCCCATTGCCTATGCACCTCAGCTATTCATCTCAGCCAGCAACCATCATCTAAGGCCATCTCAACCAACAGCAACCTGACCTCAAATCCATCTTGTTATGCAACTTCATGACCCACGGTTTTCATTCGATTCACAAGCTCAGGTTCATTCTCATTGCATTGCACCATCTAGGTTAAGCTATAGAACCACCAGTTGCTCGATTCGAAACACCACATCCAACACTGCAACATAATCTCCACCTTCATCACAGAAACGAACCCATCTGGTTCATCTTCACCTGAGATTTTTATTCGAACAAACTTCAAGTAATTCTTCAATAACCAATTATCTCCTTGTAACCTTGAATCTGAGGTATACCCAAGTCTCTAATTTATCTCAAAACCCTGAATCATCCACCAATCTCGACCAAATCAAAGTCTCAGAGAATCAAAAACAGATATGGACTCTTCTTCTCTTCTTCTGTGCTTCCTTGTTTTGGTCTCAAAACCCAGAATTTCATTATCTCAGGGACTTCAATTTCATCACCACCAGCAGATGCAACTCCATCTTCAAACTTCCACCAGATGCAACCATTAATGGCAGCCAACCCTAACTTCTTGTTCTTGACAAAAAACCACAAAACCTCTCATCAATTCCTCTTTTCTGTTCTCCCATCGATCTCGATTTCGGTTTACAGACCCCATCAATTTTTTCCTCTCTCTGATTTCTCTTCCCATGATAATATCTCTTGATTTCAGATAAGAGTGAAAGAAACAAAAACTAATGATGAGGGCAATAATTGCTCCTCTGATTTCTAGGGCTTGGTAAGAAATGAAAATGGATATAACCACTTTGTTGAAGCAGATAAGGGATGGACACCCAGAATAACTCTAGGCACCCATGAAATAGAATGAGGGCCAACCTAGTTTGCTAGGCTTGTCAGTTCCATGGAACCAACAGTCTATTCTTCGCCTCCTCCCTGCGTGCCTTAGTCCAGTTCCACGTGTTATTAGCCTGTGAATTGGTCTCTTTTGCCATTTTCGCTTTAAATTGGGTAATTTCTCCTTCTTTTCCTCCGTGCGACTCCAGAGTACCTAACAACTCAAAAACACACGTAAAGTGCATAATTCACAAGAAAAATAGCAAAGAAAGCATAAACTCTATATAGTAAATACGGTGTATTCTACACCTATCAGATTCCCCCACACTTAGACTTTGCTAGTCCTCGAGCAAATCAAACAAAACAATAAAATACAACAACTCCGTGTCGTCGAGGCTACGGTCACTTTTAGCATAAATAACAAGCCTTTAAACCCCTAGGTGTCCCTAGTGGACGAGTTATAGTCTCGTGAAGGTTTACTAGAGATATACCTACAAAACCTATATTTCAAACTCCGTCTATATATGACAAATCAATGAATGAATCCAGAATGACTACAAGAGGAGATACCTTGCAAATTCAATTCAATTTTTTAATAAAACTCTATTTAGATAGTTGAACAAGCCACAATACTCGGAAATTAACAACCACAATCACAATGAAAAGATTAAGAAGATGGATAAAGATGTAGATGTTGGCGGATATTCACAAGTGTTCGATGTTTCCCATATCTGTCTGAAGGTCACTGCTAAGATGAACCTAATCCTATTGGATTGAGCTACTCAGTGTTGAATGCTACATCAAATCAATTGGCATATACAAGGGAACCAAAAGTGACTTTATTCAACACAATAATAATTTCTTCTTTTTTATATGATTGGATCAAACTGGATCCAATTTTTTTTAGACGGCATGATTAGATCTTTTGGATCCAAGCGCATGCTTCTTGTCAGCAAGTACATGATAGTTGCCTTGGATCCTGCATTCCACGCTTGTTTAGGCGACGGAGACGGGGACTACGTTTCACACATACTGCTATTCCCAAGTGTCTTTTTATTCCGTTTTGGTCTAATTGGTCGGTCTCTTTTTTTTTTTTTTTTTTTTTTTTTTTTTTTTTTTCAATTTTTTTTTTTTTTTTTTTTTTTTGTAACTCAATCACTCTATTTCATCCTAGCAGTAATAACACGTCGATTTTTAGTGACCCACCAAAGCACTTAGAGAACAATAGATAAATATGGAAAATTAAAAATAGAATGTGATATGGTGATATTCCGAGATATGGTAACAACTATCATGGTATTTATGATTTCTGAGCTATGTTCGTCCCCTTTTTGTTAATTGGTTCCTCAACTCCTGCATTCAAAATGGTTCCATCCACTAATGGTGTCATCCTAAAGGCACAAGTTTCTAGATTTCGGAGTTCAAAAAGCACAAATTTTTTCTTGCTTTTTTCTATTTTTCTCATTTTTTTTTTTTTTTATATACCAAACAAACTAAAACATATAAATGCTCCCCCACACTTAAACTTTACATTGTCCTCAATGTAAAATTGAATCGTCCAAAGAAAGTCCAAGGTGGGAAATTCCGCAAATAATACGCAAAAACAAAGAAAATAAAGATAAAAGCAAATACATAAAAATAAAAAGATAAGGATAAAGATACAAAACCGGTGGGTTGCCTCCCACTTAGCGCTTGTTTTAAAGTCGACGGCCCGACGTACTCCTTGTTTGCTAAGACTCCTCCAGAGGGAGCACATCCACAAAGTTAACTCCTTCCACGATTTCCGAAGAGAAGTTCTCATAATATGGTTTCAACCGGTGCCCATTCACTTTAAGTTTATTACCTGTAGCTAAACTACGAATTTCCACTGCACCATGAGAAAACACATTAGTCACAATAAAAGGTCCGATCCATCGTGACCTTAATTTACCCGGAAACAATTGCAAACGAGAATTAAACAAAAGCACTTTCCAAATGCAAAATTGTTTATTAGAAATCATATTATCATGAAAAGCTTTCGTCTTTTCCTTGTAAATCCGTGAGCTTTCAAATGCATCATTGCAAATCTCCTCTAACTCTTGAAGTTGTAACTTCCTTTGCTTTCCAAAGACCATCCAACTCCATGTTGCATTGCTTAATAGCCCAAAACGCCTTATGCTCAATTTCCACGGGTAAGTGACAAGGTTTACCATAAACAAGCCTAAAAGGAGACATCCCAATAGGTGTTTTATATGCGGTTCTATACGCCCACAAAGCATCATTAAGTCGCGAGCTCCAATCTTTCCTTGTGGGATTCACCGTCTTTTCAAGAATGGATTTCACCTCTCGGTTGGAAACTTCGGCTTGTCCATTTGTTTGCGGATGGTAGGGTGTTGCAATCCTATGCGACACATTGTACTTCCTTAACAAGCTTTGCAAGAACCTCGTTTTTGAAGTGTGAACCTCCATCGCTAATTATAGCCCTTGGAATTCCAAACCTTGCAAAAATATTAGCTTGCACGAAATCAAACAACTTTAGAATCATTAGTTGGGGTGGCTTTAGCTTCCACCCATTTCGAGACATAATCCACAGCAAGCAAAATATAATAATTCCCATTAGAATTGACAAAAGGGCCCATAAAATCAATTCCCCATACATCAAAAACCTCCACAAATTGTATAATAGTTTGCGGCATTTGATTTCGAGCACCTAGATTGCTAGGTTCTTTGACACCTATCACATGTGATACAAAATGCATGTGCATCCTTAAACAAAGTTGGCCAAAAGAAACCACATTCTAATACCTTGAGAGCGGTTCTCTTACTCCCAAAATGTCCTCCACAAGCATATGAGTGGCAAAAAGACAAGATAGAATTAAATTCAATTTCGGGAACACACCTACGTATTACTTGGTCACTACAATGTTTCCATAAGTATGGATCATCCCATATGTATTGGTTTCCTAACTTCTTAAGTTTGTCCCTCTCAAAGACGAGACAAGTTCTTTGGGATTTGTTTAGACACTAAGTAATTAACAATATCAGCGTACCATGGTTCTCCAAAGGCAATTGAGAATAGTTGCTCGTCCCCAGGAAACTTTCACGCAACGGGATAGTCTCCTTGTCCACAGCAAGTCGGCTCAAATGATCCGCAACGGTGTTCTCAATTCCTTTCTTGTCTTTGATTTCAAGATCAAACTCTTGCAAGAGTAAAATCCATCGTATGAGCCTCGGTTTCGCCTCTTTCTTTGTAAGCAAGTATCTAAGTGCTTTGCATGATCGAAAAAGACAACAACTTTTGTACCAATTAGATAAGAGCGAAACTTTTCTAAAGCAAAAACAATAGCTAATAACTCTTTTTCAGTGGTTGTGTAGTTTTGTTGAGCCTCATTTAACGTTCTAGAAGCATAATAAATGGCATGAGGAAGCTTCCCCACACGCTGCCCAAGCACCGCACCAACCGCATAGTCACTTGCATCACACATGAGTTCAAACGGCTTACTCCAATCCGGTGGTTTAATGATAGGGGCTGAAATCAAAAGTTCTTTCAAACGATTGAATGCCGCCACACACTTCTCATCAAAGTTGAAAACCACATCTTTTTGCAATAGGGTACAAAGTGGTGATGCTATCTTGGAAAAGTCCTTGATGAATCTACGATAAAAACCTGCATGACCAAGAAAAGAGCGAATCTCCCTCACCGTAGTGGGAGGGGTTAGAGCACGAATAAGGTCTATCTTAGATTTATCGACTTCCAAGCCTTTAGAAGATATTATATGGCCTAAAACTATGCCATGAGTTACCATAAAATGGCACTTCTCCCAATTTAGCACAAGATTTGTTTCAACACATCGTTCAAGGATTAGAGCCAAGTTGTTCAAGCAAAGGTCAAATGAATCACCAAAGACACTAAAGTCATCCATGAACACTTCGATTATGTTTTCAACATATTCCGAAAAGATACTTACCATACACCTTTGAAAGGTAGCCGGAGCATTGCATAGGCCAAAAGGCATCCTTCTATAAGCAAAAGTACCGAAAGGACAAGTGAAAGTGGTTTTCTCTTGGTCCTCCGGTGCTATCACAATCTGATTATAACTTTGAATAGCCATCAAGAAAGCAATAGTAAGAGTGTCCAGCTAAACGTTCAAGCATTTGATCAATAAAAGGTAAAGGAAAGTGATCTTTTCTAGTGGTGGCATTCAATTTTCTATAATCAATACAAACCCTCCAACCGGTTTGCACACGAGTTGGGACAAGTTCATTCTTATCATTCTCCACCACCGTCACACCCGATTTCTTTGGTACCACTTGTCTTGGGCTTACCCACTTGCTATCGGAGATGGGGTAGATAACACCCACGTCCAAAAGCTTGAGTATCTCCTTTTTCACAACTTCCATCATGGGAGGATTCAAACGGCGTTGCGCTTCCCTTGTAGGCTTTGAGTCATCCTCCACACGGATCTTATGCATACAAACGGCAGGGCTAATACCCTTGATATCGGCGATTGTCCATCCTATGGCCGTCTTGTACGTCCTTAGCACCCTTAGAAGTTTTTGCTCCTGTAATTCATTAAGCTCGTTAGAAACAATCACGGGTAAATCTTCGTTGTCACCCAAGTACAAGTACTTTAAGTGACTTGGAAGAGGTTTCAATTCTAAACTTGGAGGTTTAATAATAGATGGCACAAGTTTTTCATTATTGCAAGGTAAAGATGCATATGAAACATTCTTAGTTGCTGATTTTTCCGGTAAGGAGTTAAGAGAACCAATGGTTTCTTTCATCTCATCACTATACGCATAACCGTTGTCAATAGGAGTAGTGAGCACGGTTTCCAAAGTATCAACACCATTCAACTCAAACATTTGTTGCGCCAATGTGTCCATCATATCAATGGAGAAACAAGAGTGGACATCACTAGGATATCTCATCGTCTCGAAAATGTTGAAACGTATTATTTCTCCATCAAACTCCATAGTTAGCGTTCCCTTGTCAACATCAATAATAGTTTTCGCCGTTTTCATGAAGGGACGCCCAAGTAGCAATGGAAGAGACGAGTCCGGTGAACCTTCATCCATCTCTAACACGCAAAAGTCCGCTGGAAATACAAGTTGATTAACCCGCACAAGAACATCCTCAACAATACCCATTGGGTAGACATTAGAACGATCGGCTAATTGCAACACAATTCCAGCCTTTTTTAAGAGGACCAAGATCAAGTGAATTATACATAGACGCGGGCATGACATTAACGGAAGCACCTAAGTCCAACATAGCTTTATTAAATGTAGTGTTACCAATTGTGACGGGGAATGTCAAAGCTACCCGGATCCTTGCACTTAAGTGGGAGTTTGTGTTGCAAGATTGCCGAAGCATTCTCCCCACACTAAGCACTTCATTACCTTTGAGCCTTTGCTTATTGGTACACAAGTCCTTCAACACCTTTGCATACTTTGGAACTTGCTTGATTGCATCTATGAGTGGTATGTTCACATGGATCTTCTTTAGAACGTCTAAAATCTCCTTTTCTAGTTCCGCCTTCTTAGAACTTGCAAATCTGCGAGGGAAAGGTAGAGGAGGAACATAAGTAGAAACCGGAGTTTTAGAGTTAGAAATAGGCACCTCAGAAGTTTGGGGAGAATCCTCGGTTTTCTCCTCCAAAACAGGTTCCTTTGGTGCTTCCACCACGCCCGAATCAGCAACTTCGGGTTGCACAAGTTGTGTACCACTTCTCAATGTAATTGCATTAACACCCTCTTTTGGGTTGATAGGTTGAGAAGGGAGTTTCCCACCATTTTGTGCCTTTAATTGATTCAACTCCATAGCCATAGAACCAACTTGAGTTTGCAACTCCTTAACCGAACTCTCCGTTCTTTGCATAAAAGATTTCAGCAACTCCTCCATATTGGACCCCATATTTTGAGGTTGTTGTTGTTGTTGAAATTGTTGCCTAGGTTGGAATTGTTGTTGTTGAGGTTGAAATCCACTCGGGTTGTTGAAACTAGGTTGTTGAATCGCTCCTTGCTTATTGGCATAGCTAAAATTTGGGTGATCTCTCCATCCCGGATTGTAAGTGTTGGAGTAGGGATCATACCGTCTTTGTTGATTTGGAAAGATCGCATTAGCTTGCTCGTCTTCATAAGATTGAGAGGAACTTGGTATCACCGCGGCTGCAACTTGTTGAAGCATTGCGTTCATGTTACCCATTTGTTGACGAAGTTCTTCAACCTCGCTCACCTCACTCACCCTTCTTAGAATCACATCCGAACCACGACTCAAGAATTGTTGTGAGTTCGCTGCCATGTTTTCAATCAACTCTCTAGCTTGTGCCACCGTCTTGTTAACTAGTGCACCACCACCCGCAGCGTCGAGGAGATTCCTATCATTTGATTGGAGTCCTTCATAGAAATATTGAATGATCATAGCATCACTAAATTGGTGGTGAGGGCAGCTTGCCACCAATCTCTTATATCGTTCCCAACATTCATATAGAGATTCTCCCACATTTTGCTTCATCCCACAAATCTCCTTGCGAATTTGAGTAGCCTTTGATGCAGGAAAATATCTCTCCAAAAAGAGTTTCTTCAACCCATTCCATGTTGTGACACTTCCGGGAGGTAAATAGAACAACCAATCCTTAGCACTATCCATTAAAGAGAAACGGAAAACTTTCAACATTGCACCATCCGCCGCAACATCCGCTGGAAGCATGGCCGTGACAATAGTGTGGAAGTCCATAAGATGTTTGTTTGGATCTTCATTCACCATGCCATGGAACTTTGGTAATTCTCTAAGCAACCCCGGTTTAATTTCAAAAGTAGAGTCCGTTTGAATACATCCCTGTTGTATATCAAGCCTATGAGAAGCTAAGTCCTTGAGTGAACGATTTGCATCACCCATTGCTCCTTGTTCTTCCACGTGTGTTTCCTCTACGATTGGAACCTCTTTTCCTTCTTCTTGTTGTTGGAAAATCTCTTCTCCTACTTCCTCCTCGTGCTTGTCCGTTGTGTCTTGACTTGGTTGGAGTATTGTGCCTCGTCGAGTAGCTATCCCGCACCTTGGATAATTCCAATCCTTAGAAGCCGAGATTAGGCACTGCAAACAATTCTCATGCAAACAAGTGAGAAACAAGACAAGAAACAAAAAGCAAAGATGAAAGCAGAAATTGTAAAAAGAAACTAAAAACTTAATAACTAGCCGTGTGCCTCCCAAGGCAACGGCGCCAAAATTTGATCGGTTGTCACCGACACAAAAATAATTCACTTTCCTACTCAATAATATATGAATGAAGTATATGATAAGAAAGAGTTCGTATCCACAGGGAGGCGATTGTAGTTATTTCGTAATCAATTTCTTAAAGTAACCGATTGGGGGGATTTCTGAATTCTATGTAAGCAATAAAAGTAAATTAAAAGCAAAGTAAATTGTAGAGAATAATCAATGGAGAGAGATATTGGTCAAGGAATTCATCTTCAATCTTAGACATGTGTGATAGGTGTAGAATACACCGTATTTACTATCTAGTAGTTACGCTTTCTTTGCTATTTTTCTTGTGAATTATGTATTTTACGTGTGTTTTTTGAGTTATTAGGTACTTTGGAGTCGCACGGAGGAAAAGGAGCGGAAATCATTCAAATGGAGCAAAAAGGGATACAAAGGCTAGTTCACGTGCACTGTTATTGAGAGCCGAGCCTAGCCAAAGAATAGTAGACGAACACCGCAGCTTAGTCTAGAGAAGCATGGAGCAAAGAACCTTGGTGGCCCTTAACAATGAGTGGGTGTTTATAGTCATTTCTGGCTACCCCTTATCCTACCAGCTGGGGTGGATAAATCCAGGTTCTTACATAATACCTGAAATTCAGAGAAGAAATTTATTTCTTCTTCTTCATTATCAATTGTCTGTGAGGAGGCATACCTGAAATCGAGAGAGAACAACGGCCTACTGCTGCTTTGTTATGGCGAGGATCTAAAGTCGAGAAATTGAGAGAGCGGAGAATTGAGAGAGATGAACGACGAGAAGAAGAAATCGGATATTGAATGTTTAAGTTGTCATCTTTAATTCGATTGAGAGGCGAGCAATACTCGAGAGTGGAAATGAGGCTCGACAAATTGAGACAAGAAAGTGGCGCTTTGTTGGAAGTGATTGATTGAAGTTTCGCCGTTGAAAGATTACACAGTAACAATTCAAGGTTTCAAAATTAGGGTTTGGTTGAGCTCGATTTGCCGGATCGAGTTGAAGTAAGAATTTGCTAAGATTTGGCAAGGGGATCTCATGTTTGAATTAGTGGTTCAACTGGTGATTATAGAGTGATGGATTCTCGACACGGCCAAAGCTACATAGATGTATGTTTAGGACGGGTGCATAGATTGAGATGAGGAAGCATAGAAGAAGAATGGGTATTGATCGAAACGAGGAGAGAAGGGGTCTTTGTGGTTGATTAATTCGTGATGAAGATGGAGGTGGTTTTGAGCTCTTAAGGTTAATCCGGGGAATGGTTCATGGTAATGGCTGGTGCTTGTGGTCGGTAGTGGTGTTTGCTCGGACAAATGAATGGAGCTGACTGAAATATGACTCAAGGTCATTCTTTGGTGCGAATGGATGTTTTGAGTCTGTAGTGAAATGGGAGTGGCGGTAATAGATGAAGTAGTGCACTGAGTTAGCTGATGAAATGTTGTTGCTGGGATTGCAGCCAGTGGCACTGATGTTGAGCCAAGGTAAAGATGTAGAATGGAGTTTAATTGGTCCTGGTGAAGTTGTGAGACTTCAGTGGCTGCAACCGAGGTTAAGGGCGTGCCAAGATGGCTGGAAGGGAAACTGGTTGTAGCAGGTAGTGTTGCATAGAATGGATGTTGTTGAGCTCAATGAGCTGTTGCCTGAGATGGAATGGGTATATGCTCTGTGATCGAGAGAAGCCATTGGAACCGGATTGCAGGTCTGGGTCTGTGGCTGGCGTTGTGCCGTGGGTTAAGAGATGGAATTAATGTTGGTGCTTGATAATGACCGAAATCATTGCGGGTCGAGTGGAGCTACAATGTTGGTTTTGGCGGAGGTTGAGGCCGGCTAGTTTGTGTGAGTTGCGGATTGTGGATGAGGCTCAAGTGGTGATAGAGAAATGGGTCTGTGGTAGTGCTGTGTTGTTGCAGCTCATGGTTCAGGGTTTGTGTGCTATTGGAGCCAAGAGATGTGAATAAATGGAGTAATGTGAAAGGCTGAGTTGGAATCATTGCAGGTCTTGAGAAGCTGATGGTTTGAATGAATATGGAGGTGGCTGGAGTTGATGCAATGGTAGGCAGGGTTACTAAGGGTTATGATGCAGCAGCTGGCTAAGGTTCTGTCTTTGGATGAATGGAAAATGGCAGGTCTCAGTATGTGCGGGAATGTTGCAGGAGATGCGGTGGAAGTTGCGGCTATGGGCATGATCGGTCATCATGGCGCATCGCAAAAATCGAGCTTGTGCAAAGCGTGGCCTGACAAGTCAGCCCAGTTAGCCACTAACACATCTGACTCATGAACCTGACTCGGTCTGACCGAGTTCAACCGATCCAACCCGGTTTGACCCGATCCGTCTCACCCGTTGACTTGACCTGATCCGACTCGTTGACCGGTGACCGGGCGGACTTTGCCGGTCACCGGGGCTATTTTCCGGCAACTTTCCGGCAGGATTCCGGCCACAATCCCAGACTTCCGGCGGCCGATTTTGGGGCGTATTTTCTACACGGGTTTCTCATCCTTGTGGGCTTGGTGGACTCTCACCTAATGGACTTTGAAGACTAGACCTAATTTTAGAAGTTGGAGAAAAGCTATAAAAGGGAGGTTTTCTACAACACATGGGAGATATCTTTTTGCTTGGAATTCTTTTGGAGAGCCACTTTTGTTTACACTTCTAGGGTTTGGTTTTGTTCTTCTTCTTCCTTGTTTTATTATTGAATATTGATGATGATGAACTCCATAGCTATGAGTAGCTAAACATCTTATTGGTTATGGGATAAAAGTTGATTTCTCAACATGCTTTTGATTCAATGAATTAGTTTTGTCTCGAATTATTGTTTGTGATTCACAATTAATAGTGTTATAAGATTTGAAAACTTGTTAGGTTGAGTCCGGAATCAATCCGATTTGTGTTCATCTCTAGAGCTATATTAGGGTTTTCAATACGAAAAAGTTGTTTATCCCTGATTCTAAGTAGCATAATTGTGGTTAGTGCTTGTAGTGATACATCCTATTAGTCACAAGTGAATCATAACTTTTGTTAAAACGTCTAGTGCTTTTACACATTCGTTTGCATTGATGAGTCTTATTCCATAAAACTTAATGCTCTTAGGGAGTTAAACTTAATTGTGCTTTTACACTTTAGGTTGCTTTCGACGAAGAATTCACATATGCATCTTTTAATGTGGTTGTGATGAAAACAGGGAATTAACGGGTTATACTTGCGATCAAGATATCCTAGGACTTTTAATAAATACGAGATTAAATACCAATTCTAATCATTGATGAAAATACATGTTTGTGAATGATACTATCCCTTGACCAATATCTTCTCCTTATTGATTTCTCAAATTATTTACTTTGCTTTCAACTACTTTTATTTCTTAAACAACAAACATACCTTGGGTTACTTTAGAAACTCGAAATTTACATAACAACAAACGCCTCTCTGTGGATACGAACTCTTCCTTACCTTGTGCTTCATTTAAATTTAGTGCGTAAGAAAGTGAAATTATTTTTGACGGATTGACACACGGTCAAATTTTGGCGCCGTTCTTGCGGAGAGGCATACGGCTTGTTATTAAGTTTTTAGTTTCTTTTACAATTTACGCTTTTATCTTTGCTTTTCGTTTCTTGTCTTGTTTCTCACTTGTTTTGGAGAATTGTTTGCGGGTGCATAATCTACGGCTTCTAAGGATTGGAATTATCCAAGGTGCGGGATAGCTACTAGACGCGGCACAATACTCCAACCAAGTAAAGGCACAACGGACGAGCACGAGGAGGAAGTAGGAGAAGAGATTTTCCGACAACGAGAAGAAGAAGAAATGGGTGATGCAAATCGTTCACTCAAGGACTTAGCTTCTCATAGGCTTGATACACAACAGGGGTGTATTCAAACGAACTCTACTTTTGAGATAAAGCCTAGTTGCTTAGAGAATTACCAAAATTCCATGGCATGGTGAATGAAGATCCTAACAAACATCTTTTGGACTTCCACACCATTGTCACGGCTATGCTTCCAGAAATGTTGAGGCGGATGGTGCAATGTTGAAGGTTTTCCGTTTCTCTTTAATGGATAGTGCTAAGGATTGGTTGTACTATTTACCTCCTAAGTGTCACAACATGGAATGGGTTGAAGAAACTCTTTTTGGAGAGATATTTTCCGCATCCAAGGCTACTCAAATTCGCAAAGAAATTTGTGGGATGAAGCAAAACGTGGGAGAATCCTTATATGAATGTTGGGAACGGTACAAGAGATTGGTTGCAAGCTGCCCTCACCACCAATTCAGTGACGCTATGATCATCCAATACTTCTATGAAGGACTCCAATCAAGTGATAGGAATCTTATTACGCTGTGACGGGTGGTGGTGCACTAGTTAGCAAGACGGTGGCACAAGCTAGGGAGTTGATTGAAAACATGGCAGCGAACTCACAACAATTCTTAAGTCGTGGTTCGGATGTGATTCTAAGAAGGGTGAGTGAAGTGAGCGAGGTGGAGGAACTTCGTCAACAAATGGGTAACATGACAAAGAATGTTGCAACAAGTGGCATCCGCGGTTATACCAACTTCTCCTCAATCTTATGAAGACGAGCAAGCTAATGCGATCTTTCCGAATCAACCAAGACGGTATGATCCCTACTCCAACACTTACAATCCGGGATGGAGAGATCACCCCAATTTTAGCTATGCCAACAAGCAAGGAGCGGTTCAACAACCTACTTTCAACCGTCCGAGTGGATTTCAACCACAACAACAACAATTTCAGCAACCTCAAGCACAACAATCAATGCAAACTCAAGGTGCTGATATTGATGCAAAGCTTCAAACTTTTATGCAAGGTATTTCCACCATGTTTAAAGAGAGTCAACAAGAGACTAAGAGTGCTATTAAGGAGTTGCAAACACAAATGGGCTCCATGGCGGTTGATATCAACAATTTGAAGGCACAAAATAGTGGGAGACTTCCTTCTCAACCTATTAACCCAAAAGAGGGTGTCAATGTCATTACGTTGAGGAGCGGTACACAACTTGTGCAACCCGAAGTTGCTGATTCGGGCAAGGTGGAGACACCAAAGGAACCTGTTTTGGAGGAGAAAGTCGAGGATTCTCCCCAAACTTCTGAGGTACCTATTTCTAACTCTAAAACTCCGGTTTCTACTTATGTTCCTCCTCTACCTTTTCCTCGCAGATTTGCAAGTTCTAAGAAGGCGGAATTAGAAAAGGAGATTTTAGACGTTCTTAAAAAGATCCACGTGAACATACCACTCATTGATGCTATCAAGCAAGTTCCAAAGTATGCAAAGGTGTTGAAGGACTTGTGTACCAACAAACAAAGGCTCAAAGGTAATGAAGTGCTTAGTGTGGGGGAGAATGCTTCGGCAATCTTACAACACAAACTCCCACTTAAGTGCAAGGATCCGGGTAGTTTCGACATTCCCGTCAAAATTGGTAACACAACTTTTAACAAAGCTATGTTGGACTTAGGTGCTTCCGTTAATGTTATGCCTGCTGCGTCAATGTATAATTCACTTGATCTTGGTCCTCTTAAAAAGGCGGAAATTGTATTGCAATTAGCCGATCGATCTAATGTCTACCCAATGGGTATTGTTGAGGATGTTCTTGTGCAGGTTAATCAACTTGTATTTCCAGCGGACTTTTGTGTGTTAGAGATGGATGAAGGTGCTCCGGACTCGTCTCTTCCATTGCTTCTTGGGCGTCCTTTCATGAAAACGGCGAAAACCATAATTGATGTGGATAAGGGAACGCTAACTATGGAGTTTGATGGAGAAATAATACGTTTCAACATTTTCGAGACGATGAGATATCCTAGCGATGTCCACTCTTGTTTCTCCATTGATGTGATGGATACATTGGCACAACAAATGTTTGAATTAAACGGTGATGATGCTTTGGAAACCGTGTTAACTACATCCATAGATAATGGTGTAGAGTGTGGTAATGAAGTCAAGGAAGCTCTTGGTGATCTTAATTCACTACAAGAATGCCCTAAAACTCATAATATCTCTTTTATTTCTTTACCATGCAAGTGATGAAAAGCTTGTACCTTTCAATTATTAAATCTCCGATTTTAGAATTGAAACCTCTTCCGACCACCTTAAGTACTTGTACTTGGGTGAGAATGAAGAGTTACCGGTGATTGTTTCTAACAAGCTTAGTGATTTACAGGAGCAAAAACTTCTAAGGGTGCTAAGGAAGTACAAGACGGCCATAGGATGGACAATTGCCGATATCAAGGGTATTAGCCCTGCCGTTTGTATGCACAAAATTCGTTTGGAGGATGATGCAAAGCCTAAAAGGGATCCGCAACGTCGTTTGAATCCTCCCATGATGGAAGTTGTGAAAAAGGAGATACTCAAGCTTTTGGAAGTGGGTGTTATCTACCCCATATCCGATAGCAAGTGGGTAAGCCCGGTACAAGTAGTACCAAAGAAATCAGTGTGACGGTGGTGGAGAATGATAAGAATGAACTTGTCCCAACTCGTGTGCAAACCGGTTGGAGGGTTTGTATTGATTACAGAAAATTGAATGCCACCACTAGAAAAGATCACTTTCCTTTACCTTTTATTGATCAAATGCTTGAACGTTTAGCCGGACACTCATACTATTGCTTTCTTGATGGCTATTCAGGTTATAATCAGATTGTGATAGCACCGGAGGACCAAGAGAAAACCACTTTCACTTGTCCTTTCGGTACCAATTAGATAAGAGAAAACCACCGGATTGGAGTAAGCCGTTTGAACTCATGTGTGATGCTAGTGATTATGCGGTTGGTGCGGTGCTTGGGCAACGTGTGGGGAAGCTTCCTCATGCTATCTATTATGCTTCTAGAACGTTAAATGAGGCTCAACAAAACTACACCACCACTGAAAAGGAGTTATTAGCCATTGTTTTTGCTTTAGAAAAGTTTCGCTCTTATCTAATTGGTACAAAAGTTGTTGTCTTTTCTGATCATGCAGCACTTAGATACTTGCTTACAAAGAAAGAGGCGAAACCGAGGCTCATACGATGGATTTTACTCTTGCAAGAGTTTGATCTTGAAATCAAAGACAAGAAAGGAATTGAGAACACCGTTGCGGATCATTTGAGCCGACTTGCTGTGGACAAGGAGACTATCCCGTTGCGTGAAAGTTTCCCGGACGAGCAACTTTTCTCGATTGCCTTTGGAGAACCATGGTATGCCGATATTGTGAATTACTTAGTTTCTAAACAAATCCCACATAACTTGTCTCGTGCTGAGAGGGACAAACTTAAGAGGTTAGGGAACCAATACATATGGGATGATCCATACTTATGGAAACATGGTAGTGACCAAGTGATATGAAGGTGCGTGCCCGAATCTGAATTTAACTCTATCTTGTCTTTTTGTCACTCTTATGCTTGCGGAGGACATTTTGGGAGTAAGAGAACCGCGCACAAGGTACTTGAAAGTGGTTTTTATTGGCCAACTTTGTTTAAGGATGCACATATATTTTGTACAACTTGTGATAGGTGCCAAAGAACCGGCAATCTAGGTGTCCGAAATCAAATGCCACAAACTTTTATTCAATTTATTGAAGTTTTTGACGTATGGGGTATTGATTTTATGGGGCCTTTGTCAACTCCATGGGAATTTTTATATCTTACTTGCGGTTGATTATGTCTCGAAATGGGTGGAAGCTAAAGCCACCCCAACTAATGATTCTAAAGTTGTTTCAGACTTCGTGCAAGCTAATATTTTTGCAAGGTTTGGCATTCCAAGGGCGATAATTAGCGATGGAGGTTCTCACTTCAAAAACAGGTTCTTGCAAAGCTTGTTAAGGAAGTACAATGTGTCGCATAAGATTGCAACACCTTATCATCCCCAAACCAATGGACAAGCCGAGGTGTCGAACCGGGAGGTGAAATCAATTCTAGAAAAGACGGTGAACCCGACAAGGAAGGATTGGAGCATGCGACTTAATGATGCTTTGTGGGCGTATAGAACCGCATATAAAACACCTATTGGAATGTCTCCTTTTAGGCTTGTGTATGGTAAACCTTGTCACTTACCAGTGGAAATTGAGCATAAAGCGTTTTGGGCTATTAAACAATGCAACATGGAGATGGATGGGGCTGGAAAGCAAAGGAAGTTACAACTCCAAGAGCTAGAGGAGCTTCGCAATGATGCATTTGAAAGCTCACGGATTTACAAAGAAAAGACGAAAGCATTCCATGATAACATGATTTCTAGGAAACAATTTTGCATAGGGCAGAAAGTGCTTTTGTTTAATTCTCGCTTGCATTTATTTAGGGTAAATTAAGGTCACGATGGATCGGACCTTTTATTGTTATTAATGTGTTTTCTCATGGTGCGGTGGAAATTGTAGTATAGCTACGGGAAGGAACTTAAAGTGAATGGGCACCGGTTGAAACCATATTATGAGAATTTCACTTCCGAAGTGGTGGAAGGAGTTAACTTTGTGGATGTGCTCCCTCTGGAGGAGTCATAGAAAGCAAGGAGATAGTCGGGCCGACGACTTTAAACCAAGCGCTAATTGGGAGGCAACCCAACGGATGAGTATTTCTTGTCTTGTATTTATTTCTTTTCTTGTTTTTAGTTTTTCTTGTTTTGTTTTACTTTGTTTTTGCTGATTTTTGCTAGGATTTCCCACCTTGACTTACTTTGGATGATTCAATTTACATTGAGGACAATGTAAAGTTTAAGTGTGGGGGAGCATTTATATGTTTTAGTTTGTTTTATATATAAAAAAAAAATAGAAAAATAGAAAAATCAGAAAAATTTGTGCTTTTTTGAACTCCGAAATCTAGAACTTGTGCCTTTAGGATGACACCATTAGTGGATGGAACCATTTTGAATGCGGGGAGTTGAGGAACCAATTAACTAAAAGGGACGAACATAGCTCGAAATCACAAATTATATGATAGTTGTTACCATATCTCGGAATATCACCATATCACATTCTATTTTTATTATTCCATATTTATCTATTGTTCTCTAAGTGCTTTGGTGGGTCACTAAAAATCGACGTGTTATTACTGCTAGGATGAAATAGAGTGATTGAGTTACTAAAAAAAAAAAAAAAAAAAAAAAAAATTGAAAAAGAAAAAAAAAAAAAAAGACCAATTAGACCAAAACGGAATAAAAAGACACTTGGGAATATCAGTATGTGTGAAACGTAGTCCCTGTCTCCGTCGCCTAAACAAGCGTGGAATGCAGGATCCAAGGCAACTATCATGTACTTGCTGACAAGAAGCATGCGCTTGGATCCAAAAGATCTAATCATGCCGTCTAAAAAAAAAAAAGAGAAATTGGATCCAGTTTGATCCAATCATATAAAAAAAAAAAAAAAAAAAAAGAAATTATTATTGTGTTGAATAAAGTCACTCTTGGTTCCCTTGTATATGCCAATTGATTTGATGTAGCATTCAAAGACTAAGTAGCTCAATCCAATAGGATTAGGTTCATCTTAGCAGTTGACCTTCGACAGATATGGGAAACATCGAACACTTGTGAATATTCGCCAACATCTACATCTATATCCATCTTCTTAATCTTTTCATTGTGATTGTGGTTTGTTAGTTTCGAGTATCAGTGGCTTGTTCGACTATCTAATTAGAGTTTATTTACTAATAATTGAATTGAATTTGCAAGGTACCTCCTCCTGTAGTCAATTTGGATTCGTTCATTGATTTGTCACGAATAGACGGAGTTTGAAATATAGGTTTTGTAGGTATATCTCTAGTAAACCTTCACGAGACTATAACTCGTCCACTAGGGACACCTAGGGGTTTAAAGGCTTGTTATTTATGCTAAAAGTGACCGTAGCCTCGACGTCACGGAGTTGTTGTATTTTATTGTTTTGTTTGATTTGCTCGAGGACTAGCAAAGTCTAAGTGTGGGGGAATCTGATAGGTGTAGAATACACCGTATTTACTATCTAGTAGTTACGCTTTCTTTGCTATTTTTCTTGTGAATTATGTATTTTACGTGTGTTTTTGAGTTATTAGGTACTTTGGAGTCGCACGGAGGAAAAGGAGCGGAAATCATTCAAATGGAGCAAAAAGGGATACAAAGGCTAGTTCACGTGCACTGTTATTGAGAGCCGAGCCTAGCCAGCAATAGTAGACGAACACCGCAGCTTAGTCTAGAGAAGCATGGAGCAAAGAACCTTGGTGGCCCTTAACAATGAGTGGGTGTTTATAGTCATTTCTGGCTACCCCTTATCCTACCAGCTGGGGTGGATAAATCCAGGTTCTTACATAATACCCGAAATTCGAGAGAAGAAATTTATTTCTTCTTCTTCATTATCAATTGTCTCATGAGGAGGCATACCTGAAATCGAGAGAGAACAACGCTCTGCTGCATTGTTATGGCGAGGATCTAAAGTCGAGAGAAATTGAGAGAGCAGAATTGAGAGAGATGAACGACGAGAAGAAGAAATCAGATATTGAATGTTTAAGCTGTCATCTTTAATTCGATTGAGAGGCAGGCAATACTCGAGAGTGGAAATGAGGCTCGACAGCTGAGACAAGAAAGTGGCGTCATTGGAAGTGATTGATTGAAGTTTCTGCTTTGTTGAAAGATTACACGAGGTAACAATTCAAGGTTTCAAAATTAGGGTTTGGTTGAGCTCTGATTTGCTGGATCGAGTTGAAGTAAGAATTTGCTAAGATTTGGCAAGGGGATCTCATGTTTGAATTAGTGGTTCAACTGGTGATTATAGAGCTGATGGATTCTGACACAGCCAAAGCTACATAGATGTATGTTTAGGACAGGTGCATAGATTGAGATGAGGAAGCATAGAAGAAGAATGGGTATTGATCGAAACAGGGAGAGAAGGGGTGCTGTGGTTGATTAATTCGTGATGAAGATGGAGGTGGTTTTGAGCTCTTAAGGTTAATCCGGGGGAATGGTTCATGGTAATGGCTGGTGCTTGTGGTCAGTAGTGGTGCTTTGCTCGTAGACAAATGAATGGAGCTGACCGAAATATGACTCAAGGTCATTGTTTGAAGCGAATGGATGTTTTGAGCTTTGTAGTGAAATGGGAGTGGCGGTGTAATAGATGAAGTAGTGCACCGAGTTAGGCGATGAAATGTTGTTGCTGGGATTGCAGCCAGTGGCACTGATGTTGAGCCAAGGTAAAGATGTAGAATGGAGTTTAATTGGTCCTGGTGAAGTTGTGAGACTTCAGTGGCTGCAACTGAGGTTGGCTAGGCAGGCCAAGATGGCTGGAAGGGAAACTGGTTGTAGCAGGTAGTGTTGCATAGAGTGGATGTTGTTGAGCTCAATAAGCTGTTGCCTGAGATGGAATGGGTATATGCTCTGTGATCGAGAGAAGCCATTGGAACTGGATTGCGTGTCCAGGTCCGTGGTTGGCGTTGTGCCGTGGGTTAAGAGATGGAATTAATGTTGGTGCTTCAATGTGACTCGAAATCATTGCGGTCGTCGGTGGAGCTACAATGTTGGCTGGTTTGGCAGAGGTTGAGGCTGGCTAGTTTGTGTGAGTTGCAGATTGTGGATGAGGCTCAAGTGGTGATAGAGAAATGGGTCTGTGGTAGTGCTGTGTTGTTGCAGCTCATGGTTCAGGGTTTGTGTGCTATTGGAGCCAAGAGATGTGAATAAATGGAGTAATGTGAAAGGCTGAGTTGGAATCATTGCAGGTCTTGAGAAGCTGATGGTTTGAATGAATATGGAGGTGGCTGGAGTTGATGCAATGGTAGGCAGGGTTACTAAGGGTTATGATGCGAGGTGGCTAAGGTTCTCGTGGCTGGATGAATGGAAAATGGCAGTCTCAGATGTGCAGGGAATGTTGCGGGAGATGCGGTGGAAGTTGCGGCTGCTATGGGCATGATCGGTCATCATGGCGCATCGCAAAAAATCGAGGCTTGTGCAAAATCGTGGCACGACAAGTCACCAAATTAGCCACTAACACATCGACTCATGAACCCGACTCGGTCGACCGAGTTCAACCGATCCAACCCGGTTTGACCCGATCCGTCTCACCCGTTGACTTGACCTGATCCGACTCGTTGACCGGTGACCAAGGCGGACTTTGCCGGCCACCGGGGCTATTTTCCCAAGAACTTTCCTACAGGATTCCGCCACAATCCCGGACTTCCCATGGCCGATTTTGGGGCGTATTTTCTACACGGGTTTCTCATCCTTGTGGGCTTGGTGGACTCTCACCTAATGGACTTTGAAGACTAGACCTAATTTTAGAAGTTGGAGAAAAGCTATAAAAGGGAGGTTTTCTACAACACATGGGAGATATCTTTTTGCTTGGAATTCTTTTGGAGAGCCACTTTTGTTTACACTTCTAGGGTTTGGTTTTGTTCTTCTTCTTCCTTGTTTTATTATTGAATATTGATGATGATGAACTCCATAGCTATGAGTAGCTAAACATCTTATTGGTTATGGGATAAAAGTTGATTTCTCAACATGCTTTTGATTCAATGAATTAGTTTTGTCTCAGTAATTATTGTTTGTGATTCACAATTAATAGTGTTATAAGATTTGAAAACTTGTTAGGTTGAGTCCTAATCAATCCGATTTGTGTTCATCTCTAGAGCTATATTAGGGTTTTCAATACGAAAAAGTTGTTTATCCCCGATTCTAAGTAGCATAATTGTGGTTAGTGCTTGTAGTGATACATCCTATTAGTCACAAGTGAATCATAACTTTTGTTAAAACGTCTAGTGCTTTTACACATTCGTTTGCATTGATGAGTCTTATTCCATAAAACTTAATGCTCTTAGGGAGTTAAACTTAATTGTGCTTTTACACTTTAGGTTGCTTTCGACGAAGAATTCACATATGCATCTTTTAATGTGGTTGTGATGAAAACAGGGAATTAACGGGTTATACTTGCGATCAAGATATCCTAGGACTTTTAATAAATACGAGATTAAATACCAATTCTAATCATTGATGAAAATACATGTTTGTGAATGATACTATCCCTTGACCAATATCTTCTCCTTATTGATTTCTCAAATTATTTACTTTGCTTTCAACTACTTTTATTTCTTAAACAACAAACATACCTTGGGTTACTTTAGAAACTGAAATTTACATAACAACAAACGCCTCTCTGTGGATACGAACTCTTCCTTACCTTGTGCTTCATTTAAATTTAGTGCGTAAGAAAGTGAAATTATTTTTGACGGATTGACACACGGTCAATGTGCTTGCGTATATGATTAGAATTACGATTTAATCTCTTGTGTTATCAAAAGCCTAGAGAATCAAGAAAGCAAGATAATCTATTAATTTCTCAAGTTCATCAACACACACATTAGGGCTGCGTATGTGAATTCTTCCTAAAGAATAACCTAACGCCTTGCGCTAATCAAGTTCAATTCCTAGGAGCATTAAGTTTCAGAAATAGGCTAATCAATGCAATTGTCATGCGTTGCGCAAAACAATTCGGACAATGGTCAAACTCTACATATGATTACGAGAGTGTATCACTACAAACCGTAAACATATCATGCTACTTGTATTCAAGGTTATCGCTTGATGAAAAACCCTAAAATAGCTATGGACTAAGATGCAAGTTCAATTAATTGGCCACTTAACTAATCAAACACCATAATCCTATCACAATACTTCAATCATGTGATCATAAAAACCGCAGAGAATTGAACGATAAACAAGAGAGAAAACTAATACATAAAGCAAACACAAGTTTTAGAAATCGGACTACATCCTTAACCAATAATAAAGAATTTAGCTACTCATAGCTATGAAGTTCATCACAAAAATATCAAAGGAATAAAGAAGAAGATGAACAAAAGCAAACCCTAGTTGTGTAACCCAAAAACGCTCTCCAAAATTCCAAGGAAAAGATATGAGATAAGATGATTTCCAAAAGTTGTAGAATTCCTCTTTTTATAGCCTTTCTCTCCTTCCAAAACTAGGTTTTGTCTTCAAAGTCCATTAGATGCAAGTCCACCAAGCCCACGGGAGTGAGAAACCCGTGTAGAAAATATGTCCAAAAATCGTCGCCGGAAAATCGGATTGTGGCGAAATCGGCCGGAAAGTGCCCGAAAATCGGCTCACGTGATCGGCAAAGTCCGCCTTGGCCACCGGTCAACGAGTCGAGACCGCCGGGTCAACGGGTCGATCAAACCGAGTCAAAATCGGACGAGGTCAAACCAGAGTCGGACCTGGTCGGGTGAGTCGGACCAGTCGGATATCTTGTGTCTAATCAATTTGAATTGTCTTGGCCTCGAGCCATTGCGGTGGCCAAATTCCTCAATTCACAATCCTTGTGCATTAGCCTTCCACTTCCAGTAGTAATGGCCGTGCATTCTGCGCACCATTCTCTCGACTCGCAACTCCAATTCTTGCCTTCTTTTGCGGCTCTGTAACACACAACCATCTCAACAAACTTAACACTTCACAACTCAAACTTCTCACGGCTTCGCTGGCGACTCAACCAGCCAAACACAGGCCAAGTTCATAGCACCATTCCTGTATCGCTGAAACATACAATCCCGATCTTGAGCCATCGAGCCATCTCCAAAACTCCGCCTCAATGCCACCAAACCATCTCCACCAAGCCTCACCGAACTCGCTAAGCCGATCAACATTGTAGCTCTACCCGAGCTCACCGCCATCTTAAGTCTTGCATCCGCAATGAGCTCATCTTACTCAAAGTCACGGCTCTCATCAAACCCATTTTCATAACACCAACAACTTCAAACATCATCTTTTGCAGCTGCACTTCCAATATCCACAGACCCCACTCAACTTCATGCCACCCGAACTCCGTGGCTATATACTCCAAAGACCAGACCACTGTCTCTTTCTTCCCCCGGCAAGCATTTCAGTCATCATCTGAAGCACCAACTTCCAGCTCTTAACCCACGGCACAACACCGACCCACAGACCCAGACCTGCAATATCACTGCACTTCAAACAATTGAGCCTTGGCAACAGCTTCACTGCACCCAGACTAACACTAGCCAACCATCAACTTCTGTCATCCACTGTGGCTCAACCCATTGAGTTGCACTCACTGCCTCCACCTAAAGGTCACCAGCCAACAATACCTCAAGCCAGGCCAACACCACAAATTTAAACCATTTGCCATTGCAACACAGCATCATCGTCCACAGCTCCAACTCACTGCAACACAGCCCCTGTAACTCATAATACCAGCTCACAACACCACATAACTTCAGTCCATGGCAGCAACACATTCAGCTCCTTCTTGCCAAACCACACTCTTGATAGCACCAGCACCTGCAATCTACAACTCCAGCTAGCACAGCATCCATGGGCCATTCCAATCATTCACCAAGAACCTTAGCTCATCTGCTGTGCCATTGAAGCAACATCCACCAGGCTTAGGCCATCTCATTGCATTCCTTCCTGCTCTGTGCAAACATCAGAGCCACATTACCTGCAACTTCCAATTTCAATTTCACCATCCCCATTGCCTATGCACCTCAGCTATTCATCTCAGCCAGCAACCATCATCTAAGGCCATCTCAACCAACAGCAACCTGACCTCAAATCCATCTTGTTCTGCAACTTCATGACCCACGGTTTTCATTCGATTCACAAGCTCAGGTTCATTCTCATTACATTGCACCATCTAGGTTAAGCTATAGAACCACCAGTTGCTCGATTCGAAACACCACATCCAACACTGCAACATAATCTCCACCTTCATCACAGAAACGAACCCATCTGGTTCATCTTCACCTGAGATTTTTATTCGAACAAACTTCAAGTAATTCTTCAATAACCAATTATCTCCTTGTAACCTTGAATCTGAGGTATACCCAAGTCTCTAATTTATCTCAAAACCCTGAATCATCCACCAATCTCGACCAAATCAAAGTCTCAGAGAATCAAAAACAGATCTGGACTCTTCTTCTCTTCTTCTGTGCTTCGTTGTTTTGGTCTCAAAACCCAGAATTTCATTATCTCAGGGACTTCAATTTCATCACCACCAGCAGATGCAACTCCATCTTCAAACTTCCACCAGATGCAACCATTAATGGCAGCCAACCCTAACTTCTTGTTCTTGACAAAAAACCACAAAACCTCTCATCAATTCCTCTTTTCTGTTCTCCCATCGATCTCGATTTCGGTTTACAGACCCCATCAATTTTTCCTCTCTCTGATTTCTCTTCCCATGATAATATCTCTTGATTTCAGATAAGAGTGAAAGAAAGAAAAACTAATGATGAGGGCAATAATTGCTCCTCTGATTTCTAGGGCTTGGTAAGAAATGAAAGTGGATATAACCACTTTGTTGAAGCAGATAAGGGATGGACACCCAGAATAACTCTAGGAACCCATGAAATAGAATGAGGGCCAACCTAGTTTGCTAGGCTTGTCAGTTTCATGGAACCAACAGTCTATTCTTCGCCTCCTCCCTGCGTGCCTTAGTCCAGTTCCACGTGTTATTAGCCTGTGAATTGGTCTCTTTTGCCATTTTCGCTTTAAATTGGGTAATTTCTCCTTCTTTTCCTCCGTGCGACTCCAGAGTACCTAACAACTCAAAAACACACGTAAAGTGCATAATTCACAAGAAAAATAGCAAAGAAAGCATAAACTCTATATAGTAAATACGGTGTATTCTACACCTATCACTGCCAAGTTCCCATAACATAACAACCCTCTGTAACTGCAACCCTCCTGCAGTTCAGCTCAGCACAACAACACATTCACTATTTGCAACACAACTCCACCTTAAAACCTGTAGCTTCACCAAATTGCCCTGAGCCACCATTCATCATAATTCCGTTTGACTCACCATCGAACTGCAGCTCTGAAGACTTGCATTCATGACTGCAACTCTCAACTATACCAGCCTCTGCATTCCTCGCACAACCCATCAAGAATAGCTCCGGTCTCAAAGACTCCGCAACAGCTATATTCCCTGCCATTCAGTAAGCCATCTCCTGTAACTTTCTCATTTCCTCACCACCATCACAGTGCACCCATAACTAGTTAGACAACCAGCTTACCACCAACCATTTCACTTGCCCTCACTGCACTCCAGCCATGACAATCACCACCACTGCAACCTCAAGAATCCTAACCGCAACTTTAACCAACCAACATAGCCTTTTATTCATCCAAATTCAATATCCCTTTGTAAAATCCAACACAGACCCATAAATCCTGCTTGTAGCTCTTGCACCTGAATCTTCACCACTGAATATCATCACATCAATTATCTCAAGCCTAAGACTCCATTGTCTGTAGCTTCTTAGCTCAGCTCAGGCCACCAGTGCCATACCCTCCAACTCTACACAACCGCCATCTCCCTGTAAATCAACAATCTCCAGTAGTGGTTCGTAATCACCACTACTCACAGTCTGCCAGAACTTCATCTACAACCTAGCCACAGTTGCATACTTCCCTGTCCTTCATACAAGCTCACACAAGGTTATCAGGACATTTTCCTAACTCAGCCAGTCATGTCTCATGAAGACTCTCTAACAACCAGAATTCCATCTCCGGCTGCCACCTGCAATCACAGTTCACCTCCATGACTTAGCTTCTGCTTCTAAACCACCAGCCATCTCAATTCCTTGTAACTCAAACCCTGAAAACTCATGGCCAGCTGCAAGAATATCTGGTCACTTAGGCTACCTCCCGAGCACCTGCTAATCATCCATAGCATACCCATCTTGTAATTCGTCCCAGATTTGAACCCTAAACACCAACGTAATGACCCTCTCTCAATTTGCACCATTACGCTCGACCCCTTATCAAACCCTAACTTCAATTTCAACTCAAATTCAAACCCTTCAAACAAAATCGCAGCTTCACGGGATACCCATTTCTCCAATTTCTTGACCTAATTATTTATCAGCTGAACCATCTCAATTGAAGCCACTGTAATCTTTGTTTGAATTAAATCCATCTCCTTCTGGACAAAGGATTAGAACACCAAAGAAGATAGATTCATCATGTTCTTTAAGCCCTAACTCCCATCGATTTTCCATTCATCCCGAACTCACCGATTTCCTTCATCGACACTTAGCGCAGCCATTTTCTCTCGTCTTTAATTCAGGTGAAAATGGAATGGGAAAATAATCGAGAGAGAAGACTCTCTTCTCTGGTTTCGGGTTGGCTAGATAAGGGGCATGATATTGGTACTCGGGCATTTCTGATAAGGGTTAACCAAGTTTCTAACCCCTTATCCTCAGCTGGTCTGTCTTTAGCATTCCTCCAAAAGAGGGTTGTCCCTTAACATTGACTGGGCTCCAGATAGTGCTCGCCCGTGAAATGACAATTTTGCCCTTTTTGCTCAAATTGGATAATTTCTTCTTCGTTTCCTCCATGCGACTCCAGCGTATCTGATAACTCAAAAGCACACATAAAATACATAATTCACACGAAAAATAGCAAAGAAAGCATAAACTCTATATAGAAAATACGGTGTATTCTACACGTATCAGATTCCCCCACACTTGGACTTTGCTAGTCCTCGAGCAAATCAAACAAAACAATAAAATACAACAACTCCGTGTCGTCGAGGCTACGGTCACTTTTAGCATAAATAACAAGCCTTTAAACCCCTAGGTGTCCCTAGTGGACGAGTTATAGTCTCGTGAGGGTTTACTAGAGATATACCCACAAAACCTATTTTTCCAACTTACAAGTTCTCCGTAATGATAGTATCCAACGCGCTAAGAAGACATAGAGATTCTGCACACTAGTCATAAGAAGTTAGACACATAAATGAGCATAATCTCATTCTTAAAAGTTGAGAGAGAGATAACCATCCCTTCTCGACTAAAATTCGGGTTCGGAGTGATCAAAAGTCTCGACTCTGCCTCACAAGAAAGGGTTTTATGAAATTGCACTCAATAATAAACAGCTTTTTATGGGTGACACATGTGTCCAGGTAGGAATGAAGAGAGAATCCTGCGACACGTTGAATGGTAGGAAGGCTTAACCCTCCGAAATATTTTGAAAACCCACATCTTTTATATATTTTTGAAAACCCATTTTTCTGACGATCTCTTCGAAAGGAAATCAAACCATTTAACGAAGGTGGGAATATGCTTACTTACGGTGAATCCGTTCGGCGTGCAGCTAGCACCACTCTCACAAAGATCCATAGAAACGTCTTCGGTCTTCTATCGGTGTCTTCATCTTCGTCTTCGGTCTTCAACTCTTGATGATAACTCTCGAACTTCGTAGAATCTTGACAATATGATTCTTTCCTCAAATTCCTTGTCGCTTGAAACTTCATTATAGATATTCCTTCTTTCCATAGGCTTTATTGAAATAATACAAAAATAAACTATACAAACACAAATTTTCTTTTTCTTTTTCTTTTTTTTTCTTTTTTTTTTTTTTTTTTTTTTTTTTTTTTTTTTTTCACTTTTTTTTTTTTTTTTTTTTTTTTTTTTTTTTTTTTTTTTTTTTTGAAAAAGATGCCATTGGTAGGCTTATATTGATCATATGAAATTGTCAATTACATTATCAAGTGGTAAGAAATTGGAAGGGAGTCTAGCAACAAGCTGAGCCCCTATCGCTTTCTGAATGACAAATAAAATACAAATAAAAAAAAAATAAAAAAAAAAACAATGTAAGTACAATGCCATGGTGTAAGTACTTTACCGCTTGAATCTTCACAACTTGTATGTCTTGATATCATAAACTTCTCGAACTTTCATCCTTGATAATTTCCGCTCTTGTATTATAGTCTTCAACTTATAAAAATTCTGCCCCTGTTTTTTGTTGCTTTACTCAAATATGAAATCTTCCCATTACTGTAGTGTTGCTTGTAAACCTCGAACGTATTCAACTTTCCTTCAAATTTGTGATGCTCCTCTTGTTGATGATGATGGTGTTTATATGGACCTGTTGGTGTAGAGAGAGATAATGTGGATGGTGCTAACTGCGAACAAGATCACAAGTGGTATGTAAGTTAGCAATTCGATGTCACCAATCATGGTTGATAAAAATAGCACTCAAGAGATCAAAATAGTGCTTCTATGGTGGGAAATTGGACAGCTCACCATTCTGCCCGGAATTTACGTACGGTGACACACACTCTAAAAGCACAATTTAGACAGGTACAAAGAATTGAAGGTTGGTGCCTCACATTATGTAACATGGGTAGTCTCCACTATAGGGGATCAGTGTTCTAATACCGAATTCAGTCTGCACCTTATTTGCCACTGGCATGGTTAAATCCAACTTTAACTCTCATACAATTAAGAAACCCGATCATGTTCTCTGTCATCTCTAAGTTCAGTCACTATTGTGAGATTCTCGATGTAATCTTAGCGACATGTATACTATGTGACTCTAAATAACTACAAGTTGGAGATTTCTTATTCACTAGTTCACAAAAAAGTTGAAAAAATTGCAAAAATTTACAACATAAACCACTCCCCCACACTTAAACTTTACATTGTCCTCAATGTAAATTGAGTCGTCCAAAGTAAGTCAAGGTGGGAAATCCTAATAAGAAATCAGCAAAAACAAAGTAAAAACAAAACAAGAAAAACTAAAAACAAGAAAAGAAATAAATACAAGACAAGAAATACTCATCCTTTGGGTTGCCTCCCAATTAGCGCTTGGTTTAAAGTCGTCAGCCCGACTAGCTCCTTGCTTTCTATGACTCCTCCAGAGGGAGCACATCCACAAAGTTAACTCCTTCCACCACTTCGGAAGTGAAATTCTCATAATATGGTTTCAACCGGTACCCATTAACTTTAAGTTCTTTCCCTGTAGCTATGCTACGAATTTCCACTGCACCATGAGAAAACACATTAGTAACAATAAAAGGTCCGATCCATCGTGACCTTAGTTTACCCTTAAATAATTGCAAGCGAGAATTAAACAAAAGCACTTTCGCCCAATGCAAAATTGTTTCCTAGAAATCATGTTATCATGGAATGCTTTCGTCTTTTCTTTGTAAATCCGTGAGCTTTCAAATGCATCATTGCGAAGCTCCTCTAGCTCTTGAAGTTGTAACTTCCTTTGCTTTCCAGCCCCATCCGTCTCCATGTTGCATTGCTTAATAGCCCAAAACGCCTTATGCTCAATTTCCACGGGTAAGTGACAAGGTTTACCATACACAAGCCTAAAAGGAGACATTCCAATATGTGTTTTATATGCGGTTCTATACGCCCACAAAGCATCATTAAGTCGCATGCTCCAATCCTTCCTTGTCGGGTTCACTGTCTTTTCTAGAATGGATTTCACCTCCCTTAGACACCTCGGCTTGTCCATTGGTTTGGGGATGATAAGGTGTTGCAATCTTGTGCGACACATTGTACTTCGCCAACAAGCTTTGTAGAATCCTGTTTTGAAGTGAGAACCCCCATCGCTAATTACGGCTCTTGGAATTCCAAACCTTGCAAAAATATTAGCTTGCACAAAATCAAACCACTTTAGAATCATTAGTAGGGGTGGCTTTAGCTTCCACCCATTTCGAGACATAATCAACCGCAAGTAAGATATAAAAATTCCCATGGGAGTTGACAAAGGCCCCATAAAATCAATACCCCATACATCAAAAACTTCAATAAATTGAATAAAAGTTTGTGGCATTTGATTTCGGACACCTAGATTGCCGGTTCTTTGACACCTATCACAAGTTGTACAAAATATATGTGCATCCTTAAACAAAGTTGGCCAATAAAAACCACTTTCAAGTACCTTGTGCGCGGTTCTCTTACTCCCAAAATGTCCTCCGCAAGCATAAGAGTGACAAAAAGACAAGATAGAGTTAAATTCGGATTCGGGCACGCACCTTCGTATTACTTGGTCACTACCATGTTTCCATAAGTATGGATCATCCCATATGTATTGGTTCCCTAACCTCTTAAGTTTGTCCCTCTCAGCACGAGACAAGTTCTTTGGGATTTGTTTAGAAATTAAGTAATTGACAATATCGGCATACCATGGTTCTCCAAGGGAAATTGAGAAAAGTTGCTCATCCGGGAAACTTTCACGCAACGGGATAGTCTCCTTGTCCACAGCAAGTCGGCTCAAATGATCCGCAACGGTGTTCTCAATTCCTTTCTTGTCTTTGATTTCAATATCAAACTCTTGCAAGAGTAAAATCCACCGTATGAGCCTCGGTTTCGCCTCTTTCTTTGTAAGCAAGTATCTAAGTGCTGCATGATCAGAAAAGACAACAACTTTTGTACCAATTAGATAAGAACGAAACTTTTCTAAAGCAAAAACAATGGCTAATAACTCCTTTTCAGTGGTGGTGTAGTTTTGTTGAGCCTCATTTAACGTTCTAGAAGCATAATAGATAGCATGAGGAAGCTTCCCCACACGTTGCCCAAGCACCGCA
The DNA here is from genome assembly GCA_023531295.1 of Papaver armeniacum. NCBI lineage: Eukaryota > Viridiplantae > Streptophyta > Magnoliopsida > Ranunculales > Papaveraceae > Papaver > Papaver armeniacum. The sequence goes on along the minus strand of JAJJWW010018735.1, from coordinate 246,252 downwards.
CCAACCGCATAATCACTAGCATCACACATGAGTTCAAACGGCTTACTCCAATCCGGTGGTTTAATGATAGGGGCTGAAATCAAAAGTTCTTTCAAACGATTGAATGCCGCCATACATTTCTCATCAAAGTTAAAAACCACATCTTTTTGCAATAAGTTACATAGTGGTGATGCTATCTTGGAAAAGTCCTTGATGAACCTACGATAAAAACCTGCATGACCAAGAAAATAACGTATCTCCCTCACCGTAGTGGGAGGGGTTAGAGCACGAATAAGGTCTATCTTAGATTTATCAACTTCCAAGCCTTTAGAAGATATTATATGGCCTAAAACTATGCCATGAGTTACCATGAAATGGCACTTCTCCCAATTTAGCACAAGATTTGTTTCAACACATCGTTCAAGGATTAGAGACAAATTGTTCAAGCAAAGGTCAAAAGAATCACCAAAGACACTAAAGTCATCCATGAACACTTCGATTATGTTTTCAACATATTCCGAAAAGATACTTACCATACACCTTTGAAAGGTAGCCGGAGCATTGCATAGGCCAAAAGGCATCCTTCTATAAGCAAAAGTACCGAAAGGACAAGTGAAAGTGGTTTTCTCTTGGTCCTCCTATGTCTTATCACAACTGATTATAACACGAATAGCCATCAAGAAAGCAATAGTAAGAGTGTCCAAATTAAACGTTCAAGCATTTGATCAATAAAAGGTAAAGGAAAGTGATCTTTTCTAGTGGTGGCATTCAATTTTCTATAATCAATACAAACCCTCCAACCGGTTTGCACTCGAGTTGGGACAAGTTCATTCTTATCATTCTCCACCCACCGTTACTCCCGATTTCTTTGGTACTACTTGTACGGCTCACCCACTTGCTATCGGATATGGGGTAGATAACACCCACTTCCAAAAGCTTGAGTATCTCCTTTTTCACAACTTCCATCATGGGAGGATTCAAACGACGTTGCGCGTCCCTTTTAGACTTTGCATCATCCTCCAAACGAATTTTGTGCATACAAACGGCAGGGCTAATACCCTTGATATCGGCAATTGTCCATCCTATGGCCGTCTTGTACTTCCTTAGCACCCTTAGAAGTTTTTGCTCCCAGTAAATCACTAAGCTTGTTAGAAACTATCACCGGTAACTCTTCATTATCACCCAAGTACAAGTACTTAAGGTGGTCGGGAAGAGGTTTCAATTGTAAAATCGGAGATTTAATAATTGAAGGTACAAGCTTTTCATCACTGCATGGTAAAGAAATAAAAGAGATATTATGAGTTTTTGGGCATTCTTGTAGTGAATTGAGATCACCAAGAGCTTCCTTGACTTCATTACCACACTCTACACCATTATCCATGGATGTAGTTAACACGGTTTCCAAAGCATCATCACCGTTTAATTCAAACATTTGTTGTGCCAATGTATCCATCACATCAATGGAGAAACAAGAATGGACATCGCTAGGATATCTCATCGTCTCGAAAATGTTGAAACGTATTATTTCTCCATCGAACTCCATAGTTAGCGTTCCCTTATCCACATCAATTATAATTTTCGCCGTTTTCATGAAAGGACGCCCAAGAAGCAATGGAAGAGATGAGTCCGGTGAACCTCCATCCATCTCTAACACACAAAAGTCCGCAGGAAATACAAGTTGATTAACCTGCACAAGAACATCCTCAACAATACCCATTGGGTAGACATTAGAGCGATCGGCTAATTGCAATACAATTTCAGCCTTTTTAAGAGGACCAAGATCAAGTGAATTATACATTGACGCAGGCATAACATTAACTAAGCACCTAAGTCCAACATAGCTTTGTTAAAAGTTGTGTTACCAATTGTGACGGGAATGTCAAAACTACCCGGATCCTTGCACTTAAGTGGGAGTTTGTGTTGTAAGATTGCTTGAGGCATTCTCCCCCACACTAAGCACTTCATTACCTTTGAGCCTTTGTTTGTTGGTACACAAGTCCTTCAACACCTTTGCATACTTTGGAACTTTCTTGATAGCATCAATGAGTGGTATGTTCACATGGATCTTTTAAGAACGTCTAAAATCTCCTTTTCTAGTTCCGCCTTCTTAGAACTTGCAAATCTGCGAGGAAAAGGTAGAGGAGGAACATAAGTAGAAACCGGAGTTTTAGAGTTAGAAATAGGTACCTCGAAGTTTGGGGAGAATCCTCGACTTTCTCCTCCAAAACAAGGTTCCTTTGGTGTCTCCACCTTGCCCGAATCAGCAACTTCGGGTTGCACAAGTTGTGTACCACTTCTCAACGTAATAGCATTGACACCCTCTTTTGGGTTAATAGGTTGAGAAGGGAGTTTCCCACTATTTTGCGCCTTCAATTGGTTCAACTCAATAGCCATGGAGCCAATTTGTGTTTGCAACTCCTTAATAGCACTCTTAGTCTCTTATTGACTTTCCTTGAACATGGTGGAAATACCTTGCATCATTGTTTGAAGCTTTGAATCAATATCCGAACCTTGATTTTGCATTGATTGTTGTGCTTGAGGTTGCTGAAATTGTTGTCTCGGCTGGAATTGTTGTTGTTGAGGTTGAAATCCACTTGAAGAGTTGAAGGTAGGTTGTTGAATTGCACCTTGCTTGTTAGCATAGCTAAAATTGGGGTGATCTCTCCATCCCGGATTGTAAGTGTTTGAGTAGGGATCATACCGTCTTGGTTGATTTGGAAAGATCGCATTAGCTTGCTCGTCTTCATAGGATTGAGGAGAACTTGGTATAACCGCGGATGCAACTTGTTGCAACATTGCTGTCATGTTACCCATTTGTTGACGAAGTTCCTCCACCTCGCTCACTTCACTCACCCTTCTTAGAATCACATCCGAACCACGACTTAAGAATTGTTGTGAGTTCGCTGCCATGTTTTCAATCAACTCCCTAGCTTGTGCCACCGTCTTGCTAACTAGTGCACCACCACCCGCAGCGTCAATAAGATTCCTATCACTTGATTGGAGTCCTTCATAGAAGTATTGGATGATCATAGCGTCACTAAATTGGTGGTGAGGGCAGCTTGCAACCAATCTCTTGTACTGCTTTCCCAACATTCATATAAGGATTCTCCCACGTTTTGCTTCATCCCACAAATTTCTTTGCGAATTTGAGTAGCCTTGGATGCGGGAAAATATCTCTCCAAAAAGAGTTTCTTCAACCCATTCCATGTTGTGACACTTCCGGAGGTAAATAGTACAACCAATCCTTAGCACTATCCATTAAAGAGAAACGGAAAACCTTCAACATTGCACCATCCGCCTCAACATTTGCTGGAAGCATAGCCGTGACAATGGTGTGGAAGTCCAAAAGATGTTTGTTAGGATCTTCATTCACCATGCCATGGAATTTTGGTAATTCTCTAAGCAACCCCGGCTTTATCTCAAAATTAGAGTTCGTTTGAATACACCCCTGTTGTGTATCAAGCCTATGAGAAGCTAAGTCCTTGAGTGAACGATTTGCATCACCCATTGTTTCTTCTTCTTGTTGTTGGAAAATCTCTTCTCCTACTTCTAACTCGTGCTCGTCCGTTGTGTTTCGCCTTGGTTGGAGTATTGTGCCTTTTCGAGTAGCTATCCCGCACCTTGGATAATTCCAATCTTTAGTAGCCAGGATTGATACCAAAACAATTCTAGCAAACAAGTGAGAAACAAGACGACAAACAAAAATCAAAGATAAAAGCGAAATTGTAAAAAGAAACTAAAAACTCAATAACAAGCCGTATGCCTCCCCGGCAACGGCGCCAAAATTTGACCGTGTGTCAATCCGTCAAATATAATTTCACTTTCTCAATCAACTAGATATAAATATAGTACTCGATAAGAAAGAGTTCGTATCCACAGAGAGGCGTTTGTTGTTATAAACTTTTAGTTTCTAAAGTAACCCAAGGTATGTTTGTTGTATTTAAGCAAATAAAAGTAATTAAAAGCAAAATAAATAATTCGAGAAATCAATAAGGAGAGGATATTGGTCAAGGGATAGTATCATTCACAAACATGTATTTTCATCAATGATTAGAATTGGTATTTAATCTCGTATTTATTAAAAGTCCCGGATATCTTGATCGCAAGTATAACCCGTTAATTCCACTGTTTTCATCACAACCACATTAAAAGATGCATATGTGAATTCTTCGTAAAGCAACCTAAAGTGTAAAAGCACAATTAAGTTTAACTCCCTAAAAGCATTAATATTTATGGAATAAGACTCATCAATGTAAACGAATGTGTAAAAGCACTAAACGTTTTAACAAAAGTTATGATTCACTTGTGACTAATAGGATATATCACTATAAGCACTAACCACAATTATGCTACTTAGAATCAGGGATAAACAACGTTTTCGTATTGAAAACCCTAATATAGCTCTAGAGATGAACACTAATCGGATTGATTCCGGACTCAACCTAACAAGGTTTCAAATCTTATAACACTATTAATTGTGAATCACAAACAATAATTACTGAGACAAAACTAATTCATTGAATCGAAAGCATGTTGAGAAATCAACTTTTATCCCATAACCAATAAGATGTTTAGCTACTCATAGCTATGGAGTTCATCATCATCAATATTCAACAATAAAACAAGGAAGAAGAAGAACAAAACCAAACCCTAGAAGCGTAAACAAAAGTGGCTCTCCAAAATTCCAAGGAAAAAGATATATAAGTTGTAGAAGACCTTCCCTTTTATAGATTTCTCCAACTTCTAAAATTAGGTCTAATCTTCAAAGTCCATTAGGTGAGAATCCACCAAGCCCATAAGGATGAGAAACCCGTGTAGAAAATACGCCCCAAAAACGGTCGCCGGAAGTCTGGGATTGTGGCCGAAAATCGGTCGGAAAACAGCTCCGGTGACCGGCAAAGTCCGCCCGGTCACCGGTCAACGAGTCAGAACGGCCGGGTCAACGGGTCAACGATTCGGATCGGGTCAGGATAACCAGGTCACTATCCAGCCGAGTCAGATAGCTACTCAGACCAGTCAGGTCTGGCTCAGCTGAGTCACTCTGGCCTAGCCATTTGCAAGGGCTAAAATGTGTTGCACCAGGATGGTGCATCACTACATTTCTTCCACAGACCATAATAGCTGCACCATCATTGCGAACTCCCAGGCCAACACTAGCTCTGCAATTCATTTTCATGGTACCACCCGGCCATTGCACAACAATCAAGGCAACCATTTCCCATCAAGCATGGTCAGTAATGTTCAAACCTTCACTTCAGCTCATGTCACAATGCAATACCCTTCCTGCAATGCATAGCTACTTCAGCTTTACCTTGGCTCAACCACCACCTTCCTTCTCAGTTCCATACCCATTTTGCCATCGTCTGAGCCACACTACCAACACCAATTGAATTACAGCTCCTTGACCAGTTTGTACTCCACCGCAAGACTGCTTACCTACACACCGCATCTCGGTTTCAACCGCACCGCCATCACCTCCACCATTTGCCAAGTTCCCATAACATAACAACCCTCTGTAACTGCAACCCTCCTGCAGTTCAGCTCAGCACAACAACACATTCACTATTTGCAACACAACTCCACCTTAAAACCTGTAGCTTCACCAAATTGCCCTGAGCCACCATTCATCATAATTCCAGTTTCAGCTCACCATCAGAACTCTGGCTACAGCACTTGCATTCATGACCTGCAACTCTCAACTATACCAGCCCTGCAATTCCCTGCACAACCCATCAGCAACAGCTCCAGTCTCAGCACCTGCAACAGCTATATTCCCTGCCATTCAGTAAGCCATCTCCTGTAACTTTCTCATTTCCTCACCACCATCACAGTGCACCCATAACTAGTTAGACAACCAGCTTACCACCAACCATTTCACTTGCCCTCACTGCACTCCAGCCCATGACAATCACCAGCTGCAACCTCAAGAATCCTAACTGCAACTTTAACCAACCAACATAGCCTTCTATTCATCCAAATTCAATATCCCTTTGTAAAATCCAACACAGACCCATAAATCCTGCTTGTAGCTCTTGCACCTGAATCTTCACCACTGAATATCATCACATCAATTATCTCAAGCCTAAGACTCCATTGTCTGTAGCTTCTTAGCTCAGCTCAGGCCACCAGTGCTATACCCTCCAACTCTACACAACCGCCATCTTCCTGTAAATCAACAATCTCCAGTAGTGGTTCGTAATCACCACTACTCACAGTCTGCCAGAACTTCATCTACAACCTAGCCACAGTTGCATACTTCCCTGTCCTTCATACAAGCTCACACAAGGTTATCAGGACATTTTCCTAACTCAGCCAGTCATGTCTCATGAAGACTCTCTAACAACCAGAATTCCATCTCCGGCTGCCACCTGCAATCACAGTTCACCTCCATGACTTAGCTTCTGCTTCTAAACCACCATCCATCTCAATTCCTTGTAACTCAAACCCTGAAAACTCATGGTCAGCTGCAAGAATATCTGGTCACTTAGGCTACCTCCCGAGCACCTGCTAATTATCCATAGCATACCCATCTTGTAATTCGTCCCAGATTTGAACCCTAAACACCAACAGAACTGACCCTCTCTCAATTTGCACCATTACGCTCGACCCCTTATCAAACCCTAACTTCAATTTCAACTCAAATTCAAACCCTTCAAACAAAATCGCAGCTTCACGGGATACCCATTTCTCCAATTTCTTGACCTAATTATTTATCAGCTGAACCATCTCAATTGAAGCCACTGTAATCTTTGTTTGAATTAAATCCATCTCCTTCGGACAGTGATTAGAACACCAGCAGTATAGATTCATCATGTTCTTTAAGCCCTAACTCCCATCGATTTTCCATTCATCCTGAACTCACTGATTTCCTTCATCGACACTTAGCCGCAGCCATTTTCTCTCGTCTTTAATTCAGGTGAAAATGGAATGAGAAAATAATCGAGAGAGAAGACTCTCTTCTCTGGTTTCGGGTTGGCTAGATAAGGGCATGATATTGGTACTCGGGCATTTCTGATAAGGGTTAACCAAGTTTCTAACCCCTTATCCTCAGCTGGTCTGTCTTTAGCATTCCTCCAAAAGAGGGTTGTCCCTTAACATTGACTGGGCTCCAGATAGTGCTCGCCCGTGAAATGACAATTTCGCCCTTTTTGCTCAAATTGGATAATTTCTTCTTCGTTTCCTCCGTGCGACTCCAGCGTATCTGATAACTCAAAAGCACACATAAAATACATAATTCACACGAAAAATAGCAAAGAAAGCATAAACTCTATATAGAAAATACGGTGTATTCTACACCTATCAATAAGCGGGAATCTGCTTAATCGCATCCAACAATGGGAGGTTGATATTAACCTGCTTAAAAACCTCCAATATATCATTAAAGTTGTACTCCATATTAGTTGGAACTATCAGCTGGGGGAACGGGGCTCTGGGAACAAAGCCTGGATCAATATGACCCTCATTTGTCTCATTAGAGACTCTATCAGTCTCCTCATCATTTTCTGGCTCAGCAGGGTGAACTACAACATGTTCACTTTCAGGCATGGCGACCTTATTGTCAACTTTCTTTCCACTCCTAAGGGTTGTAATAGAATTCACATGATTGTACGATTTCTCTCCTTTGGGGTTAGGATCAGTATGACTAGGGAACCTTCCATCTTCTCTCTTATTAAGGAACTTAGCTATTTGGCCGACTTGAAGTTCTAATTTAGCAAGAGACTGGGAATTATTCTTAAAATTCTGCTTGGTTTCCTCTTGAAAATTAACCTGGCTCTTTACTAACATTTCCTGGCTTTGTGATAGCATATCTTGGCTCTTTTTTAACATACTAAGAGATTCCTCTAAGCTAGTCATTCTATTCTCGGAAGGGTTATGGAACCGGGCTTGACCTGAAGAATTCTTATTATGACCAAAACCTGGGGGAGGCTGAGAATTACTAGACTGACCTTGATTATGACCCTTAGGCCAAGAGAAATTAGAATGGTTTCTCCAACCAGGATTGTAGGTATCTGAGTATGGGTCAAACTTCTGACGGTTCTCAAACCTAGCATTGTTATAGACATCATGAGCTTGCTCTTCACTAACCTGACCTTCCCAAAATGAGTTATCGGGCTCTACTCCACAACTAGAGACTTGAGAGGTTCTATTAGGTTCAACAAGGGACCTATTTTTAGACTGATTCAATTCCAAAGCTTTTAACCTTATGGACAAAGCAGCAAACTTAGCATCTGACCCAAAGCTTGTATCTACCACATTGGCGCTACTTCTATTGACCAAGAGTCTCTTAGGGGGTTCAATACAAGACTCGCACTGTTGGGATTTCTCAGCAACAACTCCTAAGAAATTAAAGGCATCCTCAACACTTTTACTAGTGAACTCACCAGCGCACATAGACTCGACCATGGCTTTGGTCGAATAGTCTAAACCATCATAAATAATCTCTACAAGTTTCATCTTATCAAATCCATGGTGAGGACACTGGGATAGGAGATCGTTGAATCTCTCTAAAAACCTATAACGAGACTCCCCCTCTTGTTGCACACTAGAACTAATTTTACTGTCTAACGAGATGCGGTTTATGCTTAGGGTAGAATTTCATATAGAAAGCAAAGAATAAGTTCCCTGCCATGTTTCAATGGATTCGGATGGTAGGTTGTTTAGCCGGTCTTGGCTTTATCTCTCAAGGAAAAGGGAAACATCTTAAGTTTCAAGACTTCATCGATAAGGTCTTTTATTCTAACTGTCTCACAAATTTCCTCAAAGTCCCTAATATGAAAATAAGGGTTCTCATCATCTTTTCCTAAGAATATAGGGATCATCTGAAGAATATTAGGTTTTATCTCGAAATTAGCCGTATTGGCTGGCAATTTAATGCACGAAGCTCGGTTGGTCCTAGTTGGGAACATGTAATCTTTCAAAGTTGTCATCGCTGGCACAGCTGAAGTACTATGGGTATTTTCCTCACGAAGAGACAGATTCTCAAAACTGAAGTTTCCAAAAACGGGGCTCTCAAAAGAAGAGTCTTCGAGTTCCCCGACTTCACAAGAAGAATTACTAGGTTTGTCACTAATCAAACGACCTAGAGTGTTTCTTTTCCAAGCCCGTTCTCTAATGACCTCGGGCATACACTAGAAAAACAAAAGAAAAATAAAAATCCTTAAAGGAAGGGAAGTTCTATGCAAACACAAACAAGGATAACTCCACCACAGCAAACCTAATGATATCTAGCAAACAAAAAGCATGATGGCTCCACTTAGATTGTTTCTAGACCAGCTTCTAATCTTTCTAAAAGGAACTCGTTACAATCTGAGCAAAGATTTGTAGTAAATAAGTTCGTTGATACTTGTGAAAGCAATAGATTTTAGACTTAATAAAACTTAAAAATAAAGAAAACTTAACTTAAAATTTGATTTCAAGATATTAGGAATAACCAAGAGACTGATTCCACTATTACACATGAATAGATTATGGTAAATAAGCCAAAACTCTAATTATCTTTTAAGTCCCTTATTTCTTAATTCACATATAATCAGGCAAATTCTCAAAATTAATTGTATCCCCTAAGCATAGATTATCTTAATACAAAGTATAACATATCTAATTGAATCACAACTAATGAAGGAAATTATGCAAAAAACTCTGCAAAAGCAGTGATTGAGTGAATTATTAATTATAAATTAGAGAAAATAAATAATTACCAATTATTCATGCGTAAATAGCTTCCTCATTGCCTTGGTTGTGGGAGAATTAGCTCATCATCATGTTGGAAACAGACTCAAAAATTATTTTTATTGCTCAAAGTGTTTACAAATGATGAAAATCGGAGAACTATAATGAAAACCGGGTTTGTAACAGTTATATTTGTTACAAACCGAGCTGTTACAGAGAACGATAAAAGATATGCGTCACTGTCACTGTAGTCGTAGAAGTACGACCCGCTACTCACTGTCGTTGTCACTATAGTTAAACGACTGACCTTTTGCGTCTTATGTTCTTCGAGTTCTTCACAGCAGCAACAGAAATGTGTTCTATACAACTCGATCAATCTCCTATGTGGTTGCTCTAAACTCTCCACAATCGCTCCATAGCCCAACAAACTATTTTTACACCTTTGGACCAAGAATAACTCCTCATCAATCCAAAAAATCTTCCAATTACTCGAAAAAAATGAAAATATTCTCGGGATATAATCTTTCCATTTCCTTCTACTGCACGCGTTTCACAGCTGGTAAATCTCCTTATTTATCTCTGTCACCTTCCAAATGGTTGTTAGAGTCATCCTAGCATGCGCAAACTCGGTCCAACTCATGCAAATACCGTGAATATCTCCATTCATGACGTGCTCCTTGTCTTCTTCAACACGAGTTAACTAGCCAAATTCAATCGATCTAGAGACCCATACCAAGCCTGTTAGGCTAATTCAAGTCTTCCCGTGCAATTACAGCTATTGAGTCTCCCTAAAACACGCCCAAATCTCCAACCCTAATCTGCCATTGATGAACACAGTTTCCCGTCAGTTTTTGAAATTTGAATGAAGAAGGTGGTGTCTCCCTAACCAAACCGTGGGTGCGAATAGCAGCTGGCTCCCTGGGGGTGCCCTTATCCAAAATGAGGGTGCCTTTATCACTTTTCTCCTGGGGGGGTCCAAAAAGCACTTTTTGAGCAACTTTTTTCCACACAAGTGTATTTCTCCAAAAACACCTATACAAACATAAAAACACCAAAATAAGTACAAAAATCAAGCACTAACAATAGAAACATTGAGGACAATTCAGACACAAAAATGTGTCTATCACATCGACTATGGGTGTGGCTTTGGAATGCTCATCTTGTTGTTCTTGTTCAATCGATCTGGGTAACTTCTTCGGCCTACCCCTTTTCTTTGGAACCTCCGATCCATTGGCTTTTGGTGTGGATATGGAATCCGTCGTTTGTTGTTGACTTGATAGTGGTTCTTTCCTCGGCCTACCCCTTTTGTTTGGAACCGGCGCTTCCGCAAACCTTCCTTCCGAAATTTCACATGCGGTTAGATATCGTTTCTTCCTTGCCGCGAGTTCATCTTCACGTTGAGTCATTTCTTTCAATTCTTTCCTTTGTTTTCTCCTTGCCGTATTAGTTTGTGGTCTACTGGGAGGATCTCCCTTTGTTGTCTCTTCACTTTGTGCTATCCATGGCCGTGTAATTAGCCTTAGTTGGCTCAACAAGACTTGCCGGCTAACCGAGTTTCCACGTGAGTAAGCTTCGAAGAATTTCTTTGCTTCGTTCGTATCCCATGGTGATTGTCCGGGATCTTCCGTAGGCGGGGGGTGAAAGATAGTTTCTTCCAAAATGGATCAATAACCTCAATAGGTATCACTTCTTCATACTTCACAAGCATATGACGACACGGAAGCCCCGATGAAGACATGTCGGGACAAATACACACATCACCCGGTTTGTCGTATTTTATCTCCATTTGCATTTCTCTCATCATATGTTTTATTGCCCAATGAGAGACGTTAAACTCTATTCCTTGGAGCAACTTACCATATTTTAAATATGATGTCATCCTTTCAATTGAGCTTTTCTCAAAGGCCTTCTTGATCCTATCGATATAACTCTTAAAGTATTGCTCCATTGCCTCGGTGACCGTAACCACGTTTCCTTGGACGGACTGGATGAGATCTTTAAATCTCCCATGAGCGGACTCTGCTACACTAGTTGCTTCATTCTTGTAGTGTCTATACCAGTTTGTCCATGCACGCATAAATTTTTCCTTGAACTTATCCAACCATTGAGTCCGACCAATACCAGACGGCAGTCGGATAAACTTCGTTTCAATCGGCAATAAACTTGTCCAATCTCCTTTCGTACATATCCTCGGTAAGAGACCAATAAACTTTCTCCCAATCTCTTAGAAATTCCAACCACTTTTTATGATTTTCCGCGTGTTCTTTTTCCACTCGCTCTTTTATCTTCCCTCTCTCATATTCTTCTTCTTCGGGTGATAGTTTGTTCTTGCGAACATCTTCCTCTAGTTGAACAATCATTCTCTTCTTAATAGCCACCTTAGTGGGTTCAAACAAGGCATGGCAAGTTTTTATGATATTTTGACGTATATGATATTCGCATAGGAAATTTTTTGCGTCCGGGAAGACGTCGGATATTGCATTCATTAATACGTCATCTTGTTCGGTTATGATGACCCTTGGAAGTTGATTTTCCCGGAAGAGTAATTTTAATTGTCGTAATGCCCAATGATAATTATAGTCCCTCTGGTTTTCCATTAAACACCAATCCAATGTGAATGATACCTTTTCCGATGTTTGCCCCACGATGTTGAACAACGACATATTGTATTTGTTTGTCTTGTAGCTGCAATCCATCAAAAGATCACCAAAACATGTATGAGCCAATTGTGAAAGTAAAGGATGTAAAATGAATATTTGAAGGGGCTTGTTGTCCGGACCTCTTTTAATGATACGCGTGTAGTTATGATCCCAAACTATCTTCTCAAATTCTTGCATAACGGTCATCCCTTCCCATTCCACCCTTTTAATACTTGCTTGTGCGCTATAACTTGTACTTAGAGAAGACACGTTGGTCTTATCCTTTTACTTGAAGCCTCTGAGAATTTGTCTCGGTATGATAAGTGCTTTGGTCATTCTCTTTACATCCTCCAATTCATGAGGTTTTAGCTTCGCAACTAGGGAGTGACCAACAAAATCCATCGGATCCCGGCGGTTATGACGGCCGAACCAAACCGCACAATCCCATTCATTGTTCTTGTCATTTAGATGGAATACAAGCTTAAAGGGGCAATTATCCTTCCTCGTATTTAGTCTTGTATACCCTATTAGTCTTCTTTGGATATACATAACCCTTTCTATTGTGGCTATTCTTCGCCTTGTATAGCCCACTTCTCTCGCAAACCATCTCAAAATAGCTATTTGAACCTTGGGTATTCCTCACCAACACACACATGTTCTTAAGAGTCGTCTCTTTAACCCCAAGTGATTGCTTCCTTTGGATCTTTTATTCCCTACATAAGGACAACAATGAGAGATTAGAAGGTTCATTACAAGCAATCCATTAGTAAAATTCAAGATACTAGGTGAAAAGTATTCTTTGGTAACATACTAGAGGCATTTTATAGTATTCCGACGTATCCCGACCAAGCGGCTTTGCATTTGTTGGATCAATATATGTCACCACCTAAGGATCGAATGAAAAGAAAATAAATTAGTTCCAAAATAAATTAAAACTCTATGCCGGAAAAGATTTCCGGCATGCTCAACCAATGTTCCGGCATGGTCGAACTGAACTGAAACTGAAAAACAAATTTGAATCCTTTTCCGGCATACGAATTTAATTTGAAATCAACGCCGGAAACAATGGTGTCGGCATTCTCGTAATCTATGGTTTCACGCCGGTACCTGTTTCCGGCGTAATCCATAATTAATATACCATGCCGCTATTTAGCTTTGGAAAACACTCCTTCGTGTAAGTTTTTTTTTTTGTAGGTACCGGCATGGTAACGTTATAATTGAACAATGCCGATTGTCTTGCCGGCATGCTCGTTATCTATGGTTCCACGCCGGTAGAGAGTTCCGGCGTGGTAGTTAATTAATTTTCCATGCCGGTATTTAGTTTTGGAAGGCAATGCTTCTTGTATGTTTTTCATGCAGTACCGGCATGGTAACCTTATAACCATGCCGGTAGCATATTCCGTAGAATATTCCTTGGTAGGTAAAAAGTAACTTTTGTACCGACATAGTTTTTTGGTTGAATATTATGCCGGATTGAAATTCAAAATGGGGGATATCGGGCTGCCAGCATGGCCGTAGTATGAATACCATGCCGGTATGGAGGATTCCGGCATTGTATTCATACCACTACTATGCCGGCACCGAGCTTTTTCAGCTGAAAAAATGGTGGGTTCAAAGAACAAAAAATCAAATTTTCAAACTCTTAGCAGCTTTACCTGTGTATTGGGGATGCTTGTATGTTGTGCAAGTTTACTTTCTTGTGTAGGTTCTTCAAAAAAACTCTCCATGCTCGTAAAAATCATCATTCAAGGGTGTTGGCTCAACAAAGAGTTGCAATTGTGAGTTGCTGTCATTAGCTGAAGATTCAAGATATGCTCCTTGTTGTAGTTGAGCTAAAGATTCAGCAGCAGCGCAATTTTCTCTTCACAATCATCCTCCATTTTCACCAAAAAAAGTTCCCTCTCAAATACTTTTTTCCCTCCTTCTACTCTCACCTCACTCACCCAAATACAAATAAAAATACACACTAATTTTTTAACAAATACTTAAGATTTTTCTTAATTATTAGTGAGGGGTAGAATAGGAATTAGGTAAAATACTTAGATAAGCGGTGACCCTGATTTGTTATTTGGATCCAGTTTTTGTCCTTTTCCTCTATCCCCAAATTAGTTTTGATATCCCCCAATCGTGCGTTCAATAATAAGGTTTCTTATAGCATGTTTGGATGTGCACTCAGAATTTCCTTTTCAACTTCTAAAAGTTAATTTAGATATTGAATTTCAATGGACTTCTAGAACAAAAAAAAATTAACCTTCTGTGAAGCAAAATAATTCTACTTATAACTTATATTTACCAGACGCGCTTAAGGGTGCACAGGAACCGAGCCGGACCGACGGACTGATGGTTATTTTCAATGATGTTGTAGTAATAGGGGTTGTCGTTCACTCGGACTTGACGAGATTGATTTTAAGAATTAATAAAAGAAAATAAAATAAAAATATATACAAATATTGTCACAGGATGAAGAGTCACTAGGACGCAGGATTTCACTACTTTTCATATTCTTGTGGTTTAGACATTAACTCTAAACAATATAGCTCAAACAAAAGAAGTTGTGACTCTAATTCCTTGCCAAAAATAAATTTCATAAAACATTATTTGTAAGTCGTAAGCATGACGCATCAAATGTAATTTAAACTAAGCATGCGACATCAGACAAAATAACAGATAATTAATAGAAATCATAAAACAATTAAATCTATGCAAAAAGTCATATAAAGAATTAATTCATTTACCACAATCATGAAAAGTTGCTTCCTCCGTTGTCCCAAAGGATGGGTTCTAGCTCCGCATATTGGAAACACACTCGAAATAATTTTCATTGCTCAAAAAGTGCTTACAAGAGGTGAAAATGGAATGAATATTGAAAACCGGGTTTGTAACAATTATATTTGTTACAAACCAAATCATTCTGAGAACGATATATATGATGTGTCGTTGGAACTATTAAAAACGATTGCTCCTTAACTACGACCCTCACTTGAGAGTTGTTGTCATCAGTAGTAATCATTTGTCACCTACGGTCTAATGTTCTTCGTTCTCCCTTTAATGGCAGCAACGAGAGACAAGCTCGCAACTCTCGATTCTCACCCTGTTGACGCTCTAAACTCTACCCAAACTCTCCATCCCATTCTATGACTCCCCAACAGCGTTTATATACTCTACGGATCATCATATCTCGAATTTAATTTCCATATCTTCCACATTAACTCGACAATATATTTTTGTTATCTCCAGTGTTCCATGAACTGTCCAATTATTCTATTTTTATCTTCTCATGATGTTTTCTTATATCTTTCACACTCCAGCACGCTGAATATATGCATATGATGTCGTCCAACTCCCTGCAGCCACATAGAAAACTTCGCAAAGTAAAACAGAAGAATACCGAGAATACTTCAACCTCTGTTTCATCGAGTTATGTCAAATCTTCCTTTTTCTTCGAAACAAAACCACGTATCAAGCCTGTTTAGTTGTTATCAACCCATATTGATCTATATCCATGAAAATTTCCAACAAAATATCGATAAAAATCTTTCCCGAAATATCATGCAGTTAAGAGAATATCCGTTGACCGAGAATCAACAAAAATCTTCTTCTTGTACGTTACCGAACCCCTTAACGTCCCTAGCTGGTTGTCACAACTCATTACCAAATGAAATCCCTGAATTTTCTCTAATGAAATCTCACCAAAATCATTACAGAGAAGATCGCACGTGAAACCAAAATTCCCGCCAAAACTGTTCTTCAAACCGTGAAGAAGAGATTTCCCTTAGCACAGTCCAGGGTGCCGATAGCACTGGGGTGTGTATAGTAAAGAAGGTGGCCCTTATAGAAAGAGGTGCCCCTTAGTAATTGAGTACCCCTTATCCAAAAGTGAGAGTCTGAATATCACATGTCCTCCGGGTGCCAAAATCAACTTTTCGAGGCGAATTTTCCAACAAAGTTTATTGCCCAAAAATACCTACAAACACACAAAAAACCATAATTAGTACAATATCGAGCACTAACAATACAGAGCATTGAGAACAAAATAGACACAAAAATGTATCTATCAAATACCCCCAAACTTATTATTTGCTAGTCCTCGAGCAAATTTATTCTAGAAAATAAAAATGACTACACTTAGCACGTGCAGCAA
Organism: Papaver armeniacum; assembly: GCA_023531295.1. Lineage (NCBI taxonomy): Eukaryota > Viridiplantae > Streptophyta > Magnoliopsida > Ranunculales > Papaveraceae > Papaver > Papaver armeniacum. Next base: position 229,824 of record JAJJWW010018735.1, on the reverse strand, counting down.
GCCGTTAAACCGCTAGGTGGCCCTAGCGGCGGAGTGATGTCTCCGGAGGGTTTACCAGAGGTGTACCCACAAAACCTTTACTTCATACCTTAGCTATGTACGCAAAACCTTGGAAGGCACTAAAGAATCTCTTTGGTTGGCATACAATATTGACTATAAGAGGAAGTACCATGATTCGAAATTCCAATTGTTGTACACGAGTTTGCACTCAAGCATACTAAAATTCATATAAAGTGACAGAGCTCTACTCAGATAGTTTCTAGACATCATAAACCGGAGTCAACGAATCACATGGATAGATTAAGAAGATGGATGTAGAAAAAACGTAGATGATGTTGACTAAGGTGAACCTATCCTAATGGACTGAGATCTTGATGGACTAATATCAACACACTTTGGCATATACAAGGGAACCGGTGGTCGATAAACCTAACTCTAGGTCAACTCACTGGCATATACAAGGGTACCAGTGGTCGACTTTATTGTATTTATTCCGGTTGGTCTAATGGTCTGGTCTCAATTTTTTTTTTTTTTTTTTTTTTTTTTTTTTTGAATCTCAGTCACTCTATTTCACCCTAGTAATGGTAAAAATAAAAAAAAAAGTGATCCTGACTCTTTCGATGTTTCCATCTCGAGGATATGGCGAAACTACCATGTTTTTAACCTTAACCATAGGATGGGTTTCTAACACCTGAGCTCTGTGCTTTTATGAATAGACTCTTCTAGATGTTTCCATATAATCAGCTTGGTTCCTCAACTCCTACAACCAAGATGTTCCCATCCACTTAGATTAGTTAGTGCCAACCTTAATAAGCATAAATTTCTAGGCTCTGGAGATTATTTCTTTTGCAACTAAAAGTTTCTCCCATACACCCAAACTTAAATCTAACATTGTCCTCAATATTCTAAAGATGAAATTAAAAGCCTGAACAATGAGAAACTTTTACCACTTGAAGAGAAGAGTAAGGAAAGATATTACCGTGTTGCATGAGCATGGGTTACCTCCCAAGAAGTGCTAAGTTTAAAGTCTTCAGCCAGACTAAGAAAGAACTAGTCACCTCGAAGAATCATATAACAGTAACCGGAATAATTGTGGGTCATCTAGATCAAAAAGTATTACCCAAAAGAAGAGAAAATTGCAATAAACCATGAAGATATCGAACATACCCTTATTCAACTTTTTGTTTAAGACAACTATATCTAGTTGTGGCTCGAGTTCGAGCTCTATGAACGGGTCTAAATAAAATGTTTTCATGGGATGGACTTCCTCAAAAGAAGGATTCTTAAGATCAGGTTGTAGAGTCTGGAAATACTCAAGTAGGAACTTAGACGCACATAACAATAACTGAATAATTGGGGATCCTCTAAGTCAATCGATTTGACTCACACAGCGGTGACCACAAAGAGAGTGGTGGTCTTCTTTAAACAAATGTGTCGACCTAATATCCTAAAGTAATTAGGTTTAGTCTCAAAACTTAATAATTGACACATCCGAAACTTATACGTTCCCACAATTGGAAGGAAGGTTTTGGTAGGAAAACAAAGTCAATCGTGGTATCATAGCTTTGGGTTAACCACATCAACCATAGGATGGGTTTCTAATAACGAACTTCTTTATGGACACAACTAGGTTCGGAAAAACGTATGAAGATAATCTTATAAAATGGTTGAGGCACATATGTCAAGTCCCAAGTGAGGGATCTCTGTAAGAGCTAAAGGTAAGGCACAAGGAGAGTGATAATCACCCCCCAAACTTAGAGTTTTGGGTGTCTCTAGATAGACTAGCTACAATTTCCCTAATTTCTAGATCATCGGAATCCTGAAAATGGTCAATTGCTTCTTCTAGGTTATACTCGGGTGATGCATCCTCACTCATATTTAAAAGCTCTACGAGTTCATCTTCTTCGTAAGACTATTGTTTCTAAATCCTTGGACTCTAAAACAGTATTCTCAGGATAAACCCATTCCTCTAAACCATTATCGGCTTTGTAACTAGGAAATTCTAGATCGTCTAAAACGGAAATACTTCTAGTCAAATCCTCATCCTTTTGAATATGTGAATAATTATTAAAATTATTTGGATTTAAACCAGAAATATTACTATCATTATAAAGCTCAATTGGAGAAACAAATTCCTGATCACTATGCCTAAAAACTTCATATGCTTCCTCAACACTTTCCACATCATGATCATCATTATAATAACATGAAAATGGTTGAACCTCATCCAAACAAGTAGTGTTACCAATTCTAACCTCGTTATCCTGATTATCAAAATTGTCCTCATTTTCACGGGTGATATTGGAAAGAATGTATTGGCAATCAAGACTAATTCGAGCAATTCTTTCTTCCGTCTCTAACTCTAACCTACGTGTTGTCTCAGTAAACTCACGTGTTGACTCAGTTAACTTACACGTTGACTCAAGTATCCTACGTGCTTCATCTAGAGAAGAGGAATTATAGGAATTTTGCTCGTATGACCGGTATTCATGTGAATAGTAATTGGGCTCACCATGGTATGAGCCACGATCTTCAAAAGGTTGGCGTTCCCAACTACTATTCACACTCTGGTCATAAAAAGAGTGATGTCCATATTGTTCAGTTGGATATTCATATTCATTGTGATGGCTATTATAATACGAGTTTGACATCCTAACTGCAAGGAATTCTACACAAACACAAATAAGGTCGACTCGACCACAACAAACCTCGATTTCTAGCAAACAAAAAGCATGATGGCTCCACTTAGATTGTTTCTAGACAAGCTTCTAATCCTTCAAAAGGGAATTCGTTACAATTTAAGCAAACCCCTATGGAGTCAATCTGAGTTTAAGTAAGTTGAATAAAGGCGAGGGAAGCTACGTGGAGCTTTGATACCCAAGGCCTCACTGCATTACAAGGCGACGCAGTCACGCATTCAACTCACAGAAACTATCATGAACTTCGAAGTATGCTTAAAGAGTAACCAATATTTTTCGAATGACTTTCCTATTAAGCTCGTTACCCTATCGGTCTCGTTCTATTCAAAATTTTAGGCTTAGGTTCGCGTTTGGTTTCGTTTTCCTAAGGCGGGAAAGAAGACCACGGTGATGAAATCCGAACCCTTATCTTGTATGGCCATTCCTTGCCCTTTACTAGGAAATTAAAGCAGCCGGATTCAGTTCCTCGACATATATTCACACGAAATCATCCAAAGAAACCCGGCGACGGGATTCGCGGGTGTTTAGAATTCTTACCTCCCGTTCCAGAAGGGGGATGAACCGTTGAAGTCGACTCGGGCCACTAACTCCTATGTCAGTGTACGAACCCGAGGGGCCGAGACGATATCTTAATCGTCGTCCTTCCCTGCGCAGTTTATATTTAAATAACACTTCCTTAGGGTTTTAAAAAAAATATGTCCAATGTTCAATGTCCAAAAATAAAAAAAATAAAAAAAATAAAAAAATATCCAAAAATATAAAAGATTACAAAAATAAAAGCCTATTTACAGTTTAAAAAAAATAAATAATAATAAAAATAAATATCTAATAAAAATAAATTAACTATACACAAAAATATTCTTCTTTACTCCTTTGGATTTTCTCTCTTCTTTCTTTCTTTGGCTTCGCTTTACTTTTCAACACTTTCTCTTTTATATAAGCTCCGCACCAAGTCTGAAAAGCAAATAGAATAACCAAAACGCGTAAAAAGGAACAAAATGATAAAAATAAAAATAAAAAAACCTAAAAACAAATCTATAAACAAGTCCGCGTCGGCGGCGCCAAAAATTGATGGTTATTTTCAATGATGTAGTAATAGGGGTTGTCGTTCACTCGGACTTGACGAGATTGATTTTAAGAATTAATAAAAGAAAATAAAATAAAAATATATACAAATATTGTCACAGGATGAAGAGTCACTAGGACGCAGGATTTCACTACTTTTCATATTCTTGTGGTTTAGTCATTAACTCTAAACAATATAGCTCAAACAAAAGAAGTTGTGACTCTAATTCCTTACCAAAAATAAATTTCATAAAACATTATCTGTAAGTCGTAAGCATGACGCATCAAAAGTAATTTAAACTAAGCATGCAACATCGGACAAAATAATGAGATAATTAATAGAAATCATAAAACAATTAAATACTGTGCAAAAATTCATATAAAGAATTAATTCATTTACCACAATCATGAAAAGTTGCTTCCTCCGTTGTCCCAGTGATGGGTTCTAGCTCCGCATATTGGAAACACACTCAGAATAATTTTTCATTGCTCAAAAAGTGTTTACAAGAGGTGAAAATGGAATGAATATTGAAAACCGGGTTTGTAACAATTATATTTGTTACAAACCAAACTGTTACAGAGAACGATATATATGATGTGTCGCTGGAACTATTAAAAAACGACCGCTCCTTAACTACGACCCTCACTTGAGAGTCGTTGTCATCGTATGCAATACGACTGTCACCTACAGTCTAATGTTCTTCGTTCTCCCCTTTAATGGCAGCAGCAGAGACAAGCTCTGCAACTCTCGATTCTCACCCTGTTGACGCTCTAAACTCTACCCAAACTCTCCATCCCATTATACGACTCCCCAACAGCGTTTATATACTCTACGGATCATCATATCTCGAATTTAATTTCCATATCTTCCACATTAACTCGACAATATATTTTTGTTATCTCCCGTGTCTGCAGCTGTCAATTATTCTATTTTTATCTTCTCATGATGTTTTCTTATAGGGAAAAATACCGTTTGGTCCTTTTTTAGGTGGGACCATGTCTGTTTAGTCCTTTGGTCAAACGCCTTTACTGTTTGGTCCATAATTATTTAAAAATATTTAAATAGACAAAAATACCCTTCCATGTTAATTTTTTTTTTTTGTAGGAGTTCTTCCGTGCTAAAAAAACAGACTTCATTCCCGGGAATTAAGTCCATACAAAAAGCTAAAAAAAACAGACTTCATTCCCGGGAATGAAGTCCATACAAAAAAAAAAAAAAAAAATCAAAAAGAAAAAAAACATTCAAACACCAAAGAAGAAATCATCATCATCTTCATCGTCTTTCTTTTCTTCATCGTCATCGTCTTTCTTTTCCTCTCAAATCATCATCTTCATCTTCATCATCTCAAATCATCATCTTTCTTCATCTTCATCATCATCATCTTCATCGTCTTCATCCTCTTTCTTCATCTTCAACATTCAAATCATCATCTTCATCGTCTTTCTTCATCTTCTTCTTCTTCTTCATCAATAACGACATCAAACATAGCAACATATCCATGAAAAATCGTCGTCATCTTCTTCTTCTTCTTCATCAACAACAACAACAAAAACAGTAGCAGAAAGAAAAAGAAAAAAGAAAAAGAGAAAAAAACTAGATCTGAAAACATGTGGAGAGAAAAGTAAATCAAAAATAAAGATATTTTCTAGGGTTTTAGTCTATATATGTGGTCCCAAAAGGGTATTTCTGCCACCACACAATGAAAATTACATCATCCATGACATCACCCTAGGACCAAACCATAATTTCTAGGACCAAACTATAATATATTTTCCCAAATAGGACCAAACAGACACATGACTGAGTCAACTGGACTAGACTCTCTCTAATATATTATTCCTAGGACCTAATGGTATGTCCTACTTTCTTATATCTTTCACACTCCAGCACGCTGAATATATGCATATGATGTCGTCCAACTCCCTGCAGCCACATAGAAAACTTCCCAAAGTAAAACAGAAGAATACCGAGAATACTTCAACCTCTGTTTCATCGAGTTATGTCAAATCTTCCTTTTTCTTCGAAACAAAACCACGTATCAAGCCTGTTTAGTTGTTATCAACCCATATTGATCTATATCCATGAAAATTTCCAACAAAATATCGATAAAAATCTTTCCCAAATATCATGCGCTTAAGAGAATATCCGTTGACGAGAATCAACAAAAATCTTCTTCTTGTACGTTCTACGAACCCCTTAAAGTCCCTAGTCAAGTTGTCACAACTCATTACCAAATGAAATCCCCGAATTTTCTCTAATGAAATCTCACCAAAATCATTACGAGAGAAGATCGCACGTGAAACCAAAATTCCCCCAAAAGCTGTTCTTCAAACCGTGAAGAAGAGATTCCCCTTAGCACAGTCCAGGGTGCCGATAGCACTGGGGTGTGTATAGTAAAGAAGGTGGCCCTTATAGAAAGAGGTTCCCCTTAGTAATTGAGTACCCCTTATCCAAAAGTGAGAGTCCGAATATCACATGTCCTCCGGGTGCCAAAATCAACTTTTCGAGGCGAATTTTCCAACAAAGTTTATTGCCCAAAAATACCTACAAACACACAAAAAACCATAATTAGTACAATATCGAGCACTAACAATACAGAGCACTGAGAACAAAATAGACACAAAAATGTATCTATCACGGACCGTACCGGAACCGGTGGAACCGTGCACTGCTTTTTGTTTATGCGAACCAGGAAGGGGGTCACAGTGCACGGTACTAAACCGAGAACCAGGCCTCTAGGGGTGCAATGTACACGGTCCTATGCATGTACCGTCTGTCCCGTCCGTTTGTACCGAGTAATAGTGACCATTAGATTTAGGGATTAATTATGAACCATCTGATGGTGGTATATTAATAAATTAGGTTGCGATGAAGAATAGATGGGTTTCCTTTCGGTTTCTCGGGAAAACTTTCTCTTGTCTTCTTCATCTTCTTCTTCGCAATCGCAGCTCCTCCTTCCTGTAGAACTTTTAGACTTCTTATTTTTGGATTAAAGCAATCGCAGTAGCTTTTGAACTTTTTCCATAATCATCAAGAATCAAGATTCAAGACGTTTACTATGCCTAGTTCATTTTTTGCTGATGCAATAGAGCTGTATCAAGTACAAGGTCACATTTGCAATAACATAGCTTGATTCTGGAAGTCACAAGTATATTCTTAAAAAAATTTCTTAGTATGCTTTCTTTCACGACTCTGTTACACCCTCTCAAGTCTTAACCATGTTTACGGTGGTAGGACTCCCACGAAATCAAAGTTTCAGCTTTACTATTATAGTTTTCTCTTTCGCCCCTAGCTTCCCTGGGCTCTTGGATCATATCAGGTATCTCACCCTTGGAGTCGAAGGCCTGAGCAAGAACGCTTATCATAGTAGTCCTTTTCAGTGAGATTTTTTACTGAAAAATTTGTACCGAATGGTCTGGAGCGTGCTCAGTGCCGTGCGTGTACTGAATGGTACCAGGACCGAGGTACAAGGTACAGGTACCAGTCCAGAATTTTGGAACCGAGGCTAGGGAGGTACAGGTACTCGGTCTCGGCAAGAACCGAGCCGAACCGTACCGCGTGCACCCTTAGGCGCGCTATGAATTTACTCTCCCTCCACCCCACTACACACATAGGTTCGTAATTTATTCTTTTTTCCTGTCCAATACAGTCAAAAGTCAACTCAATTTAAACAGACGTATTCTATGTAAAGAGCACCTGGTACTACCACATCACCTGTTCACATCTTCCCCCTTTACACCTCTCTCTCTATCTCTCTCCAGTCTGTCTCTGCATCTTCTCCACTTTCTTCTTTCTCTCAAAAATGGCAGAAGCAGAAGATCTTCCACCATTACAGAAGATCTCAATCTCTGGACCCACATTAACATCAATAATCCAACGGTTCTCATCATCACCAGGAGACGTAGACGGTCTATTATACGGCCACATCACATCTTCATCGCCACTTCTAGAAGACGATGTAGTTCTTGCCGAATCGTCATCTTCAGCTCGCTCTTCCTCCGATTCATCTTCAACGTCAATCGCTACAATCACTGGTTTCTTCTGTTCTGGTACTGTTTTAAGCTTTTATAACTCACTGGGTCAACTCAATCTCCCCGTTTTACAATCATTACTCAGTAATAATCAGAATCAAAATCAGACCTTGATCGGTTGGTTTGTAGGTAGACGGAGAACTTGTCTCAGACCGTCAATGAGAGAATTCTCAGTTTGTAAATCGTTAGCTACCAAAAATGCCCTTACGAAATTGTTTAATTTACCGCCTGTTTTTATGATTTTTGGTACTCCGGTGAATGATCAGACAATACATACGCATGATTATCAAGCGTTTCAGTTTCGGAGGGGGAAATTCCAGGCGAAGACGGTGGATGTTGTGAATATTGGACCTGCATTTCGTGGGCATTATAATGATTTTGCGCCGAATTCAGTGTTTCCATTGATGCCCTGTGTGTTTAAAGGTGATGGGATGGAAATTGGAGGTGGTGATAGTGAGAGGAGTAAAGGGAGTTTGAGTGAGTTGAAGGAACGAGAGAAAGGGCAGAAGAAATTGGATAATGTTCTTCAAGGGTTTGAGGTTGGGAGGTTGAGTAAGTTAATGGGTTCGCAGGCGATGAGTTATACTCAGGAGTTGGAAGCCTTGTATGAGGCAATGTTGATGAAGCTTGAAGGGTTGGCGCGGGTTGTTGAGAAGAGTAATGAGAAGGTTATTGAGCAGGAACTCCGGATTGGGAAAATGAGGAACAAATTCGCAGGGTTGGAATGACTTGTTCATACTTCAAGAGATTTTTTGGGCTTTCAGGTAAGGAGTTCTCAAGTTTTGTTTATTGTAACATATGCCAATGAGTCTAGATGATGCGATAATAATTATGATCAGGATAATGCATTTGATTATAGAATTATGTTAAGCAAATTATTAGATTCCTTGAACATTCCATTGTGAATTCAACTGATAACTGGAATGTGTAAACACATGTTGAAGAATTTGTTCCCAAGTTCGACCCTGTGTTGGTTGATTGTCAATGTGGTAGGCACAAGCTGCATCTTTCTTATCCGGAAACGTAGGTGCCTATATTTCTTAATTAAGAGTAGAACCATACATTTCGTTATCGTGCAAGCTTAATTCGGGTGGGTTTGACATGTAAAACTATAGCTGGTGTGTATTACATTGTAGAATTATGTGAAAACCTATCATGTTCTACATGAGTGTATTGACGTTTTTGTTTAGGCATCTGAATCTACCTATGTATGAATGTGTTAGCATTGAGATATCTACCAAAACATTGACAGTTCTGCTAGTACTGGAAGCCTCATGACCTTCATCTCAGTCTTAACATTGTTTTGCTTAGACTTGTTTATACTGGTATCATCTAATGAATTTGGTTGATATAACGATTTGTATTCTCTAAGATAGTGAAACTTTACATCGTTCTTCCGAGTGCTGAACAGTCATATAATTTCTGTTTCTTTTTTTCTGTAATATTTACCTAGGGATGAACTTGTAAGCATTGAGATATGTATAAACCTTGTTTTGCACTTTTGCTAGCCTTCAAGTTGATTTGGCGCTAATTTTGCAGCCAAGATTCTCCAGATAGGTGCTAGACTTGTTAAATACCGAATTCATTGAATTGTTTGGGTTGATAACAATTATGGTTGGGATCATGCATTGGATTATAGAATTATGTTAAGCAATTTATTAGACTCCTGGACCTGGTGAACACATGTGTAGAAGAGTTTGTTCCCAAGTTTGAGCATGTGTTGGTTGGTTGTCAATGTGGTTGGTACTACCTGCACCTTTCTACATAATAGAGTAAAACACAGGTGCCTTTCTAAAATAGAGTAGAACTACAAAATTTTGTGATCGTGCAAGCTTAATTCATGTGAAATCTACATGTAAAACTATAGCTGGTGTGTATTACATGTAGAATTAAATGAAAACCTATCATGGTCCACATGAGTATATCGCGTTTCTACATAGACATCTGGATTTACCTAGGTACGAATGTGTAAGCATTGAGATATCGACCAAAACTTTGACCGAATTATAATGCTGCTAGTAGTGGAAGCCTCGTGCCTTCGTCCCAGCCCTAACCTTTTTGTGTTACCTCAAGTTGACATCTCTGAGCAGTTGCTAAACTTGTTTAGACTGAGTTCAGCAAATGAATTGGGTTGATATAGCAATATGTCTGCTCTATGGTACTGAGAGGACTTCTTAAGTTCTGTTTATTGTGACAGATGCTAATGAGTTGAAGATGATGTGAAAACAATTGTGATTAGGATGATGCCTTTGATTATAGAATTATGTTAAGCAAAATATTAGATTCCTGGCGAACATTACATTTAAACTCAATGGAAAACTGGAATGTGTAAATGTTTGTAGAAGAGTTTGTTCTCAAGTTTGAGTCTGTGTTGGTTGATTGTCTATGTAGTTGTCACAAGCTGCATCTTTCTTGTATGAAAACTTTGGCAGTTGACCACATAATGCTGCTGCATCTTTCTTTATTGTCTATCTCACTGCCTTCATCTCAGTCTTAGCCTTGCTTTCCTTACCTGAACACACTTGGCACTAATTTTTCACTCATAAGATTCTCCAGGGAGGTGCTAGACTTGTTTATACTGATTTCATTGAATGAATTGGGTCGATATTAGCAATATGTATTCCCTATGCTAGTGAAACTTTACGTTCTTTTTATGAGTGCTGAACAGCATTATAATTTCTGTTTCTTTTGGTCTCTGATATTTACTTAGGGATGAGGCATTGAGATATCTATGAAAGCATTAATTGACCACATTTTGCTGCCAGCAATGGAAGCCCTGTATCCCTTGCCTCATTCTAAACCTTGTTTTCCTTGCCTCCAAGTTGACTTGGCACTAATTTTGCAGTCAAGATTCTGCAGATTGGTGCTAGACTTGTTTATTACTGAGTTCATTTGGGTTTGGCGTATGTATTTCAGTGTTTCAAGAAAAGATATAATTCTTTCTTTCATTCTCTCTAATACGTTTGAAACTCCGTCAAACAGGAAGGAACGGCGTAAATCCACTCTCCAGGGATGGTAAAGGACTGAAAACACAAGGCGGTTTTCAGTAAAAACATTGTGTGTTCACCTTTACCAGCTTTTGTGCTAAAATTGCAAGAGATGATCGTGGTAAGAGATGTGGATGGTATCTTCTCATTTTGTAATCCGTAAGTTTTTGTTTAGTTTTTTGGCAAATTGCAAGTCTAGATTGTCAGTCTATGTATTCTTTTGTGGATTCCATTTTTATCCAGCCTATGGGGACAAGTAGGCTGCACTTTTCTATCCCAGGCGAAGCGAAAGCGAAAAACGAACATGGATAGAGAAACAGCTTGTAATGTGATCATTTTGCATGTATCGGTTCTGTTTATGAATTCCCAATTTTTTTCATCGTTACTGCTGTACATGCAAGATCTATAGAATGGGATACTCAAATGTTGTAATCATGTTCATTACAGATAAAATTTAAGAATACTCATTTTGTTATTCATGGTGAGCAAACTGCTGCATTGTTATTATTCTCCTGCAAATGAAGTAAAACACAATTTCTGCAGTACAACAACCTGCATCATATATCTCTGTTCTCCAGGTGCAGTATCTGTAACTGTAAAAGTTCAACATCACCCGATATAGGGTACGCTAGTAACAATTCCAGACCAGTTAACAGAGAGTTGAACTCGGTTGCAGCAGTAGTCAGCGCGGGCTACCATATTTGGCCGCACGATGAAAATTTTGAGGTCGGGATCGGGATGGTCTTTCAGGATTTTTGCTTTTGCCTTGGCTATTGTTGCACCCACCAGCTCTGGCCATCTTAGCTTTCCTGCAGACCATAGAAGAAAATGTTACAGGAGAAACAGAAAAATGAAGAACATCAGAAAAGAAAACACTGAAAGTGAAAAGACATCCAGTTTTCTTACCGTCGCAGGGAGGATCACTATAGCATTGAAAACTCATCTTTGTTGTTGGATTTCTGGACAAAGATATTGTTGGATGTCTTAGTTTTTTTCAGCTTTCTTCCAAGTGTTTGATTTTTGAGAAGAGGGGATCTATATTTATAACCTTCAAGCATTGAATCTCATTAAAATTGTGGCAGGTGTACATTTAAAATATTGATTTTCTTTTTTACCATGATATTATTCTGCCAGATTACATACCATTTATGATTATTATTACCAACGAGCAACGAAACAGGCCAGGTACCAAGAATGCAGCTACAAAAATTGAAGATTTGGTGGATGTGACCCGAACCAAGGAGCTGGTTAAAAATCAAAGCCCAAAAGTTCGACATTACTGGAATAACATGCATGAGGAACAAGTTCTAAAATTCAAAAGTTCTTTTCAGTACATGGTTTTATTTGTTATGGAGTAAAATGAGCGAAACAACTGAAGTCATGCAAGACTTTTATCCCTTAAGGGTCAGGCTAGCAACTTTTTGACCAGCACAGTCGCGGTAGAGCAAGATAACCCCAGGAAGAATGGGTATCACTGTCACATTTAGAGTCTCTTCTTAAGCCTTTGCTGTTGCTTTATCTTGTTTCGCGCCTAGCAGCTTTCAGCAAAAACTCCAAATTAGCTTATCTGATGCAGTAAAGTTTGTAGCAGGGCTTTCACCTTTACAGGGATATTCACTGTGGCAATAAAAACACATAGCGGTTAGTGAAAGAGAGTTTACTGTCACTGATGAATGTTGAAACTTGAAATCTTTAAGCTAATTAAACTAAAAAACTATTCTAATTAGATAACGTTGAATCCCACCATTCAATTTTGGGTTCATAGAATCTCATTAAGGATTCTTTGTAAAGGGGGAAGCATTCATTATTGTTCAAACACAAACACATAGCGTGCCTAGTTCATGTTCTTACTGGAATGAGAATCTAGATAGTCTACCTGGCCAATGAGCTTAACAAACAAGTACGTTACATCACTAAAACATGTGTGTCCGAAGAAAACTAATTAAAGATCTCCGAGATGAGCCTTCCTATAAGCAAGATAGAAAAAATATGAAGATTGTTACCATTTTGGTTTGGAGTTGAAAGAGTGAAGAAGCAACATCTTAATCATCTTCGCTTACACTGCTCAGATCATCATCATCACATAGGTCTTCAGAATCATCACGCATAACCATATTTGGAAAAAGTTCCAGAAAGTCATCTCTTACTCTTTCCCTCAGTTCAGGATACGGAAGGAGTCCTTTCAAGATAACTCGATAAGGCAATGAGAGAGGAGGATCAGGGGATTGCCTCATGTCTTCGTAAATCTCCATTGCCTCGGTTTCTAACCCGTTATCCAAGAAACATCTGACAATGTCGCCATATGTATGCTGATCAAACAGTACTTGTTCCCTCTTTAGATCTTCCCACACCCGCTTTGTCTCAGCAACCTCTTTGTTCCTTGCAAGCATCATAAGCATGTCCCTGTAAAGGAACATATCTGGCCGGTACCATATTTCTTTCCGCACCATTTCATATATCTAAAGAAACAAAGTAACCTTACTGTTAAAAATAATAAGACTCAAATTCTATTAAAATGCCCTCAGTTTGCGCAGCATTGCTTGCGCGGCTGCTGCAAATGGAGTACACATAGCACATTTTAATATTGGAGGTGTGAGCATACCTTCATAGATAGGAAGACTTGATCCTGCCGTTGAAATTCAGCAAGAACAGCAAAAAGATCTAATTTGAGTAGACGAGTTACTTGAGTTTCCAAAAACCTGTCGAGCCAAACCGGGTTTGATTTTAATCGTTTAAGTTCTTTTACAATGATTAGACCTTCTTTACCCATCTCTTTCTTTCTTCCTCTCCATATTGACAAACTCGGGCATGACCCAGAAGAGAAGTCACGCAAACAAAGACCAATTTCCTCCTCCTTTACTCCACTGTAGACATTCACAAAATCATCTATAGTTTTCAGAGAAATAGAAGTTTTTGATCCTCTTCCCCTTCGCAGTAATGAATTCGAAGCCACACGCAGCATCTTTCCAAATGCTAAAATGGAAAACAGGGGGTTAAAATTCAGTGCCTAGGCGTTTCTCTGAAGCATTTTAACATACAGTTTACAGGCATACGAAATGGTTGAAGCGCATGCTAACTTTATTTCTGCAGCCGTGCAGTTTGGCAGAGGCTTTAGAAAATGGTAGGAACAGGTTTGGATTTGGCAGTACAATAGATTGATTATGTAAGGTGGTAAATCTTTCGTTGGTAAATCTTTAGGTGGTGGTGTGGGCAAAATTTTACTCTAATTTCTTAGTAAAGAAATTTTAGGCGCCTGAGGTATGTTAGGTGGTGAACTAGGTAATAATTCGTGATTTTGGCACGGTTCAAAAACCTGGCATTTTTATGGGCGACCCCAAAAGAATTAGGGCCGACTTTTTTATTCCCAACCCATATACACCGTTAAGGGATGTCCGAAAACGCGGAGAATATATTAATGCCCTTACATAATCGGAAGTTATTTTGTGCCCGATTATTATAAATCAATCGGAAGCTTAGCAACGATATTATACTACCGATTAATATCGATTTTGTGCCAAACTCGCATCTGGCTTCTATAACAATCGGTAGGAAAAACAACCTCACGAGACTACCGATTGTTAAAGTATAGAAATAAGAAATCTTTTGAATTTTGCAATGGTGAAATGGTGAAATTTGGGGCTTCTATATAATCGGACGAATAAAAAAATGTCTAAGCTAACGATTTAGGGCTTCCCATAATCGGGATGGTAAAAGTAACTATTCCTACCGATTATGGTAGATTTCAAATTTCCTACAATGAAGGATTTTAGAAAAAACTCATTTTGGGGCAACCTATAATCGGAAGGTTAAGTAATCTATTAATCTTCCGATTATGGGTACATCCACAGTTCAAGCCAAGTGGTTATGATCGGCCCTGTACCTTCGAAACTATGGAATTTGGCAAAGGTTCAATTTGGGGCTTCCAGTAATCGGTGGGTTATAAGTAACCCACTCTACCGATTTTGGGCTACTCAACAATCGGTAGCTAATTAGGTGGTATTACCTACCGATTAATAACCGTTTGACAGATAACCAAAGTCAACCTAAATTCATTCCATTTCATTTTCTTTTCAACTTCCACTTCAACTCCTCTTCTCCTCTTTCCTTCCGATTGCAACAGAGGAAAACTCCCCCCTCTCCTCGCTATACATCGTTCATCGTCGATTATTATCTATAAAGATGAAAGAAAAGGAACGTAAGAAAGCTCGAACCAAAAACATAGTGCGCGGTGAGGATCCGAATATTGGATTGCATGCCCGTAATAAAGAGGTTTTAACTCACGAACCCGAAGAACACGAAGAAGATGAAGTCCCCGATGTAGGCGTACCGATAGCCAAACTCTCGGCAACTTGAAATGGCGCCGATTAGGTAAGATTCTACCATTAATTAGGTTTATATTGCTTCAATTCGACGAATCCATGTTTTTTTTTTATTTTAGGGTTTTCGGTTATTACCCAGATTCGGTAGGTTGGGTATTGTTTTAAACTTCCGATTGTTGCCGAATTCTTCATTTCACGAGAACATTTGTCATATTCGGGTGTTAAATGTTTAGGTTGCTTACCGATTATAGAACGTTTTTCATTACTGAGGCCTAAATCGATCATAATCGGAAGCTAATTGTGTTTTTGACTTCCGAATATACTAGTGAAGAACAAGTATTAGAGACCCAATAATCGATCATAATCGGAAGATAATTTTTATTTTCCTTCCGAATATACTAGTGAAGAACAAGTATTAATTAGAGACCCAATAATTGGGTGCTATATTTTGTAATTTCCTTACTATTGTTTAGGCTAAACCACTTGAGTAATTTCTGGACTCAAAGTGATGCATATTCGGTAGAAATTAGTTTTGTGAGGCTTCCGATTGTGATTCATTCGGAAGGGTGGACTTTTTTATGACTTTCGATTATTGGTATTCGGAGGGTTCTGTTGAAATTTATCTTCCGATTATTGTGTGTAGATAAACATATTCGAACACCAAATTTTTTCTTTTGTTTCCGATTATACGTATTCGGTAGCTTTAGGTGAACTGATATTTACGATTGAGAGTAATCGGAGGCAATTGGTTAAATCAACCAACCGAATATATAGATTAATAACTTGTTGTACTTTCTTTTGTTGTTTAGGGATAGGAGAGGTAAAAACATCGAAGATGCAATTGTCTCGGCTAGTGCAAGGAAGGATAGGCATCAGAACCTGACAGCTAGTGCAAGTAGAGCTAGGACTGCTAAAGCCGCTTCAAGTGCTCAAGATGGAACTCAACAAGCAAGCCAAGAAGTTGTTCAACCTAGTGCCCCTCAATCAGAACCGGTTCAAGAAGGTGTTCAACCAAGTGCCTCTCAATCACAACCAATCCAAGAAGGTGTTCAACCAAGTGCCTCTCAATCACAAACAATTCAAGAAGACGTTCAACCAAGTGCTCCACCATCACAACCAGAAGTAGGACAACCTAGTGGTGCTCAAGAAGAAGGAGAAGCCGAAAAGAAAAAAACCTCCTCGAAATAAAGCGAAACACCTTGTCCCGGATGAACTGAAGGTGAAGGATATTCCAGAAGGTGTAATCCTTGGGCTGCCGGAGGATGGAGGAGAATTGTTATTTGGATACAAAGAATCTGGGCCGAGAGAAATATATGAAACCGAGGTAATGATCGTCTCCATTTTATTAACCTATTATGTTTTTCTTCGTAATACACTTAAGGGTTATAGTTTTAGGTTATTCTAATTTTATTTTTTAACTTGTCATGTGTTTAATAGTATCATTCCGATGCGGTTCGTTTACTCAAAGCGACCGCCGCACCAACAAAAATGCTAGATTGGCCTTTGGAGGATGAATGTGAAAGGTTCAAGACCATTATTACAAATTCAGGGTTGGATAATGCCAAAGCGAGAACTCAATGTTGGAACATGACCTAGTGGCTATATCGGCGTTGTGGAGAGACTTTATCCCGAGACCGACACCTTCCATATGCCGTTTGGGGAGATGACGATAACCCCAGATGATGTTGAGCAAATTCTTAAACTCCCCGTCCATGGCAAGGGTGTTAGGGCTGAGTTCACTAAGCAGTTGGAATGGAGGAAACTTTATGATCTGACTAAGAAGTGTTTGGGTTGGGATGAATAAACATTAACAACTAAGTTCAAAAGAAGCATGAAGTATAGAACTAGACAGTTCAACATGGGTACTCTGATGGATATGTTCAAGGGCACCAAGGATAAAGAAGAGAAAGGAACTTTAACGGATGAGCAAGTCAACCACGCGGCCACCGCATATCTCCTATGTGTATTGGGATGTGTCATTTTCCCCAATGCCAGTGGCAATCGGGTCGACGCCAACCTTTTACAACTTATGGATCCTCTCGATAAAGTGCATGAGTACTATTGGGGCACGGCATGCCATGCGTGGTTTATGGAAGAGTTGAGAAAGGCGTCGAGGCTTGGAATTAGCCAAGTGGCCGGGAACGTGAGTCTACTACAGGTATTGTTTATTAACTCTACATACTTGGTTATTTTTTTTATTTTTATACCATTGAAGAATCAATTTCCTAATACTTGCAAAAATGACAATATAGACATGGATCTACGACCACTTCCCTATCTTGGGATTAGCCATTTAAAACCCGGCGTGGGAGAAAGGTGACCCTATATGAACAAAGTACATCTTCGATGACAACCATTCTAGGACGAATGAGCAGCATCTGATTCGTTTGAGGGAGATTTTGGACTCACTTAATGCCCAAGACGTATGCTTTGATCCATACAAGGAAGACCGAGCTGCTGGACATATCGCGGGTCGGTCCGATTTGGCACTTTATTTTGGACCGTTGTGGCACCCCACAAGATATGTGATGTACAATGCCTCAAGGGTGATGCGACAACACGGTTTTGTACAAGGTATACCAAAGGAGCAAATCCATGGCAATTTCACTTTGGATCTGGAGCATCTGCGAGTCGATAAAGATTCTATCACGGTGGTTCACAAGGGTTCACCATCCCCGTAAATTCTATTGGGATAGAAGGGCACATTACTTGATCAACCAAGGAAAGGCAGCCAACTGTTGGTTTTGAAAATACTCCCAACTATATGGATTGGTACTGCAATGTTTCTCATATTCGTGTAATCCGTGATCTTAAACCAAAGCCAGCTTCGTACAAGAGTATCCTCAAAGAGAAACCTGCGGGTTTTGATAGATTGGTACGTATTGTTTTATTAATTTAGTTTAATATTATGGGTCAAAATAGAGTAATAACCGTTTGATGGTATGCTATGTTTTAAAATAGATAAGCAGGTTCAAGCGTTTGAACTGATTGCATAAAGTCCGGAGAGCCTGTGTCAATTGAGAAGATAAAAAGCACCAACAGTTGATTGATAACGTTGACAATGAGGAGTATGCATCTCAGTTCGGGGAAAAATTTCAAAAGAAACCTACAACTAAGGTGAACAAAAGAACTCGGGCGTCATCGAGCACTCAAGTTGATGAAACCAATAATGATGTTGGTCCAAGTCGTAGAGGTGGTAAAGGTCGCAAAATCCAAGCAAAAAGGAACAAGTAAACTTTCGATGTTGTAAACTCTCGATGTTTTTCGTTAACTTTATGGATAACTTTGTTTATGTTGGATTATGTCGGATTATGTCGTTTTCAAAGTTTGTGTCGGATTATTAGTTGTTACGTTATGTTTATGGATTATGAATGGTTATGTTGCTATGTTTATGCATTTAACGATGACTCGCAAGCGAATCACAAGAAGAGACATGAAAGTGTTATAAAGTCACGAGAATGGTTATGAAACCAATGCGAGAATACGAGAATTCTCGCATTCAAGTTGATGAAACCAATAATGATGATGAAACCAATAACGATGAATGGTTATGTTGCCATGGTTATGTTGCTATGTTTATGTTGCTATGTTTATGCATTTCATAGGACTCGAAAAAATGTTGTTTCAAAGTTGAAAAACAAATTTTCATATATCAGTATTTTGTTGTAAGATAACAACAGATTTCGAAATTTCCTCTGATGAAGAAAAAAACAAAAATAAAATTTGAGACCAAAATTACTACAATTTTTTAATAAGAAAATGCAAAAGCCGAAAACATAAGCTACGCAGCTGCATTGACTTGGCCCATGACTAGAGTTGGTATAGGGATAGACTCCCCGCCATCACTAATTTTGTAGTTGCGGAAAATCCCACAACTACACCCTTGTAATGATAATAATACAAAATCTAGATCATTTAGATCAACCTAAACATTAATGATATTACTCACCACTTCGACACTTATATCGACACTTATATGATCTTTCAAAACTCTTTATACGAATGTGTATGGTTTTTACGGTGAACTCAATCTAAGTTTACAGACAACAATGGAGAAATACAAAAGATAAGGACTAAACTCTATAATGGAACTTAGTTATTCTTTTACAGATATCTTCCTTATTTTGTCTCTCTTTACTGATCACTCTCTCCCTCTATCATTTCTGAGCCCTTATATAGGCAGATATACTAGTAGAAGACAATCATGATTCACGTGCAAGATCTTAGTTGACTAATTCTGTTTCAGTTTGTCTTACTCGTCAGGCTTTTGGGAACTGTCCCTATCTGTCGCGCTGCTTCTGCTAGGTTCTTCGCGCTTCTTCTGGTGGAGTTAGTAATCGGATTATCTTTACCGCGTAACTATTCATTCACGCTCTTCGTCTATTATCGCGTGATTATTCTTTGCCTTGTTTCCTGGTAATTGTTATGTCTTCATGCTTAAGGAATTGTTTTTCTTAGAGCGAAGTTGTGTATTTGTCTTGTGCGATATATTTCGCCCCTACATTATGCCTCTTCTCGCGTTGTTCTTATGTAAGTGTAACAATGCGAGAATTCTCCCCGAGCTTCGTACTAGTCTCGTCTTTTCGTTTTCTTTTACTCGACATTTCTACGTGTTTTCCGTATGGTTATTCCACGTGTTGTGACTTGTCTTTTTTTCAGTTGACACATCAATACTTCTACTTTTGACCGGATACTGCTACAGCCCGTTCGCATGCTCCAATAAATACCTTTGAAGAGAGAGATTCGTTCTTTTTACTTTCTTACTTCTTTTCTGTTTCGAAAGAGTCTGTTTTTGCTTTTACAGAGATTAGTTTTATGAGAGATTTTTCATCATGTCGAACCAATGTATTATTCCTTCTTCTACTGAATCATGTCCTCGGTAAGTAATATTTGAATCTAGAGTATTTGCTTGAGTTTTTAATATTGGATGAATGTTTGGGTTTCTTTCATTTCTGCTCTTTCATTTCTGCTGTTAGTGCTTGTTAGAGCATAGCTCGGTTGAACCCACCAAGCGTTGGTATGTCAAGTTTGGTTGACATATTTTAGTGTGTCAAAACTCATCTAATAGTCGCTTGATTATGTACTAGAGACAACTTCGTTTAGGTTAGACTAGAAAGTCTAGGAATGTTGAGATATACAAGTATTACTCGAATACCTGAAGAACGTGAAGAAGTAACGAACTAAAACGACGACATCATCCTTTCTCTTGAGGTTAGTAATATTGACTTGAACTATTTCATTGATAACGTATCTTTCAAGTCGTGCTATATCGAAAACATAACTGCGAAACTGTGTATTCGATATATTACTCTAGTATTGAGACATGATTACATGATCATAGAATTATGGAATTACACTACGAAGTATAACGCTTAACTTTTGAACTTTGTAGATATGACATCGACATAATCTTGTGAATGTTGTTATGATTATGTGAATGGGTAAAGGTGAAGATTTCATCTTAGGAAACAATGTTTTACATTTTTTTAAAGAAAGTACATTCATGAACTTGTTTTATATGAATCGAAGGGGAAATCGCTAGGCTTATTGGTACCTATTCATTGCAAATCTTTGGATTACCTATATGTGTGAGATGGTAGAACCGATCGTAACTCTGTTATGTATCTTGGTACAACTAATCACAATGCCTGACTTATGATTTGGTATGACTGTTTTTATTAATTAGTGTAACTGATCCTAAGTAGTCACCTGAGATGGTATGATCAATATTTATAATTGGTCTGACCTATCCTAGTAATTGATGTGACAGATCACAGAGTTCAGGGTTCAGGGTTCAGGGTTTGCATAAACCTGTCTAGCCGATCCGGGTTTGATCAATCGTTTAAGTTCTTTTACGATGATTAAACCTTCTTTACCCATCTCCTTTTTTCTTCCTCTCCAAATTGACAAACTCGGGCATGACCCAGAGAAGTTACGCAAACATAGACAAATTTCCTTCTCCTTTGCTCCACTATAGCCATTGAGAAAATCAGCTATAGTTTTCAGAGGTATAGCAGTTTTTGATTCTCTTCCCCTTCGCAGTAGTGAACTCGAAGCCACACACAACATCTTTCAAAACGCTAAAAATGGAAACAGGGGGTAGTAATTTAGTTCCTAGACATTTCTTTGAAGTATTTTAACATACAGTTTAAAGGCATACGAAGTAATTGAAGCTGGGTTTCCTAGAGAATGGTAGGAACAGGTTTGGAATTGGCAGTACAAAAGATTGGAAATTTTTTTTAGATCAACGTGTCTATGATATGCATCAGTCTAATCATCGTTGGTAAATCTTGGGTGTTGGTGTGTGCATAATTTTCCGAAAACTGCATTATCACTTAAGAAATTGATGCATGACTTATTGAACATAGCCTCACAACAACCAAGAGTGAAGCTAGAAATCTAGTTATTGGTATGTAAAAGAAATTTGCCAAAATTTTAGGCTAGGCTAATATTAAAAATGTGGGCTTTGGAACCCAATATATAAAAAGAATTAGGCATGGCATCTAGCCCAGCAGTTGTGTATCCTTACCATGGGGTTGCTCCAACCCTGCTCACAACTCGGTATGTATATTGTAACCCAATTTTTTTTTTAAGACTTTGTGATTCTAATTTACTACTACATTCTAGATTTTACTCAATGATCCTTTTCATGTGGCCCAAAAATTGGTCGTGATTTTAAATTTGTCTCAGAAAAAAACCTTAACTTGTGTAGCGGGTTACAATTTACATAAATTTCAAAGGACTCCAAAAAACGAAGTTTTGAAGTTGAAAACAAATTCTTATATATCAAAATTTTGTTGTAAGATAGCAATAGATTTTGAAATTTCCTCTGGTAAAAAAAAAATATGAATAAAATTTAAGACTAAAATTACTACGCTTTTTTAATAAGAAAATACAAAGCCGAAAACAGAGTCTACGCGGATACATTGACTTGGCCCATGACTAGGGTTGGTCTAGGGATAGACTCCCTGCCATCACTAATTTGGTGCCCAAAAATAACAAATGATAATCTCCTGACAGTTCAAATTTTTACAGAATAAAGCTAGTTTTAAAATGTCTTCATTGTCTGTTCCATGGATAAGTGGAAGATCTGTAAACACAAAAGAGATCTGATGCAATCTTTCTTCTTTCTCCCCTTGAGATCTAGAATGATAACATACTGGGAAACACCCTTGCACCGCATCTTAGTAGAGATGTTTGAAAATGTCTAAGCTAGAGATTTCTTCAGCTACCATTGACACATTTACTCTTTGCATTTTTTGTATGCAATCAAAAGCTAATTGAGCTCCTCTGCTTGTTCCATTCGTTCCATGGTATCTTTGATGTCCTCTAAACCCATGAGGTGTCTTGCAAAGTCGTAAGAGGTTAAGGCAATATAGTTTGTGTGAAACCTAGCGTTTAAAATATTACAGATCTTTATATTGACACTATATAGTTGTTTTGTATAGTATCAAATATCATGTAATAATGATTATTCAAGATGTGGTTCTGAATATTATGCACTCTGTCATAGTCACAGAGATGACTCTTAATACTTTTAATTGTTCGCTTCACATTAAGATTAGAAGAGTCAAAGATCAGGTAACATCTGGTCTTCTAAAGGTACCAAAAAGTCGTAGCATAGGTAGCAGCAGATATCCAAGAATTTAGCAAATCAATGAAAGTAGTGGAGCTCCACTAATATGACTGTATACTAATAGGCCAAGCCACACCTAGACAACAAAAGGGCAACCAATGAAAAGATGCGTCACAGTTTCCTCCCCATTGTTGCAAGATTTGCATATATATGGTCAATAAAATGAAGGATCCTTGACGTCTTTGAATTTTTTGGGAGTATTCCATGATGAACACACATCCATATGAAGAGCTTTATAGTTGGAGCAATGTCCATTTTCCAGATCTTATTCTAATCCGCAAGTCTAGTATCTGTTATCCCCCCATTTTAGCTTTATAGAGAAATTCTACGGATGACGAAGACAATGGAGACAAAAATCTTCGAACAAAGCGGATACCTAGAAAGAACTATTTAAATCAATAGTTAAGTTCCTTTCTCTAGAAGTTCTCTTGCAACTTTCATCGACCCTTGGATTTGAACCAAGCATTCAAAGGTAGAATATACTACGACTCAGAGAACCTTTCCTTCCTCGGTCAATGCAAAGCATATATACTCTATGACATTCCTTCTTTGGAAACTCATAATGCTCTCGATGAAATAGACTAATATCTTATGCTCTACTTAAACGATGCAACGATTTCATTGCATTTCTCGTCCTCTTATCTGTTCTCATCAGACTAATATCTTATGCTCTACTTAAGCGATGCAACGATTTCATTGCATTTCTCGTCCTCTTATCTGTTCTCATCAGACTCAGATTTAAGATTGTACTTACATATGATAAAAGTGAGGCCCTTTTAATCAGTCCATGAAAGTACAATTTCATTCTCTGTTAACTTCCAACTGATTTGATGATTCTCTCTTTTGTGTATCATAGAATACTTAATTGTCGGAATTTCCCTCTGACTGAACCATTCCTACTATTTACTATCCTCCTATTTTCCCTCATTAGAGATGACATGAATGAATTTTTTAGGGAGATTATATATCTAGTTTGGTAAGTTGTATTCTTGGATCATCAATTTAGTTGTCTTCCAAAATGTAGATATCAGCACCATCTCCAACCTACCAAGAACTATTCTTTTGGATGTTTTCTATCGCTTCCAAAATTCTTTTCCATATCAAAGAATCCTCGAAATGTGGTTTGGTATCCATGTTTGGATTATATTCTTGTCTCTAATGTAAATGGCAGAAGAATGACATACCATATGGACTTTTTGGCTTGAGCTAATCTGCAACCAATATTGATAATCATAGAACTATTAAAGTCTTTTGTATTAATGAATCCCAGGCCTCATGACTCTTTTAGCTTGCGGATGGAATCCCAAGCTTTTGGATAGTAACCTTTTGGGTTGCCAGGGTCTTTCCCCCAGAAGAAGTCTCTCCACGGCTTCTTTATATCCTGACAAGATTGCTTAGGAAGTCTAGAACAATTCATTTGATATATGCATGAAGTTGAAGTGACGGAGCTGATAAGATTTGTTCTTCACGCAAGGTTTGAACGTGATAATTTTGCTTCTATTTTTGAAATGAGGTGAACCCAGATATTTGTCCCCATAGTCAATCACTTGGACTCCCATGACGTTGATGAAGAAAATCTCAGCTTTATTGAAATTGATGAGTCGACTAGAATTATTGCTCACATCTTGAAGAGTTCCACCAAATTATTGAACTCATGCATATTCGCTTGACATAAAAGTACACAATCATCAGCAAAAAGTAAGTGACATTTTGAAGGAGCATCAACCGTACATAAGAGGTTGAAAATCACTTAGAAAATAATTTGTTTGAGGCTATTAACCCAATGGATATTTTGTGTTATTTAGATTTTTGTTCTTCAAGCACTAGATATCGATACTCATTAAAAAAATAATTCCGTTAGTTATACATGAGCGGAGCTGGTAAACCAAAATCTGCATGGCCCTAAGGCCGAGCACTATGGTTACCCATTTTGTTAGGCTATAGCTTAAATATAGCCAAGCCAAAACCAAGAAAAATAGACCTCGCTATGGGAGGAATGTGTTTTTCAATATAGCCAAGCCAAAACCAAGAAAATTAACCTCACTACGGGACAGATGCATTTTTAGCTTATGTAGACGGAAACTGAGTTTATGTAAGAACAGTAGAACACCGAAACTGAGTTTCTATCAAATTTTTTAATCAAAATTATATTAGGTTGGATTTTAATAAAAAAAAATTGATAAATTAAATAATACTTAAAAAAAATGATTGGAGATACAGTAAGAAATAAAAGAATTACAGGAAATAAAAGAGGTAAAAAAGAAATCTTAGAAATAAAAATAAGTAAAAACCAGAAAATCCAATACTACTCAGTTTCCGTCGACAGCATACTTGTTTTTTTTTTTTTTACAGAAACCGAGTTTCCGTATAGCTCCGCTTAGATATGATAAGAAACATGTGTTGCACCCTATCGCCAAGCCAAACAAAGTCACTACATTATACCTAAGCGAGATTCGCTATAATTAAGCTATGACCAAGCCAAAACATCTACTATAGTGCTTGTCATAGTAAGGACACCAATTTACTTGGGAGCGTACCATTCGAAATGTAAAGAGATACGGTGCTTCAATATTAAAATCCAAGCTAAAACTATGGAGGTACTTGTTTGTTATAGCAAAAGGCTATCCATAAAAGATTTCACCTCACTTATCATGAAATGAAAGATGTAGATGAGAAAAAAAAAAAGATGAAGCAAACGACATCAACAACATTTCTTTTGTTTTGATAGGTCCAAAAATGTAGACTTTTTATAATTCGGCTTTGGCATGGAAAACCTTTAATCATGGGGGCAGTGGCACTCCTTACACCACTAACTCAAGCTTGTACTTCTCTTAAGCTAAGCTTTCTTATTAGGCCAAGCACTATGGTGCATGGTATCCCTCCTTATCCCTCAAATATAGGGAAGGGATATCACAAGGAAGGCAGCCTCACTATGATGCCCTTTTTTCTCTTCCCGTATGAATAGTTTTATACGGCTACTGAGTATCCGTATTTTTTTCCCTAGTTTTTTTCTTTTCACAAAATTGGTTAAAAAGACCAAAATTAACAATTCCTGGGCGAAAATGACATTTAGATTTTGATACTGTTTAAATGGACAAAAATATAAAAATAGGCAGGATGTAAACAGTTTCATCCTACCCACTTTCAAATATTTTTTCTTATTTTTAATTTACATCAGGATGCATCCAGTTTCATCCTTACTATTTTTTAAGTTTAAGTCTAGATGAATCCAGTTTCATCTTTGCTATTTTTTTAGTGTCCATTTCACCCGTACTAATTTTTTACTCATCCATTTGAACCATGTTTTAAAAATATTTGGACGAATGAACCATTTTCTGTTTTTTTTCTTTCTAATAGGAATATATTTCTCTAGGTAAAAACAAATATTTTAGAGTAAAAAAAAAGATACATAATAGGTAAAAAAGTGATATAACAGGTAAAAAAGAGTTTTAGAAAAAGAAAGTTTGAAGGTAAATTTAAAAAACATGAGAGATCATAGTGAATGCATTTTTAGGTTTTTCCCTATATACGAGGGATATGATGGGGGAAATGGGCACCATAGTGCAAGAAAATTTTTGATGGGGGTGTTTTTTGAAGAGGGCATGGGGACCAATGATATAGTGATACATGCACTTGATATTAATGAATTTTGTTTTCACAAACACCATCACCAATTAAGAAAACAAATTTTTTCTCCAAAATAAACTTCTTTTATATTTTTGGAAACAAAATTCATTGATATCAAGTACATGTGTTACCATATCATTGGTCTCCATACCCCCTTCAAAAAACGCCCCCATCAAAAATGTTCTCCCACAGTGCTTGGCCGTAGGGGAAGGAAAAAAGAAAAAGCAAACAGATATTTTGTCTTATATAAAACTATTAATCTTGAAAGCTTATCTTGCCATTGCACCAATACTAAGACCAATCTAGTCACAGTCCAACTCTAAGGAATCAGTATTATTCGACCACATCGTCTCTCATTACACCGTGCAACACTTGTCATTAATCCATCCAAAAAATCCTGACAGTCGTGGACCGCATCAACACCAAGAAAGACTCTGCATTTAGTTTCCTCGTTGTGTCATCCAAAGCAATAAACCTCCCTCCCTTGGTAACAGTAAGCCATGACATCATTTCAACAATAATGAGCACAAAAACCAACATTCAACACAAACACGCCATACATGACACCTCCATAACCCTAGTAGAGGGCATTCGCCCCCCTCAACCCCCCAAAATGGCAATATCCGTAATTTATTAGGTCGATCAAGGGCGAAGTGAACCGAAAAACAAAAAATCCTCCCGTTGAAGGCCAAAAATGTGTGAGCCCCAAACCCCAAGAGACCATTCTAGAACCAAAATGTCGCCGCGTGTAACATTTGGTGGCCATACTTCACCATGACACGAGTCAATCAGCCACGTCATAACAGAAATATCTAGAAATATCTCTCTACCCCCTTTAATCAATACTTTTCTTCATCTCCAAACAAAGAAAGAAAAAACCAGAATCTTCCAGTGTAAGCTAACAGAGAAGTAGAAATTGGAAATTTTAGGGTTCATCAATTTGATTTTAACAGTCGTATGTATGTCTTCAGAGAAGAAGAGAACGCGGAGTAGACGCAATTCAGTAGCGGAAACTCTAGCAAAGTGGAAAGAAATCAACAGTCAATTAGTATCATCTCCTCAACGAGGAGGAGGATTGAAGATTAATGGCGGAACTTCTAAAGGAGTTTTACGGAGAGTACCAGCAAAAGGATCAAAGAAAGGATGTATGAGAGGAAAAGGAGGACCGGAGAATTCACTGAGTAATTACAGAGGAGTTAGGCAGCGGACATGGGGGAAATGGGTGGCGGAAATCAGAGAACCGAATCGGGGGAATCGGCTCTGGTTAGGTACATTTGCGACTGCGAAAGAAGCTGCAACTGCTTACGATGATGCTGCTAGAGCTATGTATGGAGAAAATGCGAGATTGAATTTCGCAGGATCTGATGATGAGGAGGAGGAGGAGGGGGAATTGTATAAGGATTCTTCGTATACGACTACGACGACTGGGACAGGGACGAGTGCGGCGACGGCGACGTCAGAGGAGTCGACTACTACGACGTCGAATCAGCAACCGGAGGATGGTGCTGAGGAGTGTAAAGTGAAGGTTGAAGGTTTGACGATTGATCAGAAGAAAGAAGGAATTGGGGATGGGAATTTGTATGATGAGGCGTCGCCGTCGACGTCGACGTCGACGACGGTGGTTAGAGTGAAGGAGGAGGTGGTGGATTTTGATTATGAAGGTGAAGATAGAGAAGACGAGAAGAAGCTTAAAGAAATGAAAGTGGAGCCGAATTTTGAATTGAAGCATGAGAACAGTAATCCGTTGGTTTACCTCCATGATTTCCCAATGGAGGAAATGCTTGATGTGGATGAGCTTCTCAGGTCGATTGATGCCGATTACGAAAACTTGAACGGCGAAGACAACAACAACATGAAGCCTGTTGATGGTGGAATCGAGTCTAGCAATGGTGGCGCAAGACAATTGGGATGTGGTGGAGCTGATTTCAGCTATCAGTTGCAAAATCCGGATGCGAAGCTGCTTGGGAGCTTGCACCATATGGAGCAAACGCCTACTTGTGTTGATTATAGCTTTGATTTCTTGAAGCAGCCGCCGATTAAGCAAGAGGACATCAACTTTGGCTACTTGTTGAATGATGAGGAACAAGGATTGCTCGAGACAGGGTTTCCTGACTTGGGAGGATTCTGAATATTGTTTTCACTCGAATTCAATTTTGATTTTGTTGTTCTACTGCTGGTGGCTAGTTCTTGATAGCTAGCTAGTATAAGCGCGTCCGGATCAGTAGAGAACATCTTTTTTTAATCAATCTCTCTAATCCGTGGCGATATTTGTTTCATTCTTGTACATATGGCTAGCCTGGAATCATCTCTGCTGGATGAGGGATAGCCGGATAGGAGGAACTCTCTCTTAATGGTAGTAGTATGTTAAAGGATAATAAAACCCAATATGGTTGTGATAACTACGAGTTATAGCTAGGCTTGAAATACATCTGTATGTACAAAATGTTAATGTCGGGTCGTCTCTTGTGTTGGAATCCCTTTGCTGTTTTTTATTATTTCGGTTGCTTCTATTTTTGCATTGCTTGCTATGTTTATGGCAAATGCTGTGCTAGAAGAAGAACAAATGCAGTGGTTACTCTATACAGAAGCTAAAATATAGAGTGGACTTGCAAAATTTTGGTATCCGGAACTGATAGACTGGTGAACTAATTGTTGTTTTAACTGTTGTTCATTTGCAATTATCTCTAGAGCTGAAAAACTTAATGGATGATAATTCATGAAACAATTGAAGTTCTTTACGGAATTCTGTCCATCCATAAGAGTCTTCAGCACACCATTATATAGGAGGTTCCACCAAGATTAAGAGGGATACAACTGCACAAGCAGAAGCAGCAACCGTCAGTTAGGGGTATCAATTGGGCCAGGCCGGGGCAGACCAGCCCGTTTGCTACTGCAGGCCAGGCCAGACAGGCTTCATAATTAGCTACCCAAAAAGCCCGTCAGGCCGGGCAGGCCAGGTAGAAACACTTATTTTGAGGCCCAAAGCCCATTCTATAGCCGGGCCAGGCTGGCCAAACAGGCTTCAGGTTTTTTGAATTTTCAAATTCTGTAATAACCGATTTAACTTCAAATTATAATTTGGAGATTAAATGAACTATAAGTTCCAATAATCTTAAATAATTAATCTTGTGAATGTAAAATAGAAATGAAAATAAGAATTTTAATCCAAAATATTTTTTTTTTTTTGAAGCATGATTTTAATCCAAAATATAACCAATTGTTAAAGGGCCCATGCCCATGGATGTGTGGTCTAAAACGGGAGTCTTTTGGTTTTCCCTTCTCCATGTATATAGAGGATATAATATGCATGTAACCATAACTCTTATCGATGAAATCCCTCTCTTGCTCTACCTCTTTCTCTTTCCCTATTATATTCTACTACAAAACGTTATCACCACGAGCTCTAACCCCGCGACAACAATTTTTTTTTTTTTGGGTTGCTATCAGATCTGTGGAGGATTGTTTTGGATCTGTATTTTTCTCTTTCAATCAAATACAGTATGTTGGAATCAATGGGATCGCTGGAATCGAATCAAATCAGATAAGTTGGATATATATTTTCCTATATTATATATATTTTCTTTTCCCAGTTTTTAATTGGGTATATTGAATCTGGGTGAAAGTTGATTTGATGAGAATGAGGGGTTATTTTGGTCGTTGTCATAGTACTAATCATCAGGGATTATTGTGTTTTTTTTTGTTTTTTTTTTTTTTGGTTGTGATGATAGTTTCATAGTTTGGGATTTGGTTGGATTATTGTTTTGATTCATACTTTCGTAATTTTGGGATCTGGTTGGATATTGGTTACACGTTTAGGTCGGTGGGAGAAAACCTGTTCGCATTGCGGGGAGAAGAAAGGCTGTGCGAGTAAAATGTCCCGTTCTGGTTCCATCCGTCGTTCTGGTTCCAGTTGTCCTGACCTGTCCCACCCGGTTCGGGTCAACCTGGACCTACCCAACCCGGTCCGAGTCAACCCGGTCCTGCCCACCCCTGTACGAGTCAACCCGGTCCTGCCCCACCTTGTCCTGTTCCAGCAGTGTCCTGTTTCTGATTTCTGGGCTGTGCGCGACCAAAGCTGTTCCGGTTCTGTGTATATAGAGCGGTAACCAATGTATGATTGATTTGAGGTATGTAACTAAACTAGTGTTATGTGCGTTTTTACGTTGAATACCTGTTGAGCTTTTTTTTATTATTTTTTTTTAGAACATGTCTTGTTCTATTTATTTTTTTCGTAAGATAAGTCCATAAACAGTCCATTTAAATTATGAGCGCTGATCTTGATCATTAAAAATTTTGGTCTTAATGTTATTTTGTTCTCTTGGATATGATATCGGTTATAGTTGAATGGTGTCTTTTGTTCAATTGGTTGTACCAACTCGATTCAAATATATTTGTTTGCGGTTTAGAAGTACTTGAACACCATTATTGTGTACTTGATATTTTCTTTCCAATTTTGAAATGTTCCGTGGGATGCAATCCACTGGCTCGACTATGAAGAGTCAGTATTTTCAAAAGATACGCTGCAAATAAAATCACATGTATTCCAAATTTTGTGAAAGAACTCACAAAAGATGATATGAGTCGGAAAATTTCAATTTCTCTACTTCATCCATGATACTAACGAACCAGTATATGTTGAAATATGACAACAAGAGAACTATCTTTAGTAATCTATTCAACCTAAAGTAATTGGTTGACATGTGTAGTGAGATTCTCTTGACCTATTGAGATAAAGAATTTTCTCAAATTAAGCTAAATGTAGCAAAATTAAAAATGGAAAGAACCCCGAAGTAATAAGGGTTAGACGTAATGACTCATATAAAGCATGTGAAAAGGGACATATATATCATGAGACAAAGATGTATTTTTTCCCTAGTAGTAATGACACCAAAGTACATGTATCAGCTGAATATAGGATGAAGCTAAGATGTAACTCTAGCTCCTATCCTAAATGAAAGAGTTGGAAATGCACCTGGTCATAGGTATTGATATATACAATGTAATGTTTGTATCATAGTAACGACCAATTTTCACATCAACTTTAATGGCAACAAGAACTTTTCCGGGCCAATTAACTATCTTATTCAGTTGAACTAGATCCAATATCTGCACCTATGGAATGAAAACACGAGACATAAATTCTCTAAAGCACTTGAGATATATTGGGTGAAATGTAATATATATATTCAGTCTAAAGTACTTGAGTTGAATCTCACTTTTATTACATAATAAGGCCACACCACTTATTAAAACTCTCAAGACCCAAATGTCAAACTCATAGTTGTTTTTCTTCCACTAGCTTAAGGAATTTAAACAAGTTGTTGAACTATTTCCTTATAATGTGATTACGAGGATTGGATCATTGAGCGCAACACTGCTCAAAAATTTGTTTTCAAGATAGAACAAAGATGTCACAAAATCTCTATATGTACCGAGAGATAATCACACCTTGTTAAATTCCAAAGAAACCCATGTAATTGATTGCATCTTTTATAGTCACTAAAGTATTTGGAAGGGAAGCATACTTTAGAGAGACTAATGAGTCAATTTAGTGAAATGTAAATCACTATATTATTGATTTGGATTATTGAATCCATATTGACTCCGACGATGAAATGTTGGAAATTGACTCATACATACTTTGACATAACCATAAAGGCACTTTGGTTGTGACATGATGTTTCGTTTTGAAAGGACTCATACGTACATCGCTGTGTTTGAGTGGACGAGACAACGGGAAAAGATTGACAGAATGCGAAGTAACGGCAAATCTCTCAATAAGTGTTTTCTAAAGTACCAGATGCACAACCCCTCATCAGGAGGGATTATGCTTTTAACTAAGAGAGCATATCACTCATTTTACAAAGTGTTCAGTAAAACAGGATCGAGACCATCCTAAGATGCAAATGGTAAACAATCCATATTACAAAGATAACAAGGTGAAATTTAGAAAAATATTCATGCAGAATGCGGACCATTAAAGTGACTTATGGCTCTGGTGAATGTTTTGACATTTTGGACTAGTTATAGTTCCCAAGAAATTTGTGTTCAAAAACTCCTAGCATATATTACACAATACAAAGTGCAAAGGCTCACCAACCTTATTAATGCTAGAGTATTTATATCAATTGGACTTGATGAATATTGCATGTTTAATAGGATCAATATAGAGCATCTTATACCCAATGGTCTCGCAGAGGCTACCATCAAAGGTTACAGATGGTGCCTAAGGAATAGGTTATGCGTACCAACCTATCTTTTATTGCTTTAGGGATATGCAATATTACACTCATCTTACTTAATTCGTTTTTAAAACCAAATATTAGTCAACCTTTTATGCGTACCAGTTGGTAACTGGATTTAAGCCTGACATTCGTGTTCTTACGCTTTTTTGGTTGCACTATATATGTGCCATTAAGACTCCACATCGTACTATGATGGGTCTTCAAAACTGTTAAGTAGTTATGTTGGAA
Source organism: Papaver armeniacum (assembly GCA_023531295.1). Lineage (NCBI taxonomy): Eukaryota > Viridiplantae > Streptophyta > Magnoliopsida > Ranunculales > Papaveraceae > Papaver > Papaver armeniacum. The sequence goes on along the minus strand of JAJJWW010018735.1, from coordinate 196,986 downwards.
ATGAGTTCCCAACAATATCCGCATTTTAAAACTTTTGGCAGGAGATCTCTTACCGCTAGATTTGTGGGTTATCACTTTAATGAGACAGTCTTCCCGTCATTAGGGGTAGATAAGAAAAAGTATTTACTAAGGGAACAATAGGAATTGTCGTGGTGTGTTCTTACTGTGTCTCATATTGATTCTTGTACTCCACAAATGTAAATGTGAAGTGATAAAGAATATTCGATTTTCAGAATGTACACTGATGTTGCTAAAGTGATGAGATCACACATACCAACTGCAAACCTACCTGAAAAGTTGCAAATCCTCAATACGGGATATACACCATAAACTAAGGTGTTACAACTACACTCAGTGAAAGTGTGGTTAAGGTCGTGGCTCCATAAAGGAAGTTGGAGAGACCACTTGGTTAGATCAATCCTCACCTAGAAAGGAGGTAGGTGAGTAAGGCACAACTTATTTATATCATCAAAAATCATCTCATAAGATTATCTCTGAATATGTCCATGAATCAAACCGGAGGACGCTCCGAAGTTAAATGCTTCTAGTGAACAATGAAATCCTGACGGATAATGAGAATGCATATGAGTCAATGGAAGGATCATGCATGCACAATGATGATATAATCCATAAATATTTGCTCCAGAAGCAGAGCACAATGAGATCGAACCATGCTTTATTTTGATTAATTTCAAATAAATAACATATTTGGCCTACGCAATCCAGACAGAACTTAGTTCTTTGACAAATATACGGGTATTTGGTGTGGTAGTGCTAACCAACCTAGTGTAAAGCCTGTGGGACATATGTGGTTATTTGTCACAAAGTGTAGTGAGAAGAATGAGGTCTTAAAGTATAAAGAATCACCTTGTGGCGAGAGGTTTCTCACAAAACCCTGGATCGCTTACTCTTTTGAACATCATAATGTTCAGTTAATTAGTTTGCTTGGTAGTTTCAAAAGAATTTGAAACATAGTAGATGTGGTTATATCTCTGGAGATTTAGACTCAAAGATATTTGCAAAAGTGCATGATGGACTTTTTCTTCCCAAGTCGAATGACTCTAAACCACTTGAGTGTGTTTGCGATTACATCGGAACACTCACTTATTGATTTAAACAATCGGGCGAGATGGGGTATACCCGTCTAAGTGACTATTTAATTGGGAAGGGATAAACAAGTTAGGTTTCTTGCCTTGCGTATTAAATAAGTTCTTGATTCAAAATTACAGCTATATATGTCGACGGTATGGACATGATAAGTACTCTTAATGGAATAAGAGATCTTACAAGCTATTTAAAATCTGAATTTGAGATGAAAATCCTGGGAAATCTTGATCTTATCTATGTTCTAAACTAGAAGACTAAGCTTGTGGTATATTATTCCACCAGTTTGCGTATGTCCATTGTCAGGATATTTAACAAGGACGTGCATGCTGCTAGCACTCCCATGATTAGTCGAGTTTCAAATGTACATAAATGACCAATTCGTCTAAAGGAAAATGACGAAGTTGGGTCGGGAGATGAACTTTCCTTCTATAAGTATAATAGACGCATTATTGTACTTAGCATAATGTACTCGACCAAATGTTACATCCTCAATGAACTTATTAGCTAGATATAGCTCAGCGCCAACGCAACGTCATTGGAATGGTATAGTGAATGCAATCATGTGCTTAAAAGTAACCATTGACATAAATTTGTTTTATCCATGCAAAGACATAAACAGGAATGCTAACGAAAGTGCAATACAAAGGTTGTTGATTATAAAGGAACAATAATCTCTTCTCCAACGAAAGTAATCAGGGGGAGATACGGTAGAATATTTTCTAGGTCATTACCGATATTCAGTTTCGAAAAGTACATGACTAAAGGAAGTCTGGAACAACTCTGAAAGTAATGAGGGGGATATGTCGACATCAGGGGGAGGATCCAAGGATATGATGTCGACATAATTTACTTCGAAATTGAAGCTGTGTTGTACTCTTTTTCCCTTCGATCGAGAATAGTTTTTCCCAAAGGGTTTTGTTACTCAACAAAGTTTTTAGAGAGACAATACTAAAAGCATCAAGTATGTTGAACGTTGAAGACATAAAGATCGCGTTGATATTATTGAAAATATCTGAATCAAAGAAATGAAACACGATAGTACTCCGTTAAGCAACGTAACTACCAAAATCAACAACATGGTTCTATAAACATCCAAGTCACCAAAGTAAAGTGTGATAAACTCTTTTTGATTGTATTAGACTAATGAAAATTGTCTGACATCAAGGGGGAGCATCTAATGGTGTGTTGAACTCTTTTCCTTCACCGAGGTTACTTTTTCCAACAGGGTTTTGTTGCTCGGCAAGGATTTTAATGAGACAACAACAAACACCGGGAAGTAATTTCTAAACTAAGGCAATTGTCTTTCCCACAAGGATTTTCTGCCTTAGGAGTTGTGAACTAGTCAACTTCAATGGAACAAAGTGATCATCTGCAACAGATCACCTTTACTTGCATCTGTCACGTTGTACTCTTTTCCCTTCGTCAAGGTTTTATCCCACTGGGTTTTCCTTGTCAAGGTTTTAATGAGGCAACATATTCGAGTCCAACTATTTTCTAAGTTTGCTTAATGTTGTACTCTTTTTATTTAGTTCAGGTTTTGTCCCTCTGGGTTTCCTTGGCGAAGTTTTAACGAGGCAATTAACTTAGACTCATCGATATGTGAAGATCGTATTGCATGTGATGAACTACATGTAAAGTAATAGACAACATGTGAAGTACTACATGTGAAGAGCTTACCAAGGTTTTATCCCACTGGGTTTTTCCTTGTCAAAGTTTTAGTAAGATAATTGATTTCGGCATAAGTCATCAAGGAGAGAACGACATTTGAAGAACTACATTCAAAGCACTATATGTGAAGCACTATGTATAAAGTTTTATTGTTGAACCACACAAGGGGGAGTGTTAAAGGCCCCATGCCCATGGATGTGTGGTCCAAAATGGGAGTCTTTTGGTTTTCCCTTCTCCATGTATATAGAGGATATAATATCCATGTAACCATAACTCTTATCAATGAAATCCCTCTCTTGCTCTACCTCTTTCTCTTTCCCTATTATATTCTACTGCAAAACCAATTAAATTTTAGGGAAAACCTGAGCCCGCCCATTTAAATTAATCAGGCCTGGCCAGGTAGCCCGTGACGGGCTGCAACAGGCTTTGGGCTCATTCGAGTCTTGGCAAGCTCAGGCAGGTACGGGCACGCCGAGTATTTTCGGTTATTATTTACACCCCTACCATCAGTTGGGATTTCAAGACTTTCCTTTTAGCTAGTGCTTCTTTTAGGTGAGCTCTTTGTGACTTATCCTCTGCTTGGTAGATGTCACTAGTTTACTGTTCACCAAACAGTGTGGGAAGAATTTTTGGTGGTTTGGTAGAAGTTACCAAAATACAGTAAATACTACTTTGGCCTAGTAAATCAGAGAATATCTCATATGACTTGTGTTACTATATTATCCTTGTTTAAGGCTAGAAAATTTGCAGCAGAATTGCACACACTGAAATGGATCTAATTTCGGTCTTGAGTAAATATTACCGTACTCTCTGATACCTGAAAACGGCTATACCTGCCGGTGTCGGAGACTTTTGCACCGGTTTTAGGACTTCAAGAGTTATCAAGTGCAGTAATAAGGTGAGTAGGTTTATGTAATAAATGGTATGGAAATGGACCACCAGTTTGGTATTATCTCTTGCTATGGGATGCCTCTGAAATTACACTTTCTCTGCTCACTAACTAATACCTAGTCAGTGGCAGAAAAAGAAGAACAGGGTACAGTCTGAGAAGTTTCAGACTTGCTCTTAACCAAGATTTTAATACATCATCATCCTCCACCACCTGCATTTTTCTAGAATCATCATCATCACTCTATTTCAGAGTTAAAGTAGAAAGAAACATATGCCTGAGCCACAAAGGTTAGGGTGGGGGAATTGCAGTTGGTTTCCCTGAAAAGCCATTTTAGGGAGAAGCGCATAAGTCATGGTGGGATGGGGAATGGTGTACTTGCACTTGCAGCAGACTATACTGTTGAACTTGACTGACATGAAAATTTAAGGTCGACACAGAAAAACATTTTGGACCCCCACTCACAAGTCCCCTAATTCACGGATCTTGTTGGGGCCTCACTCAACATAATATTATACCCATACTGCATTACACCTAGGGAAGACTTGACAAGATATTCAAAGTAATATATCATTTCTATAACCTAGGCAGGAAAAAGAATCATATACTATACTGTAACAGAGACAAGAAAGTTTAGAAAATATCACAAAAATAGAAAGAGTGGAAGGGGACATGGACTGTGGATTATTGGGAAAATAACATCCCACCACAGTGATGATGAACGTGTTAACCATTACAGAAACCCTGCTTAATATAAAAATATGAAAAGGGGATCTCTTTATGTATTACTGTTCAAAGAAATTGACTCCTAAAAGTTTAAAGGAGGAGGAGGAGAGTAATCAAGTCTTAATGAATGAATGAATGATGAACAGCAACAACCAAAAGGGCCTTCAGGGCAATGAAATCAGATTCATCTAGCATCACCTTTTGCAATTTATGGCTTCAAAAGAAAGATGTGGATTAGTATTCTTAGCTGCATTAAGCAACACATGAGATGAGAGCGCTAGATTTCCTTGAAAGAACGAATTGGAAAAAAAGAAAGAAAAAAATGTAAACGGAGTAGCTACACTGTATATACTACAAATTTATAATGAAAATGAGATCATATATATACATGTATCACACAATTTGCGAGATAGTGAAGGAGGAGGATGATGAGTAAGAAGATCAGATGAAACTCAGGATGGATAGCGCAATCTATCTCTCTTTATCTCCTCCTCCCCTCATGCATGATCGAGATCAAGAAGAGAGTGTACATGTTTGGAGAGAGATCTATGGCGCTATCCCTCCTGAGCTTCACAGATTCATCCTACTGCTGCTGCTATTCTGTTACTATTGATACGTACAAGGAAAGCACGATGTTGTTGAAGGGGTTTTTGAATGAAGAATGATCAGATGAATGGGCAAGTGAGAAGAATTGGAGGAGAGGAGGGTTTTATTTATAAGTGTGGTAGTCGCTAGTTATTTGGTACTACTGGTTGGCTGGGGGATATGAATATGCTAAGTGGGATCTGAGTAGTAGTGGGTGGGATCCAGTGGTTTTATTGAAATCTTAATTAAGTGGGTAGGGGGCTGCACTGCAGTATCTAATAAACAATGAGCCACGTCTATCCCCCATATATCAACAAGGAGGAGGAGGAGGGGCCGTTTGTTTATTTTAAGTGAAGTGGGTGTGTTTTCTGGCTCAATTGATTTCAAAAATATGGCCACATAAATAAAGTTAATACCGAATTCAAATACCTAGGTGTGAGCAGAGTCATACCTCATCGAACATTCCGAAAAATGAAAAATGAAACGATCTGACATTTGATTCGAATCAGGGGCGGAACTACATCCTGACTTGACCTGGCTTGAGCCACCCCCAAAATCCCAAACCACCTTTCTTTTCACTACCTATTTCGGTGGAGGAATTAAATTAGGTTTAAACTAATGGGCTTAAGCCAGCCCTCTACCAATGGTCCAGCTCAAAAGCCACCCCTACACTAAATTTCCAGTTCCGTCTCTGATTCGAATAGAGTTATGTTCAAATTTCGAATCACTGATAGGAGTGAGAGCAGAGTCATACCGCTTCAAACATTCAGAAAAATGAAACGATCTGACATCTGACTCGAATAGAGGCAGATTCAAATTTCGAATCACCGATAAATAGGTTGCAACAGTAAGCTTTTTCTCGTATCAACTTTGGCTCTAGGAGTGTGTATTTGTTGGTGTTTTTTTTTCTTTTTTTTTTTTTTGCTGAAATGACTCTGTATGAATCTGACTCAAAAATAATCAAAACTATGGGGCTACATAAATGGTTTGAATCTGACTAAAATAAGTGCCAGTGGCTGTACCTTTAACTCAAATAGATTTTGACTCGGACATGTGAGCCGAATAAGTCAATAAGATATCAGAAAAATGGAAAAACATAAGTATCGACTTGGATGTAGTCGAGCGACTATAAACGCTTTAGGACAAGTCAGATTGAAATCTCCGGTTATAATAGGTTGCAAGTATGGCTAAATCTTGTTAGACAATGTAAAATGTATGTGTTAAGTTAACATTGGTTGACTTGACTTGTGTCTGTGTGGAACACTTGTGTGTTTGTAATAATCTTACACACTTATTATGATTGCCTTAAATAGGAATCATTAACTCTGTAAGAACTATCAAATTACTTAATATCAATAATATTGCTTTCTCAAATCTGTCCTTGAGAAACCCACTAAATGAAAATACACACACCAAAGAAAAAACTCAAAAGGCAAGCTTTTTTCCTTGAATCATTTATCCATAATAATGTGAAGTGTGATGATGTACGATTGATTACGGCCGATTTCTTAAATAACAACAGCATATGACCACCCTAGACGGTAGATGATGATGATATATTTCCTGGCTGACATCCCCAATAATACTAGTAAAAGTAATGGTACACCAAAAATAACTTTTTCATCATGTATTGAATTTCTTCTGAGTATTAATTGAATTGTACCGCCTACTTACTCCGTCAGTGTCCCACTCACTGCCCCATCGGAAAATGACCCTCCCTCTCTTTTCATCCATACCTTCGATATAGGCAGTACTTGTGTTGTTTGGTTGCACCAAAAAGGTTACTGCATTTCTCTTCTCCCCCTTCCTATTATGGTGAAAAACTTGCAATACCCCGTTTTTCACAACAAGCATCACATTTCATTTCAAGATTGATGGGATAGTGGAGCATAGGACTTGTAAACATTCATGGTCTCCATGATGCATCCCAAACTTTGAGATCTTACTGATTTTGCATGGAATCCATGAAAGCTAACGCGCATTATTATCCTGCAAGCAGAGATTTCATAGTGCAATAAACTGTTACCGTTATAACGTTTGTTAAGTTTGGAATACAGATTTATAAGAGTGGGTAAAAATAGTACAAAAAAAAAAGGTGGGTTAGTCAATACACACTGGGGAGTTAACCTTTGGCTTTGTTTACGTGGCTAAATTGGGGCTTATAGTGATTAATTTGGCCTATCACTACGTGACAAAAAAACATTTTGAATTAAAATGGAAAACCCTTTAACCAATTATTTTTTTAATGACTAATTTACCCATGATTAATTAGTGTTAATTTGGGTGATTAGTGGTTAAATATCGTGTTAGATGTGAAATTAACTTGTGTTAATGAATCATCTGAACATGAAAAATTTTGAAATTTTGAAATTTTTTGAAGAACACCAACTTATAATCGGTTTATGTTGTCATTGGTATCAACCGATTCTAACCTCAAAAACATACAGAGATTTTTTGAAACTTGCTTCTATCCAGAATCGGTTTATATGGACATGAAAATCAACCGATTATCCAGAATCGGTTTATATGGGCATGAACATAAACCGATTGTGGGTAATTTTTTTTTTTATCTGTGTCGTTAAACATCAAATAACGTTAAAATTCATTCTTTACCCGAGTTAAGAATGAATATGACTTCATACTCAATCTCAGATCGTTTAAGATGTTATACTCGTTTTCAATTCGAGTATAAAGTTATACTCATTTTCAAATTGGGTAAAATCATACGGAACTATTTTCATTTTCATTTGTAACTGAAACGAAATCGAATATTATTTCATACTCATTTTATGATCGAGTATTAACTGAAAAAAAAAATGGTTTAACCAGAATCTGTTTACACGATACATATATAAAAACCAATTCCTGACATTACACAAAAGGAATCGGTTTATAAAAATGCTCATGTAATCCGATTCTAACAAAAAAAAAAAACACAGAAAAATAATTATCTCTTCCATACCAGAATCGGGCTATATATGTGGGCATTAACGTAAACCGATTCTGGTTCAATTTTCTCCAACCGGAATGCCCATCCAGGACAATCGGTCTTTGTGGGCATAAACAACAACCCTTTCTAAATGAAATCGGTTTACAAGTGCATTGACGTATACCGATTCTTATAAACCCAAAAAACTTTGATTTAAAATAATTTAATTGTTTGAGTGATTACATGTTATTGAAACCTACTCTAGGGGATTGGGTTAATAGAAAACTACCTGATTCGAGCTAAAACGAAAAATTACCTATTTTAGTGAATTTGGTGATTATCGACGATGTTTTTGTTTGATTTTGAATTCTTAATTTTGATGGATTTTTTTTTTTTTTTAATGAGGATAAATTGGTAGTATTAAAATTTCATAGAGAGCAAAACGGTAGTTTCATCAAATTTAGACACCCCTTATCATTTTCTATGGGGTGGATGAAGAAATTCATAGGCCCCAATTAATCACCATAGGCCCCAATTTAGCCAGGTTTGTTGACATGAGTTGTTGTTGAGGTGGGTGTAGTGCGGTCGTCCTGAAAGATGAAGCATTAACCCTAACCCTCCTGCTGGACAGTGCTGCTGCTGCATCTTGCGAGAGGATAATGCTTGATTCGCCAATCTTGTGATGATAAGGATTTTGAGTATAATCTATCATCAGCGTCCTTCTTCTTCTTCTTCTTCTTTCTCTCCTCTGAATCTCTGATGAAAAAGGTAATGCATTGATTCTCTCTTGTTCTCTCTGGTCTGGACTCTGTAAGGCACGTCTTGGAACTTGCGCTAAACTTTGTGAGTTGTGACCACACCATAACCTCCCCCCACACACACAAAGTAAGTAGCTTCATACGGCTCGTGTCAGAATTACTTAGACTTGTCAATTCCTCCCTCTGCTAAAGCAAGCTAGCTAGTAATTTATTCATCATGAGGTTGATTCATTAAGTTTGGACAATGCTAATTGGATCCAACTAATTACTAGTTACCACTTAAGTGGCGAACTGAAGATCCGTTGTATTCAAATTGGAAGGAAGGCTGAGATTCTAAATACGTAGTTACATTATGCAGACCTCATCTCGAAATATCACAATTCTTAATAAGAAGTAAAATGCATACATTGTTCAAATATAAGTTATAAGTATTAACAACCAACAATTTTAAGATTCTACTGGTATTATAGACTTGATTTTTGTTAAAACACTGATTAGAAGTAGAACCTCTCTAGGATCAAGTAACATGGTTCTGTCGTCCTCTGGATGAACACTTCTATTATAGTCAAAATCTAGCTTCAGTGAAAGGTGGTGGGAGGATAAATAATTCAGTCAGTAGTCTTGACTCTATATAGAGCCACCCCCTATCTATGACTGCAACATATATACTACTTTGAGAATCAAGTAAATGAATGGCAATCAAACAACAGCAAAGAGACAATCCTTTGCATGAAAAATATATTTGGAAGCAGATATCCTTTTAATGGACACAAACCCATTCTTTATACAAAAATCTAAACAAAAGTAAACAAACAAATATCATTCAATCAATCAATTTCTAGTACTTTTATCTTTTACCTACTTCTACACAGTGGCTAGCTATAGATACTCTGAATTTCACTTTTCCAATGACACCTTTTTTCCCTTTTCTATTGATTGTGGCCATCATCATTCATGAATCACTACCACTACTACTTACTAGCTTAGCAGCTATAGGGATAGTGATTACTCATTCTTTCTAGGTTTCATATTACACTACTAGCTAAGTAATTGAATTTCATATCTTAAACTATCTCGACCAAATCTTTGATTTCACCCGTACTCCTCCGTCAAAAAAAGATAAAGTTCTAATTGTATGTAACGAGATTATTAAATTTCACCTAAGTTATCGGTTCAAGAAAATAACCTTTCGGTTACGTGGATTTTAATAAGTCCTGTGTAATTTGGCAACCTCTTGTAAGGCTGAGTCTAGTGGATCAATTGTGAATGATGATAACAACCAAAAACCGTGGTATAAGACAAAAAATTCTGAAATTCCCGTTCTCTCTCCTCGAAATCAAGTAAGATGGGAAGGGATTTAGAAATGGGGAGGATTGGATCCTCGCCATGAAAAAAGAAAAACGAGGATGAAATCCCGGTTTCCTTATTTTATAATACATTTTGGGCGAGGAAACAATCCTCGCCCCTTCTCCCTCCCTCACCCCTAGACTAAGACCTCCCTCTTACGTGACGTGGCGGGTATGTACAAGCGTGAAGTGCCCCATTCCCTCCTCCACTAGAATCATCCTAACAGTCTTATTACTGTTACTAATATTATGTTAATGCATACTTACCGACAATATCATGGTTTAATTGGCATATTAGTGTACATTGAACCATGTGAAATGATTCACTCACAAAAGGTAGCCGCATATAGAAATAAAATACTAGTCAATGACCCCCCCACCTTTCATATCATGTTGATATTCTTGCACTTTTGTACACCACTTTTTGTTACAAGATTTGCATTTTACTCATGTTTTCTTGCAAGATTTGCAGCATATAGTACCGCAAGTTTCTCTTGGTAGGGTGGGGTGAAAACTTTCTTAGAGAAAGAAACAGTGTTGTAGAAAATTAATATATTTGGCAGACGGTTTCAGACGGTGGCGGATCTAGCAATTCAGCATAGTGGGGGCAAAAATTAATATATTTGGTAAGTGGGGCAAAAGATAAAGAACATACGAGAAAACCAAGAATTTGAGCTGGGATGTAATAAGATTTTTTTTTTTTTAAATAAATCAAATAACAGAGTTTTGAGTGATGAAGTGAGGCTGATCAAACTGCCATTCACATGATACTATGGTCTGTCTACAATATTTGGCTGCTTTATCGGCCAGCGAATTGAAATTCCTATGAATGTTTTGGAATTCAAAAAATTGAACAGACTATATTACTGCTGAGCAGTCATCTAGAATGGAACTGTTGTACCAACTGGTTTGGCCTTGTTTATTTAGCAGATATGAAATAACATTCTTCGAATCACTGAGAATGCAAATGTTGTGCATCCTTCGCCCTTTATCCCAATTAATCGCTTCCCAGATTGCTAAGCTTTACGCTTCCCTCGGCATCTCACGGTTATTCTTGGTTGAATTTTGCAACCTCTGTAGGTGCATGTTATATCAGTAATCACAATGACAATTCCTGCATTATTAGTATTTATATCATAAGAAGCATCACAAAAGATTAACATGCAGTCCTGAGGTAGATTTCCAGTCCTAGGTTGTCTTACTGGATTAGTGATTGTAATACCAGCTTGCATACTCGAGGGAGCACTAGTATTCTGTTGCATGTCGTTAGTTAGTCTAATAGCATACCTGGCAGTGGCATCTTTGTTCAGACTTTGGTTTTGAAAGACATGCATACATCTATCTCTCCAAATGCACCCAGCAGTGGTGATAATAGCACATTTATGATTCTTTGATAATGTACTATTCAGAAGGCCGTTAACCATGTCCTTAGTAGTGATAGTAGTGTTACAATACTGTAGAATATGGGTACCCCATGGAAATGAGTTCCACACAGAGACAACAAAATCACAATGCAGAATAATATGTTCAGCTGTTTCAGTTACATTAGACTGACACACGCTACATATAAGGTTGTGATTAGGATTATATCTACCAACTCTATATTTAGAGGGAATGATATTTTTATAGCATTTCCTCTAAAATTACTTAACTTTAGGAATAACAGGCAACCCCCAAATGGTCTTATAAATTGGATCATTAATTGACAAACTAGTACTAGTATCAGCTGTCCTAGATATGATGTGATAACAGGATTTTACTGAAAAAGTGCCAGATTTGGTATGAAGCCAGACAAGTCTATCAGATCGTGAAACTGGGATTCTAGTATTAAGAATTTTATTGCAGTTATCAGTGGTGAAAAAAGATTCAACCAAATCATGATTCCAAGATCTAGTAGGGGGTGTCAATCAAATCACTAACCATATGGTCAGGATTAGGGTACGACACATAGGCACAGACATATCCAATTATCTATAAAAGCATGGATATTTAAACCATTCCTAACTTCCCACAATGAGTGTTTTTTATGAATTTCAACACCAGCACAAATACTAGTCCAGACCCAAGAGCAGTTTTTAGGCTTAACATATTGTAAAGGGTGACAGTTCTTGAAATGTCTACACTTCAAGATTCAGACCCAGAGAGCATCAGGGGTATGAATCAATCTCCAGGCAGTCTTGGTTAATAGAGCAATATGTGAAGTACTTAAGGTTTCTAAAGCCTAGGACACCACTAGATTTATGCATGCAAACATTGGCCCATTGTTTAGGATAGATGTCCCCAGCAGTATTCTTTCCCCACCAGAAATCCCGTTGTTTAGCTTTCATTCTATGAATTAAGTTATCAGGCAAGCGAAAAGAGTTCATGTGATAAATGGGGATGACTTTAAAACATTCTGGACCATAAATCGATCTACCAAAAGCTTGGTTAAGGTGTTTTCCTTTCCAATTAGGGATATACCTATCTAAATTCTCGGCTAAATGAGTAAAAGCCTGAGTTTCGATCCGCTTGATGAACAAAGGTATCCCTAAGTATTTATCTAACATGACAATTTTCTTAACATTAAGAGTTCGAATCAAAGAGACACAAATATCAGGGTGGATATTTTTACTGAAAAAACAACCCGAGTTTTGAAAATTAATGACTTGACCAGAGATGCTACCAAAATCTTTAATAAGGGACATAAGGTTGTTTGCTTCTTGATGACTAGCCTTTGTGAAAACAAGGAAGTCATCAGCAAACAAAAGGTGAGAAACAGAAGGAGCATCTTTAGTGACACGGAATCCATGGATCAAGTGATTTTCTTCTGCTTGAATGAGGTATCTAGAAAAGGCCTCCATGCAAATGATAAAGACGTAAGGAGAGAGGGGATCTCCTTGTCTCAGACCCCTATTTTGGTTTATAAGTTCTACATGGTGAACCATTCAATAATATAGAGATAGTGGTGGTACTAATGCATTTAGAAATTAAAGCACACCAATGGTTTGAAAAACCAAATTTCTTCAAGACATTAATAAGAAATGGCCACTCAATTCTATCAAAGGCCTTAGACATATCAAGTTTAAGGCCCATGATACCACTCTTATCCTTTTTAGACTTTTTCTTCATGGAGTGAACTAACTCATGAGAAATAATAACATTATCATGTATGTTCCTGCCAGGGACATACGCTGCTTGAAAAGAAGATATTATTTTGCTTAAGAGAGGCTTCATCCTATTGACTAAAATTATAGAAATGACTTTGTAATTGGTGTTACAAAGACTGATTAGTCTAAAGTCAATCGGAGAAGATGGATTATTAATCTTTGGTATAAGAGTAAAAAAGGTGTGATTCATTTCTTTTAAAAGATGTTTGGAATCAACGAAAGATCTAATCATATTCCAAGTATCCATTTCAATCAGCTCGATGTTTTGTTTATAAAAACCCGGAGGAAACCCATCAGGTCCCGGGGAAGTCCAAGGTTTCATCTGTTTAATTGTATCTCTGACTTCTTGAAGGGTCACGGGACTCAATAATTTGTCATTATCCTCACCATTAATACAAGAGTCAATGCAGTTAAGAAGTGAAGCATCTTGATAAGGGTTGGAAGTGAAACTGATAGGGCTGAAGTGAGATACTAACAAGTCTTCAAGTTGAGCCTTGTCATCTATCCATTCACCATTTTTATCTTTCAGGGCAGAAATGTGATTGTACTGTTTCCTTCTGTTAACAGAAGTATGATAATAACTAGTGTTTTTATCAAAGCACTTTATATATTCTTCCAATGTTTTTCGTAGTAGGAGATTGATTACTCAAAAATTACAGTTGATTGCTCAAATCTTTAACCTTTTGGTCAATATTTCCAAACAGATTTAATTCCAATCTCTAAGAGCGAATTAAAATTCCTTAAACTATTAGTGAAACAAAAAGCATAGGAACCTCTTAAGTTGGTTTTATAGGATTGTTTTATGACCTCATGGGAGGTTGGGTCCTTAAACCAACATTTGAAATACCTATAAAAGCCTATTACCTTGATGACTATTTGATTCAGTACTCAAGATAATGGGGATATGGTCTGAACCAATGGTGTTTATATGACAGAGCTTGGAGTTCTTTTAGTGTTGTAACCACAAGCCATTAACCAAAGCTACATCTAGTCCGCCATTATGAGATCATCTCCAGATTGTCTATTAGACCAAGTGAATTTATTGCCTACAAATCCAAGTTCAGAGAGGTCTGAAAAATCAATAATTTGCTGAATTATTGGAAAATCAATTGTAGTTGGGTTTGAAAAGGTAGACCATTCATGGTTGTGCAGATATTAAGATCTCCAATGATTAACCATGGGGTATTAACCCTTTGTCCAACTTATTTTATATAGTTCCATTGGGATAACCTTTCATCATGGTATGTGGAACCATAAAGAAAGGTTACTAGGAACTCTGGCTTGCTTGGATCAGCAGAAACCACTACATTGACCATTTTATCGGTATTCTGCAAAATTTCAAAGTTAAACCCAGACTTCCATAAAAGTGCAATGCCACCCGAGAGACCCACTGAGGGACAAACCCAATTGTTCGGGTAGTTGAATCTTTTCAGGTATTGGTGCATTTTTTGAAGATTATTTTTGGTTTCGTAAAGGAAGATAATGTTTGGGTTCTGAGACTTAACAAGATTAGCTAAAAAGGTCCTAGTGGTTGGTTGCCGAAACCCTGACAATTCCACGACAAGATCCTCATCATATGAGGATATTTAACTACTACAGGACTGAGCCAACTGTGAAATAATAAGAGACATACTACTAGATTCAAACCACTGGTGTAATACAGGTGAGTAGGAATTGCACAACCAGTAATATAGTAAATAAAAGCAGACCAAAACAAATCACAAGTATCAGCAATGAAGCAGTGCAACCAATCAATGATACTCCACATACTGAGAAAAGGAACACTAGTGAACACTAGATATAGTAATTGAGAGCAGGGAAAGTTCAAATGAACCCTAGGCAGGAATCTAAGGTAATAAGGGATGTAATTTCCAGGATATAGAGCAAGAACAACACAAATAAAGCAATTACTAGGAAGCAGGATGAGTCTAACTAAGAGATCTAAATCACTAATAAACCAAAAACAAATGCTAATTTTGGACTGAGAATAAATGGATTTAAAATTAGGGTTTCGGATAAAAGCATGGTGAAGATTTGCCGGATTTCCATAGTGATTATGTGCAAACGTTCCATTGAGTACAGATCATGTGCTATCAAATGCCATTTGATGGTTATCATCACCTTGATTGTGAAGGTATTCCATCCTATTTTCTACCATCGGATCTCCATCATTCATTGATTCATCAACTCCATTAATATCAGTCTGGAAGATAGGGTTATTATGGGTATTGGATTGATTGATATTGAGAGGTATTGGGCAGTTCACTGAATCTTCATCTCTAGTTCTCTTGTTTTTCCTCGTTTCAGAATCTTCTGGTTCTCGATCCAAACTCTCTCCCTCTTGAGAATAAGGCAAGAGAGGGTTTGTGATAGGGTTATTCAATGCACCCCTTGATGTTTCCGCCCTATCTTCTATCATATTAGCACCCGAATTAGTTATATAGGCATCCAGGAAACTTTTACCTTCCTCAGTCTGACTCCAAACAACAAACTCATCATATTCTAGATCAAGTATTTTTTCAGTTGGCTTCAACATGATCAACTAACCAGCAGTCCTTCCAGATTTTGTAAGGTTGCATTTCAAAATGGTAAATAACTCATTTCTTGGCCATTTGGTTTGTCAATCCACCCTCCTCTTCTTAATGGATCTGTGAGCTTTACTTCAACATAAACAGTGCTTGTTACACTTCCTCTAGGTTGTCTTCTTCTCCCCTCTGGTTCTACTTTTTTTCCAATATCCTTGCAGATCTCACGTAGTAAGTTCTCAGTGAGAATGACATTCCCTAAGTTTCTCAGTTTGATACACCAAGTGTGATATTCAAATTTGTGCTACTTGATAGCTTTATTAGGATTATATGGAATCAGAGCTAGCAAGTGACCTATGTTATCCCAAGTTTTTAACCTAACCCCATCATAAGAATCCTTTATAGATGGAATCTGAATAGAAAGAGGTTTGTTCCTTTTGTGATAATCTCGTACCTTTTGTAGCTTCTCCAGCGATCATTAATTTCTTTTTTGATATCCTCATGATCAAGAGGTTTCATGAACATGATTTTCCCCAGCAAGCCGTAAGCAAAATTATCAGCATCTCCAGAAGCTTCTTGGACCGAAGCAATGATTCTTCTTATTGGTCTCGGAGGAATATGACCAATGATAGTTGATTGTAGTCTTGTGTTAAGGTTCTCCATTTGATTGTTATTTTGATCAGCCATAGTTTCACACTGTTTTTTGGAATATGATGATAAACTTCACCTATGGGAAAATAAGAATTAGGGTTTGGTTTATATGTCAACTTTATTGGATTGTGAAAATCTGTAAGTTATGAGGATATTTTAGTTTCCATGTTTGTTGGATAGTTAATTAGCATGGAACTCGTATTGACTGTTTTGACTTTATTTTTGAATTCAAAATAGCTTGAAACTTTCCCTCTGAGAAAGCTGTAATCACGGCATGCAGTTATGACTTATTCAATTGAGTTGATTTCCTGAGCAAACTTGATGAGCTTTGTAGATCTAAAGGTAAACATGATGAGTGATGATCGAGGAGATTGTGTTGGGATCTCTGGTAATGGTATACTAATGGATGGAATACTAGTTTAACGAATGACTTTTGAAAACTCTATTAGGTTGATGATAACACAGTAATACTAATGTTACTTTGAGCATACACTACTGTGACAAACTACAGATTATCTGTACTTAGTTATAATCACTACTGATTACCACCACTGGGAACTACACAAGAATCGACTACGGAAACCTGCAATATATATTAAAACAACATTTAATTAGAATAGACAACTTTTAAAAGATACAGAGAACTTTTCCAAGCACATAACACTTAAGAACAAGCTTCTAAAAACCTTCTACAAGCGTTTGAGAAGCAACACAGATGTAAAAATTGTAACAAACATAAGAAAAGTAGTAATCTGGAAAGAAAGATTTGATGATCTTTAAGAAGAAAACAGAAGATTCCAAATCACAGACATGAGATTATCTGTTGTATGTAAAAAGAAAATTGAATACCAAATACAATATGTTGATATGGGGTCAACTAATATCAATTGCCGTGAGCAAGAATCCGTTATTTAATTTCACTGAGACTTGGATTAGTAAATAACTGTTTGGACCACATAAATATGGAATGTGCTTAATAGGATCTTCAGCCCATTAGCCTAATCAAAAATATTTAATTGGGTCATAGGTTGAAGCCTAAATCCATGAAGGGTTAAAAACCTAATCTGCTGGCCTTTATTAAAAATGACTAAATTCATTGTATCCTAAAAAGTAGATGAATTAGTTGTTGGTAAGACCAGGCATAATGTGTCAAAAAAAAAGACCAGGCATAAACTCAAACCTGGAGGTTAGAATTAATCTAGATATATACTTAGTCCAAATACATTAATTAATCTGGTCATCATAAAGGAGGGAATGAATATGGATTCATTATTAGACTAAGTACATTTCTACTTTTTTTTTTTTTTTTTTTTTGATACTGAGAGAGAAAATTTATTAATGAGTGGACTGAATTACACAGATTCTATCCTTTTCCAAAGATGAAGCAATGAAATTGGGAGGATTTGAAAACCATGAGTTTGAAATTTTAAAGACTCTTGCATGCCTAGCCATTTTGTCGTATGGGTTATTACATTCTCTACTAATAAACTTGCATATCCATAGAGGATTTTTGCTTAACATAGACTTATATCTAGAACGAGTGCTTGGTTATCCCATGCTACCTTGTGATAATCCCCATTGACTGCTTCAAAAACTAATTGCGTATAAAGTTCAAAATACGCCTGCTGTATCCCTTCCTTGTATGCTCAGTCCATTGCATGTAGCAGTCCAGCGCACTCAGCCTGCTCTGGATTCACGAATTCATCTGCATAGGTGTATCTCCCAAATTCGAATGAACCTGCAAAATTGCGCACAATCATTCCAATACCTGAAAAGTTATTATTGTTCACTTTTTTATACGAAGCATCACAACAAATTGAAAGGTATGGAGCGTTAGGAAAGGTCCAGCGAGTATCGGGCAGTTTGTGTTTGTTGTGTTCTTGTGCTTTGATCTCATAGCTTTTCCTGTTCCCATGTTCAAAAGCTGTATCTTTTTGATAATGCCAACTGGATTAGGTATTATCTCTTGAAAGGTGTGATCACATCTCGCCTTCCATATCTCCCAGGCCGTATTGGCCATTCGAACTAACCAGTCATCCACTAGATTATTCATCCCATCCAGAAACCAGCTTCTAATCCAAAATCCTACTGACTCCCCATTATTTTGTATGATATGAAGAGCTCCCGGTACTGTGAACCACACATCTCTTGAGTAACTGCATTCCATTAGGATGTGTCACGTTGTTTCTGTTCCTTGATTGCATATGCTGCAATCTCCTTCCGTGTAATTTAAAACTCTAGCCATTCGCTCATTTGAAGGGACTATATCAATGAGACTCTTCCATAGAAAGTGTTTCACTTTAGGAAGTGTATCAATGTTCCATAACTGTCTCCAGAATCGAGCTTCCTCCGTGTCCCAATTGTTTGCACCATTTTGTTTGATTTCCAGCAACTTACGATATGCCGACTTTACCGAGAATCGACCATCTCTTGTTAATGTCCAAACCAGCCTGTCCTGACAGTACATTGGAATTCGCATCTTGAGTATTAGGTCTGCATCTTCCCTGCTGAAAATGTGTTGCACCAATTGCGTCCTCCAAGACTTTGTATCTTGATCGATCAAATCTGACACTTGTTTGTAAGTAGTTACCTCTTCAGATGGTACAGTTGGAATTGGTGGTGTGCACTTCCCTGGTAGCCAAACATCCTCCCATATGCAGATTTTCTTTCTGTCTCCAACACTCCAGAAACTGAATTGTTTAATGAAGGAGAACATATTGAATACACTTTGCCAGGCCCAAGAACAATTTTTCTTCTTTTTTGCATGCATTGCGTTAGTGTTAGGGAAGTAACATCGTTTCATTGTTGTTGACCAGAGTTGGTTCTGTTCATTGCACAATCTCCATGCTGTTTTAGCCAAGAGTGCTTTATTGAAAGTAGACAAGTCACGAAAGCCCATACCTCCTTGCAGTTTTTCTTTACATACAGATGGCCAAGATACGAAGTATAACCCTTTGGCATCCTTTTTCCCCCACCAAAACATTCGCTGAGCATGATCCAGATCTTTAATTGTAGTTTCTGGTACCTTAAAAATGCACATGTGATGAGATGGCATTGTACTAAGAACACTTTTCACCATTATCGATCTTCCAACTTGATTCATAAGTTTGCTATTCCATCTAGAGAGTCTTAACTTCGTCTTCTCTACAAGCCCTGAAAAGGAGATGGTTTTCTTCTTATTTAAGAATAGTGGAAGTCCCAAGTATTTCTCATCCAATGACATTCTCTTCATCCTTAATCTCCTCAGCAAAATTCTACAGTGCCTGGGGTGAATATGCTTGGTGAAATAAACAGCAGATTTCTGAAAGTTCACTTGTTGCCCCAAACCTCACCGAATCCGTTTATTACTTCCAACAAAGTATTAACATTATGTATGTCAGCTTTTGCAAATAACAAACAATCGTCAGCAAAGAGAAGATGCGTTACTGGTGGTGCATTCCTTGAAATTTTAATTCCTTGCAGTTTTTTTGAGTTTTCTGCCTTTGCCAGCGACCTTGTGAGAGCTTCCATTGTGAGAAGAAATAAATAAGGCGAGAGCGGATCACCTTGGCGAATGCCTCTGGATGGTTTGAATGATCTGCATGGTATGCCATTAAGGAGTATCTGAATTTGTGCTTATGCACTCATGAACCAACTGGCACCATTTACTATCAAAGCCCAATTTCTGCATGACTTTGTTAAGGAAACTCCATTCAACACGATCGAATGCTTTACTCATATCCAGTTTTAGAGCCATAAACCCTTTCTTGGTCTTCTTTCTTTCCATACAGTGAATGATCTCTTGAGCTAGAAGAATGTTATCGCCTATCTGTCGACCAGGAACATATGCTGCCTGCATGGGAGAAATAATCTTCTCAAGATGCTGCTTTAATCTGTTTGCCATAATCTTGGTGATGAGTTTATATGTTGAGTTGCACAGGGCAATTGGTCGATAGTCACCAGGCGTGTGTGGGAGCTGAGTCTTTGGTATTAGACAAATATTGGTTTTGTTCATCTTCTTTAAGAGCTTCCCTGAAACAAAGAAACTTTTAACCATGTCAACGACATCTTTTTTGACAGTTTCCCATTGAGACTGAAAGAAACCAGGTGGAAATCCGTCCGGTCCTGGAGCTTTCCAATGTTGCATGCTTTTGAGTGTTGCTTCGATTTCTATGATGTTTGGGATTTTAGTAAGCGTTGTATTATCCTCACTGGTGATGCAAGTTGGTAAGACATCGAGAAAATATTCATCATAGCTTGGATTGGAAGTGCACATTATAGTCTTGAAGTGGTTTATGAGTAGATTTTCCAGATTATCTCTTTCACTGCACCAAGTTCCATTGGGTCTTTGAAGGGATTCAATTCTGTTTCGAGCTCTTCTTTTGTTGGCTTGAAGATGAAAATGTTTAGTGTTCTTCTCTGCTATGCCATTCATTAATTTCTTGTTCCAGTTTTAATATCTGTGCAGTATTGTCGCTGTCACTCCCTGGTTGTTGAAGTGTCATGAGCTACTGTTGTAAGATGCTTAACTGTAGTTGTATGTTGCCAAAAGTAGTTCTATTCCATAGTGATAAAACTCTTCTTGTTTCCCCAAGTTTCTGATCTAGAGAATAAGCTGCAGAACCTTTAAACTGCTTGGTCCAAGCATTGTTAATTTGAATCTTACAGGAGTTATCACACAACCAACATTCAAATAATTTCCAATTCGTCATATTTTATTTTTCATTAGGTGACATATCAAGAAAAATGGGACAATGGTCTGATCCAAGGAATGGTAAATGCTTAAGGCAAGTATTGGGAAAATTTAGTAACCATTCAGTATTAATGAGACCTCTATCTAGTCTAGATTTAATTTTCCCAGTTCCATGTTTGTTGCTAGTCCAAGTAAAGGGATTACCTTGAAACCCTAGGTCCAGTAAACATATATCTTGTATAGTTTGAGCAATAGGGGAAGCTTGAGAAGTAGAACCATTGTTGTTTATTCTCTCCTCACTATGCATAATGATATTCAAATCACCTATCATAACCCAAGGAGCTGAAATGTTATACAACTCACAAATATTCTCGATACAATTCCATTGGGTGATTTTCTCTTGTGGGTAATACCCCTAGCTTTACCAACAGAGGGAACATAGCAGTTATTGGGGAAGTTCAACGGTCTTATGTAGTTTAGAATTTTTGAAGAATTAACTTTGGTTTCTTAGAGAAAGACAATGTCGCTAAGTACATTTCTATTATCTAGATATATAATTCCAGTTTTAAATAAAGGTGAACCTGTAGAGCATTTGGTCTAGGTACATCATCAAGATGAATGCAGATAGATAATTGACTGGATGCATACCCCTATAACCTATAAATAGAGGGGGAATTTCAACTGTAAAGGTACACATTTCTAATCCTTCTCTCTCCATAAAAACCTGCTTAGAGCTCTTACTCATTGAGGCATCGGAGTGTCTATTGCAGGTATCCCCACTTTCATCAACCAATAATTATTGAAGATAAGGAGATGATTCAACAAGTAGCTAAATTTCTTCATCTACCAAGAGTGTATCACGAAGAATACTGCTCATTCATCTAACGGCTTAAACTTCATCTTCATCTTCATATACGAATCTTGAGGATTGTTGCATAAACATTTTTTCTACAACATCTTTTGGCGCCCGCCGTTGGGCAGAGAAGAAATCATAAAAAAAAAAAAAAAAAAAAATCAAGATCCATGGTTGCATCCCAAGCAAGTCGAAATTATGGGAATGCCAAAATGGATGCTAGAGTACGAGGAATTCATAGTGATGTTGGTCACCCACTTTGAGTAAGAGATGAAATATCACTTGGAACAACGACATCAAGATGTCTGTCTGGAGAACTCATTCCCCGGGGATAAGTAGGGAAATCGTTAGGTACGCATTAAAACTCCTTCTTTAGGTCAAGGTACCAATCTAAACGTATCATCAAAAAAATATGGATCAACATGAAACAAACATGTTAATCGCGTCCAAACTCTCTTACCAACATAGGCTTTTATTTAGCATCGCGTGTTGAACAAGTGAGTAGGACCGGAGCGATACCTTTAAATCTAACTCTGCACGAAAGATTGCAAAAGTTGGAGAAGGAAAACAGACTACTGAAGACCTTGACGGTTAAGAGACCGCAAAGGGGTAATACCCATCATTATAAAAATATCACTCCATACTAGTGTGCACGACCTTCACATGAGGGTTGGAAGGCACAACATGTGTCGAATGATCACTATAGGAGACACGGATCGTATGAAAGGAAAGATGTCGAAGGAGATAATGTTTCAATGGAATATTGATGACCGAATGACCGATAAGAAATTCATCGCATTATCAAGGAATCAAAACGACAATCAGGTTCTAACCACAGGAAAAACAACAGGCGCGAGCGGGAGGAATACCTCGACGAACGGAAGCTAAATGAGTACCTCGATGATTGAAATCGGAATGAACATCACCAAACAAAAACATAAAATAAAGATTGTCGTTTCCTCGGTGTCGCCTACAAATAAGAGCCAATAACCTCAAATAGCTTACATGGGAGTAATCTCCAATGTGTTCCACCATGGATGTAGTCTTCCGATGACAGATAAAAGAAAGACACGTGTGAGGATGACAATTGTCAACAATGACACGCCTAGCGACATGAACATCAACTATCGACGTCAGTTGCAATACAATCATCATATTCATGCTCTCTTAACCCACCATCGAAAATATTCATCGCTCAAGTTGTATACTCGTAGGAAATCAGCGAAAAACATCTCGAATATATCACTAGGCCAATTGCAGCATTACTTGCTAGCCCCACAACTGAGATTTCCTAGACGCACCCTTGGTCCATCAATCAAACTCAATACTTCCCGAATGATGTAACTCATAGACCCAGAATGCTCGTTCATCCAACTAGTGATCCATCTCGCAGATCCAATCAACGATTTGTTCTTTTCGATCGATCCAAGTTTAAACTTGCACGAGTTTAAACCAATTAGACTTACACACCATTGCGAATTTTACTCAAAATAGTCGAACAGCTATGGGCATCTAAGGAAGCATTATACCTGATACATAAGCTAGCATAAGGGAATTTATATTGAGCGAGGAGCAGCAAAATGGAGCCCAAAACTTGTAATTTCGGCAACTTGGAAATAGTTCATAATTAACTACGGGATGCATATTTGCAATATTGGATCCATTCACGCCTCATAAGGTAAACCTAAATGATTGCTTAATTTTTTTTTTGCAATATTTGTATTTCATAGTCCTACAACAAATGCATAATTCACATACAAGTGCACAATTCATAAACAAATGCATGATGCACACACTTCGATACTAGCCAGAGTCGTTTAGCAATAACGCTCGCATATCTAAGGTCGGACATAAACTTCGGGCATACTAGCCAGAGCTGTTAAACAATAACTCTCGCATAGCTAGAACCGATCCCAACTTAGCTTTGATTAGAGGAAATATTTCAAAAATATTCCTTGCACAGTCTTAGTCAATACTTACGCAAATTGGCGAGCAAGCTAAACCGGTTTAGTGCAGGCTCAAGAATAGCAAGGACCTTGTTCCATGGGCAATGGAACCGCATCTCAGGGTAGTGGGAACCGAACCAACTTAGCTTTGATTAGAGGAAATATTTCAAAAAATATTCCTTGCACGCTCTTAGTCAATACTTGCGCAAATTTGTGATCAAGCTAAACCTAAACCAATTAGCGCAGGCTCAAGAATAGCAAGTACCTTGTTCCATGGGCAATGGAACCCCATTATCAGGGAAATAAGAGTTGTCATTATACGAGGAAAAGAATATATTTAATTATAGAGTTTTGCTGGCCGATCTAGAGCTAGAGATAAAGAGAAAATAATAAAGAATATCAAATTGCATATATAAGCTTTATCAGAGGTAAAATGAACAAAAGTCATTTTGCGAAGAAGCTTTTATGGAGCAATTTAGAAAAAATTACACGAGGAAGCTTTGTTGGAGCGGGAGAGAAAAAATAAATAAATAAATATCTGTATATTTGCAAAAAGAAGCTTTACTGGAGCGGGAGCGAAAGGAGATAAAAAATCAATTCGATTTGCTAACTATCTTTGATGGAGTCAAAATTATTAAATGCATGAAGAAGCTTTCTTGGAGCTGAAATGAGGAGGAGAAAAAAAATATTATATAATATGAAGATCTCAAAGGAATGAGTTTCATATCTTACCTCATGCTCTCCTAGTTAGGTATGAGATATAGTGAAGCATCACTCGAAGAACATCACTTATCAATCTCTCAATGCATGAGTAGTTGTGATATTTTACAAAAATATAAAAGGTGTAGTTCACGATTCGGCATCATTATCATTATTGGAACATCAATTGGAGTATATTTATATAGAATCATACATATCTAAGCACAATGTTCTATACTCCACAGAAGAAATACGCAAGTTTTTTCCTAACTATGAAGTTATATAACAACTACAGTATGAGCAGAAAGTATTACGTCGTGCTGGCATCTACGTCCTTAAATCACAAGTGAAGACTTAAGTCTTGCACTCATCGCAAGCAAAAAATCTCACCAAGTTTTGCGCCAGTATAACCACAAACTCTTATCTCAAAAACGAAATACATTATCCAAGAGATGTGCTAACATTTATAGCAGTCAGTGCAATAGCTTCCACAACCAAAAAAAAATGTTGTGCTGCAAGCAAGAAGACGTGTTATGGCAGGAAACACGTAACTTTAAACTCGTGATATCATTAAGCATCGTTCATATTCGACTACGAAAAACTCTCACCAGCAACACCAAGTGCAACCTTGTTTGCAAGAAGACTACATATCGTTTCAACACGTAGATTTGGGGCGTCAGAGTACATCTATGAAGCAACTGATCCGGGACACTCTTCTTAATCCACCAACAAGTTGGGAATTAAGAGGGGGCGATGTTTGGACCACATAAATATGGAATGGGCTTAATAGGATCTTCAGCCCATTAGCCTAATCAAAAACATTTAATTGGGTCATGCGTTGAAGCCTAAATCCATTAAGGGTTAAAAACCTAATTTGTTGGCCTTTATTAAAGGTGACTAAATTCATTGTATCTTAAAAAGTTAATGAATTAGTTGTTGGTAAGACCAGGCATAAATTCAAACCTGGAGGTTAGAATTAATCTAGATATATACTTAGTCCAAATACATTAATTAATCTGGTCATCCTAAAGGAGGGTATGAATATGGATTCATTATTGGACTAAGTACATTTATACTATCTAGATACATAATTCCAATTTTAAATAGAGGTGAACCTGGAGAGCATTTGGTCTTGGTACATCATCAAGATGAATGCAGACAAATAATTGACTGGATGCATACCATCTATAACCTTTAAATAGAGGAGGAATTTCAACTATAAAGGTATACATTTCTAATCCTTCTCTCTCCATAAAAACTTGCTTAGAGCTCTTAATCATTGAGGCATCAGAGTGTGTTTTGCAGGTGTCCCCCCACTTTCATCTACCAATAATTATTGAAGATAAAGAGCTGATTCAACAAGTAGCTGAATTTCTTCATCTACCAAGAGTGTATCACGAATAATACTGCTCATTCCTCTAACGGCTTAAACTTCATCTTCATATACGAATCTCGAGGATTGTTGCAGAAACATTTTTGCTACAACAATAACCATGCAGAATGCAAAATGTCATGAGTAAATCAAGAATGATTGATGACTCACATAATTGAAATACTCACAAATCTAGAATTGGTCTAATTTTAACAGACACAGCAAGCAGGTACAGGGCTGCAAAACCATCTCAGATGTACCAAGTGATGCAGATGAAGCTGAAAGCCTGACAGTTTTGGAAGCTGTCAAATGGCTCGAGATGTTGAACTACTGAGGGAATTCTATTAAAAGGATGTCAAAAATGTCATTTCCCATCTAAATAAAACTTCAAAAAAATTAGCTAGTCTAGTTCCTCTATTTTAGATGATTATTTATTTATTCTTAGCTCATTCTAATTTTACAATTTTGTTTATGTTAGTCAAGATTTCAATTTGGCTGCCAAATTAAGTAGAAAGAATGATGTAACGGGTGGATTGGGAAGTACCCTCCCCATTTCATCTTTTAAACATTGTATTCCTTTATGGTTCAATATATATTGTCATCTTTCCTAGCAGAAGATTAAAAAAGATTCAAGACCCGAAAAACAAAGAATATATATTGCAAGCCTAACCATATGCTAGGATTACCTTTTCAGTAGATTATGTTCACCATAATATCATCGTGGCGCGAAAAAAATTACAAAAGTTTGCAAAGGCTCGAACCAGAAGCTATTGCAACCAGAAGTAACCTCTTAACCACCCTATGAGGTAGATGTTATTTACTGATTGAATATTCTTGATATTTATAAAATTTTAAAGATCTATTTTAAAGCATAAGATATCTTAAAAGAAAATATTCACCATCAACCATGAATCTTTGAGTCACGATTCAACAGACGATTTGATCCTCAAAATTGAAAAAATAAGTCACTCATTTATTCACGATTTCAAAATACTGTTCACTGGGATGTAATTGTAACTTCATGTATTACAACTTATTTGTTTGATCTGAGCAGATGTCTAAATCTGAATTGGATAAAATTTCTGACTCACACCCATTTTAGTCAGGTATTATTTCACTCCTTGACTCTATCATACCTCTGAATAGGGTATGATGTCTAATTGCCCTAAGTTATATATAAGAATTATAAGAATATTTTTGTTTCAGTCTTTTCTTTTGGTTAATTGGTAATCAAACTTATACTGCTATATGGAAAATTAAAAGTAACAATATTGTTTTTCATGTCTTTTTTCTAGCACATCATAGAACAAACTTTTGGATTCTCCTTCCACCTCATACATGGTCTAGGTCACGCTTTGTTTTTGGTCTGATATTTTTATTTATAAATGTTTGACGCAAGAGAATGAGTTTGAAATCGCGAAAACTTTGTTGAAGACAACATCGCAAGAATGAGTTAAGTCTGGCAAAAAGAAAAAAACAACATATTTTTTTCGGGTCACATCTTAGTGAGTCAAATCCATATGATCCAGGTAACATGAGTCAAATCTAAACCATTGAGATCTAGATAGAAAAAACAAACAAAATATTAGACAATTAAAAAGTTTAGGAACGTCTTTAAATCCGATGAATTATAACGTTACCAAGATCTTATTCATAGGACATACAATCACTCTATTTTGATACTTACATTTTTAAAATTATAATTTTAGTGTGAGCCCAAAATAGGGTCATGTCAAGAAAACCAATTTATACGTGTTTAGGAATTACAAGTGTTCGAGCACTGCTCGGTCGAACTAGCAAGCGTTGCTATCTCAAACTTGTTTGTCAAGTTTAGTTGATCAAAACTATATACTTGATTTCTAGTCTACTTATAGCTATATCTCGGATTAGGATAAAAGTGTGTATTTGAGCTTTAGACTTCAAGGCGTTCACCAATTGAAGACGAACATCTACTGAAGAGCTTGGAGTAACTTCATCAACAAAAGGTATGTGGAGACTAAAACTTATCTATCACTTAGAAGTCTATTATATTCTATCTTCTAATGAGACCAAGTCGTATATCTATATTGACTTTTACATTTTACACAATTGAAATTTCGAGCCGAGTTTATCTTGTTTATCGATTTCTCGAAATACGTGTTGGAAGCTTTTAGCTTTAGCTAAGTTCGTCATCTACTTGACAAGTTTAGTTGTAAATGACTCGTTGTTGGAAACTAAGTATTAAGTCAAGATGATCATGTGAAAATTACCTTGAACATCTTACATGATTTGTGTGAGACAGTCATTTTATGTTAATTTGGGAAGTTTCATATTGATCGATAATCACTTGAAAATTACTTGAAGCTAGTGGTATGTGTAAGATTACCATTGTTGTCTTCTAAGGATGTTTCAATGATTAAATGAGAGTTTTAGAACGACTACCAATGCTGGATATAACCCAAAGATGTATACTTGGTATGTGCATTGTGAAGCTCTAGTTCAGGTTCGGAACTATTGTTTGTGAACTATGTTTGCGAACGATTTTACCTGTGAAAAGATCTGGAGCTGATGTTCGCGTACTCTGTTTGCGAACTAAAGTCCCTGGAACTTTAATTATATAACGTAAGCGAAACTTGTTTTGCAAACCGTGGCATTATGTTTATGAATTGATTCTTTTATAAGTATTTTGTACAATTACAAACCAAACCGAATATGTTTCAAATGGTTCATATATATTTCTATAAGATGATGAAAATTTGGACAACTCTCTTGAAACACATTTAGATTCATTTGATTATATATCATGATTGATTGATCATCATATTTGATCTAGAAGTGTTAGATGAATATGGCTAAGTTATAAGTGTTCAATTTGGCTAACTTCGGTTAACTATTATTGATCCAATGGTTGTGCACGTTTAGGTACGGTTTACCCATATCTAAATGTATATTTCATTTGTGTGTATCAAGCTAATACCATCTAACGGTGGAGATTGATTGCTTAGTTTCTAAGAAGACTTAGCTTGAATCTTAAATCAAGAGTTAATCTAATGGTGAATATCAATTGCTTTGTTACTAAGCTATCTTCGCTTTGATTGAAGCAACCCTGATTTGAAAGACTATATAAGGGAGAACTCTAGCATCTGGGAAACCTAATCCCGACACTTCTGAGTGTCCTAGTTTCAAACTAGCTAGAGTCGATTATCCTTTAACTTAGGGTTTTCCAAAACCATTATTCGATTAACGACTTGAAGACTTCATTTGGGATTCGTGAATCCAGGTCCAACTATTTTCTATGTAGTTGCGTATTCGGATCTTACTTTCCTACCGTATTGAGTTTTATCTTCTCTAAGATTTACTCGATATTTATCTCCGATAGGTAAGATATAAAAAGTAATCAAAATAGTTTTTCGTTTCAAACTCTTATGATTCCGCCATAACTTCTTCTGTTAATCAGTTAGGATATTGTGAGGTGACTAATATTTATAGGCTGCTCTTCGGGAGTATAAGATCGGATTATTTGAATTTCCTGTTCACCTTGGTTTATCTAAAGACGGAAACAACAACTAGAATAGACTTATCTATAGGAGACAAATTTGTTTATAATTCTTCGACTTTGGGTCGTAGAAACTCTTAGTTGTGGGTGAGATCAGCTAAGGGAATCACATGCGCAGAGTCCTGCTAGGATTCAAGAGGCATAAGGAACACGACTGTGATGGACCATAAAATTACGCCTTTGGCGCATTGCCCCGCAGGCCGTAACTCCCCTGATGCGCCATGATGAAGCTACGATCCGGGCCTTAGGGATTGGAAAATGCACGTCCATTTGCCCTTGCAAGCATGCTCGTGGAGCATGACGCAACTAAATTAGCTTTCACACCGTTCCAACTTACCCTTTGTCCCGCAAAAGGGTTTAAGGCCATAAGGCCAATGCCAATGCATTTTTCATGCATCTCTGGCTTTGCCTTTACGTAGGGAATTCATCACTGAATTTCCTAGCTAGCTGAGCAACTGTCATATTTTCGTGTCTTGTCCAAGCATAAGCCTTGGACTTTAGCGTAGGCCGCACCAAGCCCTTGCCATTTCCTACGTTACCTCGCTTACCAACTCTTTATAACTTGATAGGAAGTATGAGCATCCACTTACTGGCATGCAACTAAGCCTCATCAAGTCTGGACACAATCATCTCTTGCATCGATCTACCGAGCTTAGATGATATGAGGGGCCAACGTGCTGGGCCGGCAATGCCGCAACTCATTGCGGCTGCCTACGTACCCTTCCCTACTTTAAAGGGATCAAGCACAGACCGTAGTTAATCCGCGAAGGGACAAGCAACTTATTCCACCTAGTCCGTATAGTCCGTTTGATAGGTGTAGAATACACCGTATTTACTATACAGAGTTTATGCTTTCTTTGCTATTTTTTCTTGTAAATTATGTATTTTACGCTTGTTTTGAGTTTTATAGCTACTTTGGAGTCGCACGGAGGAAAAGAAGAAGAAACTATCCAATTTGAGCAAAAGGGCGTAATTGTCATTTC
The DNA here is from genome assembly GCA_023531295.1 of Papaver armeniacum. Classification (NCBI taxonomy): domain Eukaryota; kingdom Viridiplantae; phylum Streptophyta; class Magnoliopsida; order Ranunculales; family Papaveraceae; genus Papaver; species Papaver armeniacum. The sequence goes on along the minus strand of JAJJWW010018735.1, from coordinate 166,596 downwards.
ACAAGCAAGTTGTATGGAGCCCGGCCACGGTTAAGGGATAGACATTTTGTTTTGATGAAGAATTGTTAAAGGCACCCAAGGAAGTTACTCGGGGGTACCATCTGGGGTGGCTCTTATTTGGGGTGCAAACAGTCGTCCCAATTTAAGGCCCTAGCTAGGTCGAAGAAATCATTTCTTCTTCTTCCTCAATCATTCTACATCTGGGAAAGCAGCGCAGCTGGTGTAATAAACTCGAGAGATTGAAACCAAGAACAGATTGGAAAATTGATGAATCTGTGGTAGTGGATCGAGTTAGTTGCCAATGTGACTGAGGAAGAATGAAGGGTTAATGGGTATGAAGTTGAGCTGTGAGGTGATTGAGATCCAGAGAAGACCCTGATGCTGTTGATTGTTGAATAATGAGATGGGGTCTGGGAATGGATCGATGTTGTTGAGTAAAACAGGAGTTGGGTTTGGTTCTGTCAAAGAAGTTGATGGCGTTTTTAGGGTTTGAATCGAGTCCGTGATTGAAGCTGGGGAAGAATGGAAGCAGTGTTGTCGAGTGAAGATGGGTGGCGTACGGGACGTTGTTGATGTCGAGATTAAGGTGCTGGATAAAAGAATGGACGGGGTTTGCTGGTGAATCGGGAGTAGAAATTGGAGTTCGTATGGGTTGAAATTGCAGACACAGGGAATTGTTGGTCGCTGTAATTGATAAGATGAGCTCTCTGAGAAGAATAGAAAAATGGGTTTTTGAATCGAGAACAGGTTGATTGAGCTGGTATTGAAGAAGCCGAGGTCTCAGAAATTGGAGATGGAATTGATTGTCCTGCTGCTGCTATGGGTCTGTGGAGTGAATGGGTTTTAGCAGAATGGATTTGAGTGAAGGAATTGACACAGAGAATTGAAGCAGCTAGTGAGAATTGATTACAGGTTCCATGTCAGATTATGGGCTCGTCATGGTGCTGCTAAAACAGGGAACGACCTGAAGTTAACCTGCAGGATGTGTGGCATTGCAAAAGGGAAGATTAAGGTGGTGCTCAGAGAAGATGTTGGTGCTGTTGGAAGTGAATTACAGAACTACAGCGAGTGTGAATGAATGAATTGAATAGATGTATGTGTTAGGCTTGTTACAGGGAAGAAGAGAGGCCTGAACTTGGCCGGGAAAGCTCTATAAACAGCCGAGACTCGGACGGTTTTCTACACCGGCGAGTCAACTCGGTGATGACCGATTCAGACGAGTCAGAGCGACTCAACTCACCCCAGTAAGACCAGACAACTGAATAAGAAGCTGACTCGGTAGCTAACTCGAGTCTGACTCTCCTCCCCTTTGACCGTTGACTGACGTTGACCCGTTTGACCGTTAGTCCTAACGGTGGGACTGACGGAATATTCCGTCGAATATTCCACCGACGGAGAAATTTTCGGTGGCCGTGGCGACTATTCCTGGTCGGATTCCGCCATAATCCCGATTTTCCGCGAGCAAAAAATCCAGAATTTTCTATGGACTTCTCTCATGGGTGTGAAGACTTGGACTAGGAATTGGATGGAGAATTTGGCTCAAATTTGGAAAGAGAAGATGAAGAGTTGAGAAAGACTTGAATTTGGAAGATGAATTGCTAAAGGAAAAGGATTCTAATCCTTGGAAGAGTTGGAGAATATTGAAGCCTATAAATAGAGAAGTTTTCACATCTTTTTACACACCTCTCTACACACACAACACTTGTGTTTTTGCTTGCTTTTCTAAGATTCTTCTTCTTAATTATTTGTGTGAACTTGAAAATTCTCCTTTTAATATTTATTATTTGTGTGAATTTCAAAAGCATGAGTAGCTAATTTTCTTATTGATTGAGGATGAATTCCTAGTTCTTAATTTATGTTTTGAGTTTTGTTTCAATTCTATCTTGAGATTTTTCACATGATTATCGATTGTTTTTACTAATAGGAATGTTTATTCATTCATGATTGATTGATAGATTGTTTGGAGTGCACGCTAAATTGATTTGTTAATTGATCTAAATCTAGTATAAGTTAGGGAATACGTAATCGTTCTCGACACTTTACACAAGTAGAAAACACAAGACCTTGCGGAGGGATTCCGTGGAGCGATTGTGTGTAAAAACAACGCTAGAAAGTGAACCAAGCGAACCGAGTTTAACTACTAGTACTAAACCTAAATTCATAAATCTTAATGCATTCAGGGAATTACATCTTGTAAGCGAACCTCAAGGTGGTTCTTTTGGATAGAATCGATAACTAAGCGGACTTGTTACTCGGTGAAATAAGGGATTTTGGGGCTAGCTAAGCGGACTGCTATCCTACGGTTGGTGATAATCATGACTAATAACAAGTAGAAAAGAACATAACTTGATTCATTGTTTCGTAACGAAGAAGGATTCCTTGGTCTTGTCTCTCTTATTGCTTTCAACTTTCGATTTTAATTGCTTTGTTTATTTTCTTTTGCTTTTTACACCCCCTTTTTGTGACGATTTTACAACTAGAATCTCTTGCTCCTCGTGGGAACGAACTTGACTTCCATTATATTATTTTTAATTGAGTGGAAATATTAATTAATTTGATTGCACCTACGACACGCATCAAATTTTGGCGCCGCTGTCGGGGAGCAGCGGACGATTTTAGTTGTTTTTATTTTTCTTTTTGCTATATTCTTGCTTTGTTAGATTCTATACGATGATCTAACTTAGTTTTGAGAATCTTGTTTCGGTGTTATACCTTTGGTGAATGCTTAAAGAGGGCGTAGACCGAGTCCAATACGTCTTCGATCCTAAGACTCAACTAAAGGATTTCATTCGAGCGGTTAACACTCCACTTCCTCCGTCTTCATCAAGTGATTTCACAGATTCGGACAAAGAGGAAGAAACGATGGCTGATCGTACACTCAAGGACCTAGCTTCTCACAAGGCTTGATACACAACAATGGTGTATCCAAACTAACTCAACCTTCGAGATCAAGCCGGGGTTGATTAGAGAGTTACCAAAGTTCCATGGCATGGTGAATGAGGACCCAAACAAACATCTTATGGACTTCTATACCATAGTTATGGCTATGCTTCCACCGGAGACTAATGTGGATGGAGCAATGTTGAAAGCTTTCCGTTTTCTTTGGCGGGCAATGCTAAGGAATGGTTATATTATTTGCCTTCCTAAGTATCACAACATGGAATGGGATGAAGAAACTTTTCCTCGAGAGATATTTTCCCGCATCCAAAGCTACTCAAATTCGCAAGGAGATTTGTGGGTTGAAACAACAAGTGGGAGAATCATTGTATGAATGTTGGGAGCGATATAAGAGGTTGGTGGCAAGCTGTCCACACCATCAATTTAGTGACGTTATGATACTCCAATACTTCTACGAAGCTCTCAACCCAAGTGATAGGTCTCTTCTTGACGCCGCGGGTGGTGGTGCACTAATGAACAAGACAGTGACCCAAGCTACCGAGTTGATTGAAAGTATGGCGGCGAACTCGCAACAATTCTACACAAGAGATGAACCCATGGTTAGGCGAGTGCATGAAGTTAGTGATTCATCATCACATCTTGATCAAAGGATGAGTAACATGGAGATAATGATGCAAAGGATGGCCGCGGTAATTATTCCGGATGGTGAGACCGAACAAGTAAATGCTTTATATCCAAATCAAAGTCCAAGGTACGATCCATACTCCAATACCTATAATCCCGGTTGGAAGGATCAACCCAACTTTAGTTATGCAAACAAGCAAGCGGCGGTTTCCAATCCGTATGAGCAACAAGGTGGTTTCCAACAATCACGTTTCCAACCTCAACAACAATTTCAACCACAACAAGTCAAGGAACGTGATTCTTTGAATGATGACAAGCTCAATGCGTTAATGCTAGGTGTGCAAGGTCTCACCACTTTGGTTCAACAACACCAACAAAAGACCGATTCGGCAATCAAGGATTTACAAAGTCAAGTGGGGCAATTAGAGACCGATGTGAATCTATTGAAAGCTCAAGCGTCCACAAAGCTCCCTTCACAACCATTTGTTAATCCAAGAGAGAGCGTTAATGCGATTACTTTGAGGAGTGGGAAACAAGTGGAGCAACCAAATCAACAAGATAAGGTGTATGATGAGAAAGAGGAAATTGAAACCGCACCAAAGGAGAAAACATCTCCAACCAACCAACCCGAGGAGACGGTTCCTACTTTCACAACTCCACCCCCATTTCCTAGCCGATTTGCTAAATCAAAGAAATACTTGGAATACAAGGATATGTGGGACATCCTTAAGAAAGTACAAGTCAATATTCCACTCATTGAAGCTATTCGTCAAATTCCTCGTTGTGCAAAGTTCTTAAAGGAGTTGTGCATGAAGAAGAAAAGGTTAAAAGGGAATGAAGTCATGAGTGTGGGGGAGAATGCTTCGGCGTTCATTCTCAAGAAACTCCCACCAAAATTAAAGGACCCCTAGTTTCACTATACCTTGCACAATTGGTAAAACAAGGTTTACTCGAGCTTTGCTAGATTTGGGTGCATCGGTTAATGTTATGCCGTCTTCGATTTATGATTCTTTGAATCTTGGTCCTCTTAAGGAGACCGGGGTAGTTCTTGAACTTGCTAACCGATCTAATGTTTACCCGAAAGGGATTGTTGAGAATGTTTTGGTGCAGGTTAATGAGCTTGTATTTCCGGCCGATTTCTATGTCTTAGACATGAATGATGAGAATTCTTCCAAGTCTACACCTTTGCTATTGGGTAGACCATTCTTGAGCACCACCGGAACAAAGATTGATGTCCAAAATGGCACCTTGACTATGGAGTTTGATGGTACACTCATCCACTTTAATATCTTTGAGACAACGCGATACCCTAGTGATGTGAAATCATGTTTTCCCGTGAAAGAGGTTGATCCGGGCTAATGAATCTTGCAAGAGCTAAGTCGGGCCGTCGACTTTAAAAACAAGCGCTTAATGGGAGGCAACCCATAGGTTTTGTATTTCTTATCTTTTGCTTTTTGTTATTTCTTTTTCTTGTTTCATATCATGTTAAAATTTCCCACCTTGACTTTACTAGGAGGATTCAATTACATTGAGGACAATGTAAGGTTTAAGTGTGGGGGAGTGGTTAAGCATGTATTTAAAAAAAATTACAAAAAAAAAAATTTAAAAATTTAAAAAAAAAAAAAAAAAGTTTTACTTAAAAACTCCAACTTTTAAAGATTTTAGAGTCACTAGCATACTTCTAGGTATGTTTACATAGAGATTTTGACCGACATAATTGAACTTGGAAATGTTAGAGAACTACATTCGGATTTCTTGCTTGTTTGAGTGTTAAATAATGGATTTAATCATGCCGGTGATGCGAATTTGGTGCAGGGAGAAGGGCATTATTAGAGTTGCTGATCAATCATTAGTGGAGACTACCCGTATTCATATCATATGAGGCACCGACCATAAATTCTTCCATCTACTAAAGAGCTTCTTTTGAGTGTGTGTCACCATACGTCAATTCCGGGTAGAATGGTGAGCTACCCAACCTCCCACCAATAGAAGCACTATTCTTTGATCTCTTGAGTGCTAATTTTGTCAATCATAAGGGTGACGTCTATAGATGAAAGCCACCTTCTTGTAGTTCGATTTGCGATTAGCACCATTCTCTCTCTCGACAACAACGGATCCATAGAAACACATTCATCATCAACAAGGAGCGACATCAAAATCTACAAGGAAAGTTGGAAAAAGTTTAAGGTTTATAAGCAACGTAACGAGAAAAAGAGCAAATTTCAAATACAAGTAAAGCAACATACAAAGAGCGGATTTCACATATATGTTGAGGACTTACACTACAATGAGGTAATTTTATATTCAAGTATGAAGACTTATTCACAAGAGCGAAGAAAATTAAAAGGTGAGAATTTTTTGAAGATTATGATTTCAAGACGATACAAGTTGTGAAGAATCAAGCGGTAAAATACTTCTCCCATGGCCATGGTTTATTTTGTATTTTATTTCTCTTTTGAATCTTAAAAAAAAAAAAAAAAAAAAAAAAAAAAAAAAAAAAAAAAAAAGAGAGAAATATTTGTTTTGTTTATAAGCCGTGGGGAAGGAAAATTTATAAGAAAGTTTCAAGTGACAAGGTTTTAAGGTAAAAGAGTTACAAATTGTCAAGGAATTACGAAGATCAAGAGTTTATCATTAATAGTGAAACCGAAGACGAAGACCATGAAGATCAAGACGAGGAGCGGAAGACGTTTCTATTGGATGCTGTGAGAGTGGTGTTATCATAATTGGCGATCGGATGTGAAGGCGAGTAAGTAATCTCATCCTCAATAATAAATGGTTGATTTCCTTTCTTAGAGATCGTCAGAAAAATGGTTTTTCAAAATGTTAAAAGATGTGGGTTTTTAAAAATATTTCGGAAGTTGTCCTTCCCACCATTCAACGTGTTGCAGGAATTCTCTCTTCATTCCTACCTGCACACATGTGAGAACCATAAAAAAGTCGTCTTTTTGAGTGCAATTATCATAAAATCCTATTTGGTGAGGCAGAAGTCGAGGCGAAATGCTTATTGATCGTTTCTCAAACACGCGTTCTCTCATTATGGGATGGTTATTTCTCACTCAACATTCAAGAATGAGAATATGTTCTTTAGTATTTCTAACTTCTTATTACTAGCATGCAGAAACTCTATGTCCTCATAGCTTTTTGGATGCTTGGGACGCTTGAACGCTTTGAAGTTGTGAGTTTTTAGTTTGATTTGCTCGAGGACTAGCAAAGTTTAAGTGTGGGGGAATTTGATAGGTGTAGAATACACCGTATTTACTATACAGAGTTTATGCTTTCTTTGCTATTTTTTCTTGTAAATTATGTATTTTACGCTTGTTTTGAGTTTTATAGCTACTTTGGAGTCGCACGGAGGAAAAGAAGAAGAAACTATCCAATTTGAGCAAAAGGGCGTAATTGTCATTTCACAAGCAAGTTATATGGAGCCTGGCCACGGTTAAGGGATAGACATTTTGTTTTGATGAAGAATTGTTAAAGGCACCCAAGGAAGTTACTCAGGGTACCATCTGGGGTGGCTCTTATTTGGGGTGCAAACAGTTGTCCCAATTTAAGGCCCTAGCTAGGTCGAAGAAATCATTTCTTCTTCTTCCTCAATCATTCTACATCTGGGAAAGCAGCGCAGCTGCTGTAATAAACTCGAGAGATTGAAACCAAGAACAGATTGGAAAATTGATGAATCTGTGGTAGTGGATCGAGTTAGTTGCCAATGTGACTGAAATAGAAGAATGAAGAAAGGGTTAATGGGTATGAAGTTGAGCTGTGAGGTGATTGAGATCCAGAGAAGACCCTGATGCTGTTGATTGTTGAATAATGAGATGGGGTCTGGGAATGGATCGATGTTGTTGAGTAAAACAGGAGTTGGGTTTGGTTCTGTCAAAGAAGTTGATGGCGTTTTTAGGGTTTGAATCGAGTCTGTGATTGAAGCTCGGGAAGAATGGAAACAGCTGTTGTCGAGTGAAGATGGGTGGCGTCTGGGACGTTGTTGATGTCGAGATTAAGGTGCTGGATAAAAGAATGGACGGGGTTTGCTGGTGAATCGGGAGTAGATTTTGGAGTTCGTATGGGTTGAAATTGCAGACACAGGGAATTGTTGGTCGCTGTAATTGATAAGATGAGCTCTCTGAGAAGAATAGAAAAATGGGTTTTTGAATCGAGAACAGGTTGATTGAGTCGGTATTGAAGAAGCCGAGGTCTCGAAAATTGGAGATGGAATTGATTGTCCTGCTGCTGCTATGGGTCCGGGAGTGAATGGGTTTTAGCGTAATGGATTTGAGTGAAGGAATTGACACAGAGAATTGAAGCAGCTAGTGAGAATTGATTACAGGTTCCATGTCAGATTATGGGCTCGTCATGGTGCTGCTAAAACAGGGAACGACCTGAAGTTAACCTGCAGGATGTGTGGCATTGCAAAAGGGAAGATTAAGGTGGTGCTCAGAGAAGATGTTGGTGCTGTTGGAAGTGAATTACAGAACTACAGCGAGTGTGAATGAATGAATTGAATAGATGTATGTGTTAGGCTTGTTACAGGGAAGAAGAGAGGCCTGAATTCGGCCGGGAAAGCTCTATAAACAGCCGAGACTCGGACGGTTTTCTACACCGGCGAGTCAACTCGGTGATGACCGATTCAGACGAGTCAGAGCGACTCAACTCACCCCAGTAAGACCAGACAACTGAATAAGAAGCTGACTCGGTAGCTAACTCGAGTCTGACTCTCCTCCCCCTTTGACCGTTGACTGACGGTTGACCCGTTTGACCGTTAGTCCTAACGGTGGACTGACGGAATATTCCGTCGAATATTCCACTGACGGAGAAATTTTCAGGTGGCCAGCGGCGGACTATTCGGTCGGATTCCTGCCATAATCCCGATTTTCCTGAGCAAAAATCCGAAATTTTCTATGGACTTCTCTCATGGGTGTGAAGACTTGGACTAGGAATTGGATGGAGAATTTGGCTCAAATTTGGAAAGAGAAGATGAAGAGTTGAGAAAGACTTGAATTTGGAAGATGAATTGCTAAAGGAAAAGGATTTAATCCTTGGAAGAGTTGGAGAATATTGAAGCCTATAAATAGAGAAGTTTTCTACATCTTTTACACACCTCTCTACACACACAACACTTGTGTTTTTGCTTGCTTTTCTAAGATTCTTCTTCTTAATTATTTGTGTGAACTTGAAAATTCTCCTTTTAATATTTATTATTTGTGTGAATTTCAAAAGCATGAGTAGCTAATTTTCTTATTGATTGAGGATGAATTCCTAGTTCTTAATTTATGTTTTGAGTTTTGTTTCAATTCTATCTTGAGATTTTTCACATGATTATCGATTGTTTTTACTAATAGGAATGTTTATTCATTCATGATTGATTGATAGATTGTTTGGAGTGCACGCTAAATTGATTTGTTAATTGATCTAAATCTAGTATAAGTTAGGGAATACGTAATCGTTTCTCGACACTTTACACAAGTAGAAAACACAAGACCTTGCGGAGGGATTCCGTGGAGCGATTGTGTGTAAAAACAACGCTAGAAAGTGAACCAAGCGAACCGAGTTTAACTACTAGTACTAAACCTAAATTCATAAATCTTAATGCATTCGTGGAATTACATCTTGTAAGCGAACCTCAAGGTGGTTCTTTTGGATAGAATCGATAACTAAGCGGACTTGTTACTCGGTGAAATAAGGGATTTTGGGGCTAGCTAAGCGGACCTGCTATCCTACGGTTGGTGATAATCTGTGACTAATAACAAGTAGAAAAGAACATAACTTGATTCATTGTTTCGTAACGAAGAAGGATTCCTTGGTCTTGTCTCTCTTATTGCTTTCAACTTTCGATTTTAATTGCTTTGTTTATTTTCTTTTGCTTTTTACACCCCCCTTTTTGTGACAATTTTTACAACTAGAATCTCTTGCTCCTCGTGGGAACGAACTTGACTTCCATTATATTATTTTTAATTGAGTGGAAATATTAATTAATTTGATTGCACCTACGACACGCATCACCGTTCCGTCAAATACATACAAGTGATGCATCATCGAGTCCGTGGAATGGCATAGTGATGCCTCAGCATCATATGCTCCATTCGTAAGGCTGCGCGACTAAGAATGAGCCCTGAGCATCATTCATATCGTTCCGTCCAAGCTATGAAGCTTACTTGGTACATAGTCCGCATATGCACCTTCAACCAACTACCCCTCCCTATATATGTTAATTTGACATTTTTAGAACTCAATTTGGGGGACCAAAAATCTTTCATCAACTCCCCGTTTATTATTCATGGTCGTTGCCATGGCTTTTTGAATGACCGGCCAAGATGAACGTACATTCATTTATGGCTCACATGCCAGTTCCACTGTCCGGCCAGGATGCTGAACATTTCCCGAGCCAAACCCGATGAAGGTCCGTGATGGTTGTATTTCCGACTTTGGCCCATAGGCCACACCAATGTCTAGCCGTGATGGCTGTACATTACAAACCCGATCTCCAGCCATGTTGGCTGTCCACTGCCAACCCGATGTCCAGCCATGTTGGTTGTACATTTTCAAGGTCATCTACCCAACTAACCTAATGCATCATTTGATGCAAGATTGGCTCTTGGCCAATGTAGCTTCCAACCAATGCCATATTGGCCTTAGCCAATATGCATATGCGATGTGCCTTACTTGGCACCAGATATGGCCCAGGGCCAAATGCATCTCACCATGCAAAGGAAGCTTTGGATGAAGCTTCATCACAAGCAAACGACGCATCTTTTAGCATGCGCCATGCTAAAAACACGGGGTGTTACACTATCACACCCTTCAAAGAATTTCGTCACCAAAATTCAAAACCAAAACTATTGTGGACAATCTCTTCGAGTTGGATTTCCTGAGCAAAAGCCTCATACCAGATGCTCAGAAATCACGGGTTTCTTCAAGTTGTCATGAACAACAATTTAGACCTTCTGAGCACATGTACCATACCACTTGCTCAGGAATCCAAAAAGTGCCCATAACAAAACCAAGAATCGCAATTGTCCAGTGCGAAGAGGATATCTCGACAAGGTATCCTAGATAGCATCCCATACTACCACCCAGGAATCCCTAAGGTTAATAAGTTGAAAGATGTCATCGAAATGACAAGGAAAAACTCAACACAACACTGTGAGGACCAATCTCTGATGACAGTGCAGTTGGATGCAAGCCACCGTCCCAGACGGATTTACCAGGTTGCCACTCGTAAGTGGGATGCTAGCCGGGCCTGACAACGCACACCCTTGGCCAGTGCTAACGTGTGGGGATGATCAGTCCCATTGCCTACCACCGCCCCAGACGGTCTTTCGAATGCTCGTAAACTGGGTGCCACAGAGGCCTGGCAAACTCACAGTACTTATACAAGCTCAACTCGATTTCCAAAGTAACTGGCCCAGGAGTTACAAACTCTTTCCCGCGCAGAAGTTGGCCTACTCTCCAACTTTAAATTTTCCGTTAAGGAAAATACTTGTGGACAAGTCCACTCCGCACAGTCCAAGAGTTATCTCGGAACTTGCTCTGATACCAACTGTGACGGACCGGAAAATAACGTATTTGGCGCATTGCCCCGCAGGCCGTAACTCCCCCGATGCGCCATGATGAAGCTACGATCCGGGCCTTAGGGCTAGGCAAATGCACGTCCATTTGCCCTTGCAAGCATGCTCGTGGAGCATGACGCAACTAACTTAGCTTCCACATCGTTCCATCTTACCCTTTGTCCCGCAAAAGGGTTTAAGGCCATAAGGCCAATGCCAATGCATTTTTCATGCATCTATGGCTTTGCCTTTACGTAGGGAATTCATCACTGAATTTCCTAGCTAGCTGAGCAACCGTCATATTGTCGTGTCTTGTCCAGGCATAAGCCTTGGACTTTGGCGTAGGACGCACCAAGCCCTTGCCATTTCCTACGTTACCTCGCTTACCAACCCTTTATAACTTGATAGGAAGTATGAGCATCCACTTACTGGCATGCAACTAAGCCTCGTCAATTCTGGCCACAATCATCTCTTACGTCGAGCTACCGAGCTTAGATGATATGAGGGACCAACGTGCTGGACCGGCAATGCTGCAACTCATTGCGGCTGCCTACGTACCCTTCCCTACTCTAAAGGGATCAAGCACATACCGTAGTTCATCCGCGAAGGGACAAGCAACTTATTCCAACTCGTTTGCTAGGCCGTGGACAAGCAACAGTGGTAACGGCCTAGCCCGTATAGGACTTTCCATCAAATACATCCAAGTGATGCATCATCGAGTCCGTGGAATGGCATAGTGATGCCTCGGCATCATATGCTCCATTCGTAAGGTCACGCGACTAAGAATGAGCCACGAGCATCATTCATACCGTTTCTAGCCAAGCTATGAAGCTTACTTGGTACATAGTCCGCATATGCACCTTCGACCAACTACCCCTCCTTATATATGTTAATTTGATATTTTTAGAACTCAATTTGGGGGACCAAAAATCTTTCATCAACTCCCCGTTTATTATTCATGGCCGTTGCCATGGCTTTCTGAATGACTGGCCAAGATGGATGTACATTCAGTTCTGGTTCACATGCCAGTTCCACTTTCCGGCCAGGATGGTTGAACATTTCCCGAGCCAAACCCGATGAAGGGCCGTGATGGCTGTATTTTCGACTTTGGCCCATAGGCCATATCAATGTCCAGCCGTGATGGATGTACATTACCAACCCGATCTCCAGCCATGTTGGTCGTCCATCCGCAACTCGATGTCCACCATGTTGGTGTACATATCCAACTCGATGTCCAAACCATGTTGGTTGTACATTTTCAAGGTCATCTACCCAACTGACCTAATGCATCATTTGATGCAAGATTGGATCTTGGCCAATGTAGCTTCCAACCAATGCCATATTGGCCTTAGCCAATATGCATATGCGATGTGCCTTACTTGGCACCAGATATGTCCCAAGGCCAAATGCATCTCACCATGCAAAGGAAGCTTTAGATGAAGCTTCATCACAAGCAAATGGCGCATCTTTTAGCATGCGCCATGCTAAAAACACGGGGTGTTACAACGACTGTACCTTAATCGGTGTGATACTTGGTTATGGATCAACTACATTCCAGGCCAAAGTTGACTTGTAGTAGGCTAGAGTTTGTGGCGGCTTAATATAGCGTGGTGTTCAAAGCTGGACTAAGTCCCAGGGTTTTCCTGCATTTGCGGTTTCCTCGTTAACAAAATTTCTAGTGTCTGTGTTATTTCTTTTCCGCATTATATTTGTTTATATAATTGAAATATCACATGTTGTGCGTAGTTCAATCACAATTGATAAAGTCGACCTTGTTTGTTGGATAGAACTTGATTGACAGTTGGGTGTTGGTCTTTGGTACCTTCCAAGTTATTCTCACATCAATCAGGCTCACGAATTTCTATCTGTTCGATTTTCTGATTGAATTGAGAAAGAGATAAAGATGTTTGATATCTTTCTTGATTGAGTCTCACTTTTAAATTTGGTGCTCTCAGAATTATATTGGAGTTTATTCCATATAGATTTCCGAACGAAATATTGTGTGTGGTTGTTATATCCCCGCGTTTTCAGTTGGTATCAGATAAGGCAAACACGCTAAGACCTCATAAGTATGTGTTTGTAGCAATCTAACTCTATGGGCAAAAGTGTTATCTCTATAAACGTACCGCCAGTCTTCGATGGATCGATTTACTTATGATGGAAAATTGCTATGCGTGCATTTTTACAATCGCGTGATTTTCAATCATGGGTTCGTGTTGTAAATGGCTATAATCCTCCAACAGTTGTAGTAGAAGTTTTTGCAAAGGATATTGGTAGTTATAGTGATGTCGAGATTGGTGTTGCAAAGCGAAATTCTGACGGATTAAATGCTATCATTCATGCCATTAACCCAGATCTTAAGCAACATGTGACTATGTGCACTCGGTCTAAAGATGCTTGGGATATCTTAGCAACTTTATTTGAAGGGAATACCTTTGAGAAAGAAGCTAGGCTTAAAAACCTAAATTTTAATTGGGAAAACCTTTGTATGGCTGATGAAGATTCATTTGATGAGTTTAATCACAAAGTGTCTGAAATTATTAATGCATCATTTGTATTGGGTAAGACTATTCCTGAAAAGGACATTGTGATGAAAATTCTCAGATCTCTACTAGTCAGATACTATTGTAAGGAATATGTCATCATTGAGGGAAATAACCTTGAAACACTTTCCAGAAACACTCTTGTTGGAAAGTTAAAGATCTTTGATCACGAACATTTATCCAAAGCTGGAAAGGATATTGCGTTCAAAGCACAAAAGAATACTAATCTACATGATAAAAGTAAAAGTGTTGGCAACTCGGTGAATGATCCTATTGAGACTAAATCATCAAATAAAGATCTTGACAACTCAGTTTCTCTGATTTAGAGATATTCTTTTGAAGAGAAGTAAACGCTCAACTAGAGACAAACCTAGATCATACGTTAAGCCTTATGATCGTTGAAAATGCGGAGGTCTAACAACCACACCCAACAATTCATTTGGAAATCTGAGAGGACTTACTCTAATACACTTTCTAGAGAATCAACTAGACAATCAGACCCAATCTAGATTAAAGTATATCAACGAGTTTAATATCTCTAACTCTTAATTCAATCCGCAATCAGCAAATAGAAATCTGCGAGCCCGATTGAATATAAGAGGAGTTACTTAAACGGTACCAAAGACCAATGTTCAAGTGTCAATCAATGTAAATCAACAAACAAAGGTTGGATATTCTAATTAATTTATCTTAACGCACAACCTGTGATATTTCAATTATATAACAAAACATAATTTGGAAAATAAATAACACAAACGCCAGAATTTTGTTAACGAGGAAACCGCAAATGCGAGAAAAACCCCGGGACCTAGTCCAGATTGAACATCATACTGTATTAAGTCGCTACAGACACTATCCTACTACCAATTAACTTCGGACTGGACTATAGTTGAACCCCTAATCAATCTCACACTGATTCAAGGTACAGTTGTGCTCCTTACGTCTCTGATCCCAGCGGGATACTACGCACTTGATTCCCTTAGATGATCTCACCCACAACTAAGAGTTTCTACCGCCCAAAGTCGAAGACTTAATAGATAAATCTGTCTCACACAGAAAAGTCTATAGGATTGAATAAATCTATCTCCCAGAGAAATACCCAAGAGTTTTTGTTCCGTCTTTTGATAAATCAAGGTGAACAGGAACCAATTGATAAACCAGACTTATATTCCCGAAGAACAGCCTAGTATTATCAATCACCTAACAAAAACCTTAATCGACTAGCGAAACAAGTTATTGTGGAATCACAAACGATGAGACGAAGTTTGTTTGTGATTACTTTTCTATCTTGCCTATCGGAGATATAAAATCTCGAGCCAATTATTTCAATTGCACTCAACACGATAGAAACAGCAAGATCAGATCACGTAACTACAAAGATAATAGTTGGGTTTGGCTTCACAATCCCAATGAAGTCTTCAAGTCATTAACCTATAGGGTCTCGAGAAGAAACCTAAGGTTAAAGGAGAATTGACTTTAGTTATGCAACTAGTTACACATAGGAGGTGTGCGGATTAGGTTTCCCAGTTGCTAGAGTTCTCCTTTATATAGTTTTCAAATCAGGATTTGCAATCCAAGTTACCTTGGTAACAAAGCATTCAATATTCAGCGTTAGATGAAAAACTTGATTCAACCAAGAAAATATCTTTCAACCGTTAGATCGAACTTATCTTGTTACACACAAATGAAATGTACCCTCATTTAGGTTTATGTAGCCGTACCTAAACATGTACACCAGGTTGGTTCACAAATAGTTAACCGAGGTTAGCCATATGATTACTCTCATATCAACCTTATTCATCTTAACCATAACTAGTTCAAATGACTCAAATGAAACTACTTAAAGAGTTGTTCAATTGTTTAGGAAATATAATTGAAATCAAATCGGTTTGATTCACTTGAATCAATCATGAACATTATAGCCACGGTTTGCAAAGATTGCATTCCTTATGATTTAAGTGTTTAAGTTCATGGACTTGACCGATTTGACAAAGTAGCCAGCTTAAGTATGCGTACTTAAGCAACCCGTTTTTGAGTTTGTAAAGTTTCCTAACTCAGCAGAAATTTTCGGTTCAAAAACTTCCGCCCGTATGCGTATATGTACACATACTAAAGGGGACTAGTTAAGAGTTTTGCCAAAACCAAACTCAGCAGAAAATCTCGGTTTGAGAACTTCCGCCAGTATGCGTATATGTACGCATACTTAACCTATCTCCTTCACCAATTCCGTATACACACACATGCATACTCTTGGCTTCCGTTTTATGGACTTATACACTAATGTGCGAACACACTATATATGCTTATATCCAAAGATGGTTACATCATCAACTCTTTATTTCAATCATTGAAACATTCTTCTATAATGTCAATAGTCGTTTTCACACACTATTAACATCAAAGCAATTTTCAAGATATTGAAATAATCATTATTGAAACCTTCCAAGTCTTATACCAAATGATTGTATCACACAAACCATGTAAGATGTTACTCGGCAATTTTCTCATGATATAAGATGAACTTGGTTGAAGCGAAAGCTTACCAACACATATTTCGAGAAATATGTAAGCGAGATATACTCAGCTCGAAATCTCAAATGTGTATAGAGAAAACTATATCGTAACACGACTTATGTCTAAATATAGGAGATAGTAGAAATAGACTTTACAAGTGATAGATAAGTTCAAGTCTCCACATACCTTTTGTCGAAAAAGTTCCACAAGCTCCCCTTACTAGTTCTTCGTCTTCAAGAGATAAACGTCGAGAGAAGCTCAACTACACTATCTATGTCCTAGTCCAAGACATCTATAAATAGGCTAGAAATCAAGACTTATAGTTTTGATCACTAACATTAACAAACATGCTTGAGATAGCAACGCATGCGAGTTTGACCGAGCAATTCTCTAACAATTGTGTTCCTCCTAAAAACAGGGATACTATCGACACTAATGATGAGGATATGCCACAATGCTTCAAGTGTAAAGGTTTTGGTCATTTTGCTAATTGGTATCCAAATCGTTGAAAATACACTGGAAATAAAGGTCTTGCTGCAACTCTTGATGAAACGTCTGATCACTATGATTCTACAGAGGATGAAAAATCAAGTGTAGCACTCCTTGGTGAAAGTATCAATTTTGATAATTGTAGCAATACTCATATCAACCTTGACATTTTTCCTGAAGTTACATCTTCGACCACATTGGAGGATGAAATGGTTTTTTCCCCGTCGAATGAAAACTCTACCTCTTATGTTTCAGGCACTTCGCTGTGTTTAGCAGCATGTTCGGCTATGATGCCTGAACCATCATCCATATTGACATGTCCTTATTGTACTTTTAATGGTCATGAACTCACTAAGTGTTTCAAGTACAAGCATAAAGTAAGGTAAGTCAACAAACTGAAACGGAGAGCCAGTCGATTAGCAAACAAGCTCAAACTTGTTCTGAAATCAAATCCATCTAAGATACGTAATTTTAACTCATCTCCTAAGAAGTTAATTTCTAAGGAAAAGGTTAGATCACTACAGAAAACAACTAGGTCTAAACGGCCTATAAAGAGGGATGTTGATATTTTTGCGCACGAACCTTGTGGTACACAAATTATTTTTCACCCCAACATAGTCTAACTGTGTTGAAAGTTCATCTTGTCTCATATCCGTATTTCGAAAAGATACAAGTGTTGTGCACAGTCGAGCTCTAGGGTCAGAAACTATTCTAGTTTGTATCTTGAATATTATTGCTTGAAATTTTATTTGTTGTATTCATATTTTTCTAAAATTCAAGTAATGGTATATATTGAAAAGATTTCACCCTATTTGAATTAAAAAAGGTTAAAATACGTTTCTACCCATCTTATGGTTATCTATGTTGATCGTACATGTACGCATACACTAATGTGCGAACACACTATATATGCTTATATCCAAAGATGGTTACATCATCAACTCTTTATTTCAATCATTGAAACATTCTTCTATAACGTCAATAGTCGTTTTCACACACTATTAACATCAAAGCAATTTTCAAGATATTGAAATAATCATTATTGAAACCTTCCAAGTCTTACACCAAATGATTGTATCACACAAACCATGTAAGATGTTACTCAGCAATTTTCTCATGATATAAGATGAACTTGGTCGAAGGGAAAGCTTACCAACACATATTTCGAGAAATATGTAAGCGAGATATACTCATCTCGAAATCTCAAATGTGTATAAAGAAACCTATATCGTAACACGACTTATGTCTCAATATAGGAGATAGTAGAAATATACTTTCCAAGTGATAGATAAGTTCAAGTTTCCACATACCTTTTGTCAAAGAAGTTCCACAAGCTCCCCTTAGTAGTTCTTCGTCTTCAAGAGATGAACGTCGAGAGATTTAAATTCAACTACACTATCTATGTCCTAGTCCGAGACATCTATAAATAGGCTAGAAATCAAGACTTATAATTTTGATCACTAACATTGACAAACATGCTTGAGATAGGAACGCATGCGAGTTTGACCGAGCAATGCTCTAACAATCTCCCCCTTTGTCAATTTTAGTGACAAAACTATCAATACATATGGATTACAAAAAAAAGATAAAAAATAAGCTTCTTATCGACATGCTTGATTTCCTTGGCATCTTCAACGCGACTCGAAATCTTCGTCACTTCCAAGTACTTCATGATCCTAAAGGTTGTAAGTTCAGCATCACAGTTGTTGAAGATCCGTAGCTATAACAATAAGAAAACAAAAAGCTCTCAATCATTGTTATACAGTGTCATAGTATTATTACACATCATCAAAGTTCAATTGTATCACAACTTTGACAATAAAACTATGGTGATATGCATCACTCCCCCTTAGTCAATACATATCTCAACATGAAAACCATTTCCCCTTACATAATGATCCGTAAACCATATGTATTTGTAGTGTGAACTACACATTAATTCTCCCCCTTTTTGTCAAAAAAATTGGCAAAGGTACGAAAAATAGTGGGATCCTAATGAAATTTCCACGGAGATACATCATGACCAAAAGGTGTATTAACATACCAACAAATTTAGATGCAATCATAAAGCCGAAGCTAAATGCATTCATCAAGGAGTTATGAAGATACAAGATAACCCCTAAAAATTCCACAGCCGCACTCCCCACAAAGATATGGCAATTAAGTACAAGTTCAAAAGAACTCTCCCCCATAAAATGTCGTCCCCCGAAGGAACAACAAAGGCGGCCTTACTTTCACAAGAAAAGAAGGATTTCTTTTGGACAACCAAATCACATGGAAACATGAATTTGTATCCAAAAATATTCAATTGAAATAACCACAAGATAACCCATAGTTAGTTCAATCGAAAAATAACAACCAAATTAATCACAAGAGAACCCATGATTAATTCAATTGAAATACACAACCAAATTAACCACATAAAGCAATCAATTTAATTGGTCATGCTCGACATAAGCGAACTTACGAAGCAACAACTAAAATAACCAAAATAAACTGATCAATTTAGTTGATCAAATTCGACATAGGGAACCTCACGGAGCAACAACTAAGTTAATCATAAGAAAATAATCAACTCAGTAAATTGTGCTCAACATAATAAACCTTACGGAACAACGCAGTATATGCACGAAAGATTGTGGATCGGAGATCGACCAAATACTGCAGAATAGACAAGGATTCATCCTATTTTCCATCACTATTTGCACAATGAGATACAATAGGCTTAATCCTTGTACAAAAAAGTTTTATCCTTTCTTTTTATCAAAATATGACATAAAAGGCTTTTAACTTTTGTAATGTCAAAAGTTCATTCTATCTTCTATCAGTACTTTCATATCGACATAATAGAGATAACTTTTGAACAAGTATGGGACAGTCACAAGTTCACGGACGTAAACAACATATCCCATAACAATTTACAATATATAAAATCATAAAGATTAAAATTGTAAAAATCATCTTCCAAAAACTTTAGAATTTAAATAAATAAATCTAAAAACAATGAAGATGAAAATCGTTGGACATAGTTATGTGTACTCACAATAATGGCTATTCCAAACCCTGGTTATTCTTCTAAAAACACAAAAAGAAGATTTACTAGATAAAAAAAAACATTTATCAAAAAAACGAGAGACAAGTCCTGGAAGGATTAGTCAACATCTTCATCATTCGAAACCATAAGAGTGGCTTGAATCTTATCCATGTCATCTTTGATATCCGGAAACTTGGTAGCAATTACAAGTAGTTGCTCTTGAACACACCTTACTTTGGCATTGATCTTACAAACATCTTTGTGAATTTGGTGAAGAAGATTCATGGAAGAGGAATCACATGAGCCATCAAGTGTGTTGAACCTTTGTCTCTTGCAAGCATTCTCCTTCATGCGATTGAAGGTACAAGGTCGGACGAGCTTGGGAGAAACAATGGAGTTCCTGATTGGATCTATATCGAAAGTGCGACAAATTCTCTCAATCAAGCAAGGAAATCCTAGCTTCTCGTTGGAGGATGTCATCGACATCATTTGAAAAATAATGAAGCCACAAATGTCGAGACTTTGAAATTCCAACACAAGAAAATAGACCAATTCCGCAAACTCACGACTCCAACGAGAATTCTCAATCGTGGAGGGACAAAAATTAGATATTCCAAGTTTATCAAAAGACGTCAAGGAAAGACTCAGATTATTGGTAGGAAACTTACCTTCATTCCAAGCTACACTCTTGCCACATAGACCAATGGAGATAGTTTCATAAGAGGGACGTTCATGACAAGGTCTTGGAAGGCGATAATTCCCAAGAGGAATATTAGTAATCTTTGAAATTAACTCTCTAGTTACATGAACCCTTTGTCTATTAACCATGTTCATGAATTCCAAGTCATTAAGATTAACATCATGGATGTTAGCATAGAAGATTCTTGTAAGAGTGTCAAAACCTTCACCAAGACCATCAAAGATGTTTCCAATCTTGAATTTTTTAAAACAAACTAAATCCTCTTTATGTCCACTAGAGAAATCCAATTTCTTTTCTAAAATAAATCCATTGGATGAAATCCGTTCAAAATCTTCAACACATGAATTACTGACAAATCTAATCCTAAGAGAATTTTGATCTATAGGAAAATTCATGCTAGAACCCAATTTTTTTGAAATTCCTTTTGAAACCTTGAAATTCACCATGAGATATAGAAATTGGAAGAGAAGACAAGAGGAAATCACTTACTTGGAATGAACTTTGAACACCCATTTTTCTTATTTTTCTCCAATAAAGATTTAATGAAGAAAATTCGTGAACCCTAGAAAGTTCACGTACGCGGACTGATGGGAAGAAGAAGAAGGTATGCGTACTTCTTCTTTATATGCCCACTAATGGGCTTGAACCCGTTTACGAACCGCGACCCACAAAAGGAATGTGGGATATTCTTTGATGTTCACACACCAAGGTTGTGCATCCCGTGAAAACACAATTTGTGAGAAAGCTCTTTAGAACAAAATGATATGTTCAACCCGACTGAACACAAATCAAACCATTTCTTGCCCCATCTCAAGATATATACACATGGGGTAGGCTCAGACTTGTTACCAAGGAGCACTATGTGCAGATGAGAATTCATGCACTATTCCTGGTTGATATTTGTGAGCAGTGCCAGTGATATAATCAAAGTAATGATGATAATCAGAGTTGTCAGAGATTTATATCTTCCTTTTCATATGACTAGAGAGAAGATTCTTCCGATACCTCGACACTGTGTCAAAAACATGAGAACCCGTATGGGATCTACTTGTGTTGACAGCGTGTTCAGTTCGTACATCATTATTCCATAGTTTTACATGTACATAACTTTTATGGGGTCGATTCTTAGACTTAACAGAATTAAGTTTTTCTAAGAATCTAAAAACGCTTTCAAAAGCTTTAAATAGATCTTTTTCAATCGATCCATTACGATAGGATTTCTCAAAAAGATTAAGAGTTAATCTAGTGAGAGTCCATATCTTTGAGCGTAACGAACGTTTTCTCAATCTTCCCTTCTTTTTAATTTTTCCTTTAGATTGTTTCTCATTATCTAAGTTTTCCAAGATCTTAGATGAAATGAGATTATCATGAGAAACCGGAGGTTTTGTCCATAATAATCTTTGAACAATCTTTAAGGATTTCTGGCGTGCGTTACAGATGCCAAGAGCAAGCTTTCCTAAGAAATTTCCCATAGGGAAATTTTAAGGATCAAACAAACACAAACTTATTAGGTTTATAGTTTTTGCCTGCTCTGATACCAATTGAAAATGCGGGGTTCTAACAACCACACCCAACAATTCATTTGGAAATCTGAGAGGACTTACTCCAATATACTTTCTAGAGAATCAACTAGACAGTCAGACACAATCTAGATTAAAGTATATCAAAGATTTTAATATCTCTAACTCTTAATTCAATCCGCAATCAGCAAATAGAAATCTCCGAGCCCGATTGAATATAAGAGGAGTTACTTGAACGGTACCAAAGACCAATGTTCAAGTGTCAATCAATGTAAATCAACAAACAAAGGTTGGATATTCTAATTGATTGATCTTAACGCACAACCTGTGATATTTCAATTATATAACAAAACATAATGTGGAAAAGAAATAACACGTACGCTTAATTTTGTTAACGAGGAAACCGCAAATGCGGAAAACCCCGGGACCTAGTCCGGATGGAACACCACACCGTATTAAGTCACGCTGCTATACTAGCCTACTACCAATTAACTTCGGACTGGACTGTAGTTGAACCATAATCAATCTCACGCTGATTCAAGGTACAGTTGTGCTCCTTACGTCTCTGATCCCAGCAGGATACTACGCACTTGATTCCCTTAGATGATCTCACCCACAACTAAGAGTTGCTACGGCCCAAAGTCGAAGACTTAATAGATAAATCTGTCTCACACAGAAAAGTCCATAGGATTGAATAAATCTATCTCCCAGAAATACCCAAGAGTTTTTGTTCCGTATTTTGATAAATCAAGGTGAACAGGAACCAATTGATAAACTGGACTTATATTCCCGAAGAACAGCCTAGTATTATCAATCACCTCACAAAAAACTTAATCAACTAGCGAAACAAGTTATTGTGGAATCACAAACGATGAGACGAAGTTTGTTGTGATTACTTTTCTATCTTGCCTATCGGAGATATAAAATCTCGAGCCAATTATTTCAATTGCACTCAACATGATAGAAACAGCAAGATCAGATCACGCAACTACAAAGATAATAGTTGGGTTTGGCTTCACAATCCCAATGAAGTCTTCAAGTCATTAACCTATAGGGTCTCGAGAAGAAACCTAAGGTTAAAGGAGAATCGACTCTAGTTATGCAACTAGTAACACATAGGAGGTGTAGGGATTAGGTTTCCCAGTTGCTAGAGTTCTCCTTTATATAGTTTTCAAATCAGGGTTTGCAATCTAAGTTACCTTGGTAACAAAGCATTCAATATTCACCGTTAGATGAAAAACCTGATTCAACCAAGAAAATATCTTTCAACCGTTAGATCGAACTTAGCTTGTTACACACAAATGAAATGTACCCTCATTTAGGTTTATGTAGCCGTACCTAAACATGTACACCAGGTTGGTTCACAAATAGTTAACCGAGGTTAGCCATATGATTACTCTCATATCAACCTTATTCATCTTAACCATAACTAGTTCAAATGACTCAAATAAAACTACTGAAAGAGTTGTTCAATTGTTTAGGAAATATAATTGAAATTAAATTGATTTGATTCACTTGAATCAATCATGAACATTATAGCCACGGTTTGCAAAGATTGCATTCCTTATGATTTAAGTGTTTAAGTTCATGGACTTGACCGATTTGACAAAGTAACCAGATTAAGTATGCGTACTTAAGCAACCCGTTTTTGAGTTTGTAAAGTTTCCTAACTCAGCAGAAATTTTCGGTTCAAAAACTTCCGCCAGTATGCGTACAAGTACGCATACTTAAGGGGACTAGTTAAGAGTTTTGCCAAAACCAAACTCAGCAGAAATTCTCGGTTTGAGAACTTCCGCCAGTATGCGTATATGTACGCATACTTAACCTGTCTCCTTCACCAATTCCGTATACACACATATGCATACTTTTGGCTTCCGTTTTATGGACTTATACACTAATGTGCGAACACACTATATATGCTTATATCCAAAGATGGTTACATCATCAACTCTTTATTTCAATCATTGAAACATTCTTCTATAATGTCAATAGTCGTTTTCACACACTATTAACATCAAAGCAATTTTCAAGATATTGAAATAATCATTATTGAAACCTTCCAAGTCTTATACCAAATGATTGTATCACACAAACCATGTAAGATGTTACTCGGCAATTTTCTCATGATATAAGATGAACTTGGTTGAAGCGAAAGCTTACCAACACATATTTCGAGAAATATGTAAGCGAGATATATGATGTGATTTTATGTTGTTGTAGAAAGTGGTAGTAAAGTTCGTTCAACTCAGACTTGTAAAGATTTGATTTCAGACTTAATAATAGAAAATATATACAAAGGTTGTCACAAATATCGAGAGAACTGGGACTTCGGATTCCACCATAAAATTCATTCATGCTATTCATATATTTATTCCAAACAATTATAGCTCGAATAATATTGACTCTATATCTTCGCCAAGGTAGATTTTTAAAAGATTAATTGTAAATCACAAGCATGACGCATCAAAAGTACTAAAACTAAGTATACGTCATCAAACGAAATCACAACTAATTAGTGAAAATCATAAAACAATTAAATCAAGTGCAAAAAGTCATAAAAGAATTAATAGAATTACCACATGCATGAAAAATGGCTTCCTCCATCGTCCCAGTGTTGGGGTTTAGCTCCTCATATTATTCACGTGCTCAAAATAGTTGTTCGTAGCTCAAATAGGTGAAAAACTAGAGAAAACTAATAAAGAAGACAGTTTCCAACGTTGTAAAGCGTTACAAACAGCTCTTACAACGGGTGGTGAACTGTTACAGAGAAAAGATGACAAGTTATGATGTATGTGATCTAAGATTGTTGAACAACGATACTTTTATTGTCTTTGTTTAAATACGATCGCCTTTGCGATGTCTCTCGTCATCCCAATGTTCTTCACCTTCGTCTTCTTCCCTGAAAGTGCAGAGCTCGTCTGCAACTTTCTTTCTTCGCTCTGCAACCTCCCTTTTGGCCCCCAAAATCTCGACCCTCTTCACTGTGACTCGTATCAACATATATATACCCTTCAAGACCAATAAAATCTCGGTTAAATCCTCTTTTCCTTGCACAGAAAACCACGGATATTTTTCACTTCAAGTCACGATATTATCTCATCCTAAACTATCTACGCGTCTCTCTGATCCACATCTCCTTCCCAAGATAGAATAGAATATATTGGGTACGATTATCTTCTCCCAATCCTCACGAAGTTTCCATATCAACGGCCCGAGAGAATATCATCCCCTGTTTATTAAAGTTACGTGAATTCTTCCATTCTTTCCACTTTTAACTCGCCTACTAACCCTGTTTACGTGCGATGAGTCAATTCCAGTCCATATCTAACATGAAATCCGACTAAATCTCGTCCACAATCTTCTCCAGAAACTTCCAGGCGAAGCTCCGAGTATATTTCCGACACTGTCTTGCTTCAAATCGATTATGTATCCCAGCTTCACCGAATCCATTAACCATACCTTGCCTGTTAAGCCCAAACAAGCCCATCCAAGAAGTTTTAGCGATTGAATCTCTCAATAACCTCTCCAAAAATCAAACCCTAACTCTTCCCGTGAAAATCCATTTTCCCGTCAAACCAGAAATTCAAATTGTAGAAGAAGAGTGCCCCTTATCCAGACGTCGGGTGCCTTTAACACCTGGGTGTCCTGGGGTGTAAATAACAATTAGTGTGCCCCTTATCAATGATGTACCCCTTAGTAATTTGAAGCACCCCTTATCCAAATGAGGGGTCCGAATAGTAATTTTCTCCCACGAGCGCAAATGCCACTTTTCGAGCCAATTTTCCCGCAAAAGCTTATTTCTCCAAAAACACCTACAAAGACATAAAAAGCCATAATAAATACGAAATCGAGCACTAACAATACATACAATTGAGATCATATTAGACACAAAAATGTGTCTATCAATATACTCAGCTCGAAATCTCAAATGTGTATAGAGAAAACTATATCGTAACACGACTTATGTCTAAATATAGGAGATAGTAGAAATAGACTTTCCAAGTGATAGATAAGTTCAAGTCTCCACATACCTTTTGTCTAAAAAGTTCCACAAGCTCCCCTTACTAGTTCTTCGTCTTCAAGAGATAAACGTCGAGAGGTTTAAGCTCAACTACACTATCTATGTCCTAGTCCGAGACATCTATAAATAGGCTAGAAATCAAGACTTATAGTTTTGATCACTAACATTGACAAACATGCTTGAGATAGCAACGCATGCGAGTTTGACCGAGCAATGCTCTAACAATCGTGTTCCTCCTAAAAACAGGGATACTATCGACACTAATGATGAGGATATGCCACAATGCTTCAAGTGTAAAGGTTTTGGTCATTTTGCTAATTGGTGTCCAAATCGTAGAAAATACACTGGCAATAAAGGTCTTGCTGCAACTCTTGATGAAACGTCTGATCACTATGATTCTACAGAGGATGAAAAATCAAGTGTAGCACTCCTTGGTGAAAGTATCAATTTTGATAATTGTAGCAATACTCATATCAACCATGACATTTTTCCTGGAGTTACATTTTCGACCACATTGGAGGATGAAATGGTTTTTTCCCCGTCGAATGAAAACTCTACCTCTTATGTTTCAGGCACTTCGCTGTGTTTAGCAGCATGTTCGGCTATGATGCCTGAACCATCATCCATATTGACATGTCCTTATTGTACTTTTAATGGTCATGAACTCACTAAGTGTTTCAAGTACAAGCATAAAGTAAGGTATGTCAACAAACTGAAACGGAGATCCAGTCGATTATCAAACAAGCTCAAACGTGTTCTGAAATCAAATCCATCTAAGATACGTAATTTTAACTCATCTCCTAAGAAGTTAATTTCTAAGGAAAAGGTTAGATCACTACAGAAAACAACTAGGTCTAAACGGCCTATAAAGAGGGATGTTGATATTTTTGTGCACGAACCTTGTGGTACAATAATTATTTTTCACCCCAACATAGTCTAACTGTGTTTGAAAGTTCATCTTGTCTCATATCCGTATTTCGAAAAGAGACAAGTGTTGTACATGATCGGGCTCTAGGTCGAAACTATTCTAGTTTGTATCTTGAATATTATTGCTTGAAATTTATTTGTTTTATTCATATTTTTCTAAAATTCAAGTAATGGTATATTGAAAAGATTTCACCCTATTTGAATTAAAAAAGGTTAAAATCGACATTTCTACCCATCTTATGGTTATCTATGTTGATCGTACGTGAAACCTATTTACTTTGTATATAGGTTCCGTAACCCTACAGCCGTTTTCCTTCTCTGAAACTCTTGTCATCAAAGGTTGCTTGTGGAGTTATTTTATTTGTGTTTCTTTTCACAAACCCATATTTCAAATTTATGAAGACTCCAGGCATCATCTCTTCTGATGAAAAAGACGTTAATATGATTGTTAAGCCGTCAGTCATGAAGGGAAAAGAGAAATTCTATTCCTCTATAACTTTGAAGAGAAAAAGAAAGAATATGAAGAAACCAAGAGCTAACAACTCAAATCTTCAAAAGTTTTATGTTGTTCTTGAGGAGTTAAAACAAACAAGGATGTAGTTCTTAAATGAACTTGTGCTTAATTGTCATATCTTTATGGGGAGAGCGGTTGTGTAATTTGAAGGAGTTAACTTGTATCTTAATAAACTCCTTGATGAATACACTAAGTTTCGACTATGTGAAATCATCGAAACAAAGTTGATATGTTTCCTTTTAGTCATAAATTATCTTTTGAGAATTCATTATGATCCCATAGTTTTCGTACCTTTGCCAATTTATATTGGCAAAAAGGGGGAGAATTATTTACTAGTTTACCATTAGTGGAAAATGAGTTTTTTAAGTCTGATTAAGATTTATAAATAAGATCCTTTCGGTTTGCCCTTTATTTGCTCGTACCTTTGTCATTTTGTGACAAAAAGGGGGAGAAATATATGGAGTAAACAAGTGATATTGATATTGATTTGTATTGATTTGGTATCACTAAGGAAATGACAATGGTGTTTTAATGTTATATTTAACGAAAGAGTAAAGCATAGACTAAGGGGGAGTAGCATATCATATTGATACTTGTAGTTACATGGACTACAAAGGGAATAAAAAAGACGTGCGGATTGAAAATCTACTTATCTTACCTTTATAGGGAGTATTAGCTTTGTTATTAAAATGTCAACAACGGCATTTATTTTTGAATATCTCCAGGTTATTGTGCTGTTGAAATGTGAATTTAGCGTATGTAGAATGAGTTATGTTTGTAATTCGTTTATCTCCATATGTAATAGAGTTTTTGTCAGAGCATAGCTCGGTTGAACCCACCAAGCGTTGGTATGTCAAGTTTGATTGTCATATTTTAGTGACAAAGTCTCGTAGGGGCTATGCCCCTCGGGAGGGGCTACGCCCCCCCGAACCCCCCGGATAGTGGCAAACAATTTATGAAAATTTCCAACAAATGCCGGCATGGTTTTTTAGGTTGAATACAATGCCAGCACCGAGCTATTTCAGCTGCAACAATGGTGGATTCAAAGAAAGAAAATCAAATTTTTAACCTCTTAGCAGCAATTCTCTCTTCACAATCATCCTCCACTTTCACCAAAAAAAGTTCCATCTCAAAAAAAATTTCCATCTTTTTATACTCTCATCTCATTCACCCAAATACAAATACAAATACAAATACACACTAATCATTTAACAAATACTTAAGATTTTTACTAATTTTTATAAACCACTAAACCTGATTAGTGAGGGGTAGATTAGGATTTAAAAAAATATTTAGATAAGGGGTGACCCCGAATTGATATCTGGATCTAGTTTTTGTCCTTTTCTTATATCCCCCAATTCCTTTTTATATCCCCCAATTTCGCGTTCCTTTCTTAATATATTTAGTTCTCAAAGATAGTCTTTTTATAGCAAAAATCAAGGAAAAAAAAATCAAGTTCGCGTAGCAGACTTAATACAAAGGGGTAGTTTAGGAAATAATAAAGGTTCCACGTGGACTTATACTAAGTCTGCCAGAGAAAATCGTTCTTATGGTCCCACTTCAATTAACACTGCGGTGGAAAATAGTTTCTATGGAGATAAAGAAACCTTATCCAAATCCCTCTTCCATGACTTCTCCTTCCTCTCACAGCCTCTCATTTTTAGTACTTCGATCAATCTCTTTCTCTCTTTTTCCTAAGTCAAGAGGAAGATCTTCTGGAAGTGAAGAAGAAAGAGTTGTTGAAGAAAGTAAACCTAGTCTCAAAATATCTTCAAAGCATTTCAACAAATGTCAAAATCGAACTCAAATTTTTTCATTCAAATGTAAAACCTTAATTTGTTCTCCAGATTTCTAATATGTTGTTTGAGTTTCAAGATTCAACACGAACAGATGTAGGTAGGATTTTGAAATCCTTATTTCTTCTCCTAATTAGTCTCTCTATTTGAATTTCGGCAAAAAAAAAAACAACAACTAATTTTCTTATTTTTTTCATTCCTTATCAACATGTATTATCTACATCAATAGATTCCTTGCGGGTATTTGGTATAATTTCTGTTTATCTTCAGTTGATTGGATATTGTTAAGTCTATTGTTCGTATCAGTTATGAGTTCCAAAAAATTTGCTCCAGTTTTTGTTTTTATGAAATAATGTTGATATGGGTTATGTGAATGATTCTGGTGTTGACGTGAGGTTTGTGTTATCATGATTTTTTTTTTGAAGTATCTTGCAAAAAGTAGAGAAAACCTTGTTGTGTATCATCTAATCTTACCCAGTAGATACCGATTCATTTTTAATTTTATGATTTGGTAGTTTTTATTGAAACCCTTGTTAACTGTTGATTAGTTATTTTTGTTTTGGGTTTTGTTTGTTGAGTACGTATATCACCATAGAAAATAGGAAGCTTAGTTTTTTTTTGTTGACTATAATGACGTATCTACCCATAAATGATATGTGCTTTTGGTTTAATGAATGGATCATTCATAGATTGTTCCATTCTTTCTTCAAGAGTTTCTGAATTTTGTGTTGTTATGATATTTGATTGAGCATATAGTAGGGAGTGATATATATATGTATATCTAGTTCTTATCATTATGTTGGTAGGATCATCAAATGGTAGTGGCTCTAAGACTG
Organism: Papaver armeniacum; assembly: GCA_023531295.1. Taxonomy (NCBI): domain Eukaryota; kingdom Viridiplantae; phylum Streptophyta; class Magnoliopsida; order Ranunculales; family Papaveraceae; genus Papaver; species Papaver armeniacum. The sequence goes on along the minus strand of JAJJWW010018735.1, from coordinate 136,636 downwards.
AAAGTTTTCTCGTGATGCGTGGAGTTCAATAGTCATGGCAACGAGGAATACGGCTCTAAGCCTGCAACACCGCGTCAACTGAGAGGGATTACTAAGCCTAATCTGTAAGTACTCTTAGTTCAAGCAGGAATCATATTTTTTATATGTTGGATGTGCCGAATTTGTAATATCACCTGTTTTGTTTTGTAGAAAATCTGGATAGTGCAACAGGATGGGAAGACCATTAAGCTTTATATTGTGAGTTGCTTTCTTCTATTAATGATTGTTTTTTTTTGTTTTTTGTGAGTTTAATGGTTTTCATCGTGCATTATGGATATGAAGTATGCATTGTTCTTACACTGATCTTGAATATTAATACCCCCTCCATTACTTTTTAATAGATTACTTTTTAATAGGCTGGTTTCTATAAATAAATGTTACAAAAAAATAGGCTGGTTTCCTAATTGGGAAAGTCAAATGTTACTTTAGTTTTTAGGGACCACTTTTCTCTTAACTTCTTTTGATGACAAGTGTCATGGGACCATTTCACTTTACTTCTTTTGTTGACAAGTGTCATGGGACCATTTCGATTCACTTCTTTTATTGACAAGTGTCATGAGGACCACTTTCAATGATTAGTTTTCTAAATTTCCTTAATTTTCTAAAAAAAACCAAACCAGCCTATTAAAAAGTAACGGAGGGAGTATACAGTTGCGCAGTTACACTGTAAATGCCTTCGATTTAGGCACTAATGTGTATTAGCAGTAGATTTTATATTATTTTGTCCAGACCGATTGTGAAATTTTTAGAGATCAGTTTAGGCACTAAATGTGTAGGACTATCTAATTGGTATATATGGTTGTACGTTTTTACCATGTCCATATATAGGTTTTTTGTAACCTTCCTAGTATTTTACTTTTGTCTTGTTTTACTGCTTTTATGTTTCATCTTGGTCATACGATTAGTTATTGACATGCTAATTTAGAATTGTTCAATTGCAGCTAACCCGAATGGTACTCATCCTTGTAAGTTGGTCATACAAGTTCAAGTTGGTCTCGCTGTATTAGACCTCAGAATTTAAGAGTTTCTACTGGCACAAGGGTGGTTTGAATTTGAGAGTTCAATTGATTAATTAATCCAGTACTTTTTTATTGTGTATATGCTGCAGTTCCTTAATCATTTCGTTTACGTTTTACGAATTTTAGAAATTTTTTCTCTTCTTAATTTTTCTTCATTTCAGGTACTTCTCACTTGTTTACATTCTAATGAAGAATAAACCTATGTCCATTTTTCATGTTTGTACCTATTGCTATCCTTTCAGTCTTGGTAAGTAATGCTGATAAAGTAATGTTTTATGTTGTAGTTAAGGGAGATGTTCTTGCACGTTCTTCCTGACCTTTAGTCTGTCTTATGATGAACTCAAGGAGGTGAGTCTTTACTTATATCTCCTTAACTCAGTTCCTCGTTACATCTTTTCAAAGACTGGCTGTTAGTAGTGTTTTGACAAGATAGTCTCAAGTACTAAATTCTAAGTGGATATATTTATACAAATGTGAACGTCTTCCAATGTTATTGGATTATTTCTTCCCCGACTCTAATTTTGATAATATATTATACTTATATGTAGCAATGTTGATGAAAAGCTTGTCGCTGCTCTTTGTACACAAATTCAGGGTGGGAAGGTACCCCGAAGGTACTCTTTTTCTAACTTTGGTTTTTTTTTTTAATTTTCCTCGAAAATTACCTGGTCAGCGTTATGTACTTATGTTGATGACTCCAATTTCACTTTAAACATTTTGTTTTATGATGCCATCCTTTATCTTTGTTGGTTGTTGCTAAGTGACTGCATCTTCTTTTAGACACGTACATTTATATTTGGGCAGTGGCGCCTTTTACCAGCATTTGATTTGTGTCGGTGGTTTTCAATTATAATCACTATCATGCAATAATATTTTGCCAGTTCTGTGAATGCATATTGTTTGTATATGTATCGATACCCGACGAAGATAAGAATAATTTTGATAGGACGACGATGTTGATATCTCATCAATCAATGCACACTATTGTTGTATGCTTCCTAGAATCTTAGATTTCTTTTTGGATGTGTAGATAAATAATTTATGGCATGTTACATACAATCCACTGAATGAGGGTGGGTATTTAGAGGTTTGTTTTATTCTTGAGTTATATTTCTCAGTTTCTGCCACATGAATCTTATTGTGAGGCCCTAATTATTTTTAAAATTATTAAAAGATTTAAATCTAGCATTTTACTTAGTTTTGAAGAAATCTTACAATGTTGTATGCATATGAAGAAAAAAATGGCCCTCAACGATGTAATTACTAATAATACTAAAACTATTAGAAAATTATTCTCTTTGTTCACTACTGTGCTGTCTATATTTTTCCTTTCCATAGTTTTCATTAAATTTTAAATCGACTCATGGGACTGATTTATAATTTTTTTTTCTCTTTTAGGAACTTTATCTAAGCTTATCAGTCCAAATTCATGCAGTCATTCATGCAAGACTAGATCGGACACTCTGATGGTAAACGTAGTTTCTCGGGATTTTGAGACTTCTACATGGTGAATCTTCACTATCATTGCAGAAAACATGAGATAATACTCTGAAATGGAGGAGGTATTGGGAGAGGGTAGTCTGTTGAAGTTGTAAAATTAATTTAGTTGTTGAAATATTCAGATTTAGATATCTTAAGTGATTGAAGCTTGAAATGGAGGGGTTTTTAATATAGTGGATATTAAAATTCTTCTTCATCACTGTATTATGTTTGATTACGATTGGGAGAGGGTAGTCTTGAATATAAACTTTAAAGAAAGTTGAAAAATTCAAGTTGTAAAATTAATTTAGTTGTTGAAATATTCACCTTTATATCGAAGACTTAGAGATATTAAGTGATTGAAGCTAGTTAAAGTAACGTAATGAGTTGTCTATCGGTTTTTAATATAGTGGATATTAAATTTTAGTTGTTCAAGAATTCTTTTTCATCACTTAGGCCGCCTTGTTTCTTATGTTTGATTGGTCAAAAGGTTTTGACCACCACGATTTTGGTCAAGGTTTCTAAACATGATTCAAACCAAGGATGTCACTTGTTGTCCTCAAAGATAAGATAAATACTTTTGATTATTTTAAATCATTGATATAGCCAAAAGATAAATTAAAAAAGAAAATCAATTCATTTTTTATATAAAATAATCCTTGTTGATCTTCTTTAGCAAAAGAACTATGACTATCTATAAAATCCACATGAACTATGCATCCAATTCCTAGTCATATTAACTCAATCTCGAATTGTCATAATATATCCACCAACTTTTGAAGAAAGTCGTTTATTGAAAAATTCAAGGAGTCTCCTAACAAAATTAAAAAAAGATAGAATCAATAAGCAATTAGAAATGTGAATTTCATGAACTTTCCAAGACTATCAACTAATTAGGAAGGAGAACTTTGGCACTAGGGCTCCCAAAAGCATACGTTTTTAGTGTATTTAAGTGTTTTTCACATAAAAGATTGAGTCTTTGTTTGTGGGAGAAACAGTAGTTTATCATGGACTTTTTTCTTTGATTAAGGGGGAGTGGTTTTCATTCTAAGATGGAAGTATTGACTAAGGGGAATAAGTGATACATTCAAAGTTTAAAGTTGTCTTCTTCATGTTGAAAGGTGAGCTAATAAAAAGAGAGTTAAAACTTGAAAGAATAACGAAAGTTTAAGGTTAGTTCGTCAATACCTAACTCCATTCGATTCATTGAAATATTTCCCCCAATGATCCAGGATTAAGCCCGATTTTTCGTCTCGAATTAAAACACACTTTAAAAAGCAAATAAGCAAGCAACCTGATCATGAAACACCAATTCGACACTTTCGGCCTTGATTACGATTTCATCCTCTAGAAAACCATGAAGTTTATTATCCTTGTTGATATTCTTTAGACCTTCAACATCCATGTACTCCAGTTGATCTTGGATGTAATCAAAAGTAGGACACTTAATACCACAAAATACAATACTCGAAGGTTTAAGCTATATGTAAAGAACACAAACTAGATACCATGTTGAAGCAAATATGGCAAATAAGCAAATAATCAAAAAGTGAACAAGATTTTCTGAGAAAACAAATTAAACAACCTAATCAAACAAGTGAACGAGATTTTTATCGCACTACTATTACTAACCTAATGTGGTATCCAAGGATCAACTACTTGTATGCTCATGCACTAATCACATTATTAAAGAAAACAAGCGCGAGAATTTTCTCATCACTGGCGGAACAACAAAATGAGAAAAATGCTCTTCCTCTAGAGGCTACAAGTTCAGTCTCCATAAGCCCTAGAGAAAACAAAACCACATATCGAGAGGAGCACTTATCCCGTGTATATAGATATGATCAACCTTAATCAAGTCCGGGAATAAGCCTTAGAAACCCTAACAAGCATGGGTCGAACCAGAGCATTCAAAAAGCAGGGGCACATACTAATAAATAATTCCACGGTTGGTACCCCCATCCCGAGTTCTTATCTACCCAACTCACGATTTAACATCCATGTAAAGTACACTTATTTCAAATGGAGGAGGTATTGGGAGAGGGTAGTCTGTTGAAGTTGTAAAATTAATTTAGTTGTTGAAATATTCAGATTTAGAGATATTAAGTGATTGAAGCTAGTTAAAGTAACGTAATGAGTTGGGTTTTTAATATAGTGGATATTAAAATTCTTTTTCATCACTATTATGTTTGATTCTGATTTATGATTCATTGAAAACTTAGATCAAATTTGAGGAAATTGTGATGAATTGAGAACAAAACCTAATCAGTTTTGGATATAGATTTTGAGTTTTAGATGTCTTCTTACAATCAATTCATTTTTTTTATATAAAATAATCCAGCAAAAGAACTATGACTATCTTTCATGCGGTGTTCATTGTGTCAGGACTTGAATATAATGTACTGTAGACTTTTGAAGAAAGTCATTGTTGCTAAAGAGTTCAACCTTATATGAAAAAAATTCAAGGAGTCTCGGTTTGGTACCCATTGGGTCTTAAGAAAACTCGTTTATTTTTCTTTTTTGGCTTGTATATAAATAATAAGACTACAATTCTAGGGCTCCCAAAAGCATACGTTTTTAGTGTATTTAAGTGTTTTTCTGGCAGACTTTTTTCTTTGATTAAGGGGGAGTGGTTTTCATTCTAAGATGGAAGTATTGACTAAGGGGGAGTGATACATTCACCGTAGTATAATTTAAAAGTTGTGATGCAATTGGACTATGATTCTATACAATAATACTATGACACTGAATATCAATGTTTGAGAACTTTCGTTTTCATATATTGTTATGGCTACGGATCTTCAACAACAATGATGCTGAACACATTCAGAATCGATGGAGAACTTGAAGTCACTACACCAAATTCTGGGATTAGAAACAGAACCAGGACGTTACGAATTTTTTTTGCAACAGGGATGTTGTAACAGCTCAGAGCCATTACGAACTTTTTTGTAACAGCAAAAAAATTACTGCCGGTCAACCTTGACCTGGTCATAATTGGTAAATATTGACCAATTTTGACCAGGTCAAGGATGACCTAAAGATGAATTATTCTGCTTTAAATAAGCCAATTCTAAATTCAATACATTCATGACCACACTCAACAACATTTTCTTCAATCTATGCAAAAGAACATTCATTCAATTCATCTCGTGTTCATATAACAAAGAAACCGAACATATAACAAAGAAATCAAATTTCTCTAAGTATCAAATTCCTCTAAGTACCAAATTTCTCTAAGTACCAAATTTCTCAAAGAAACTTTCTAAAGGAATACATACAAATACAAACTTACGCCTACAAAACTTGAATACATGGAACTTACAAAGCGTGAAGCTCCTTTGTTCTACATCATTCAAATAACAACAGCTAGTTCGTTATATCCTTTGCAGGCTTGCTTTGTTGAAAGCTTGGGCATCAGAAAACTCATGTAGGCATTCCTGCAAAATACAACAGGCAGGATTATTATGACAAGTCCTAAAGCAAGTCAAAGATAGACAATTGCAACACGATATTCCCAATGAAGTACTTACCCGATAATATAGAAGGTACACAAGTTGATGTGTAGGTACAAACTGCAATCCACTTCCCACCAGCGCAATACCTCGCAAGTATAAACCGAGTGTCGAAGCCACAAATTTAAACTTAATAGTTTAAGTATAATAACCAAGTGAAGTACTTACCATGGATTGATATTTTCCCCGATCGGCTACTCTTTTGCTTCAACTAACCTTGTGTGAAGTCCCCATTGCATTTACATATAACATAACAAAAACCACCTACATATATATCAATAAAATGATGAACTGAAAGAAAATATCCATTCTTAAGCCGGTTTGTGTTCACATATATAGAAAAAAGTTACATTGGACCAAAAAAAGTTTCTTCATGTAAAGCTCTTTTTATGCACGACTGTATAAGAGTATGCGCATCAGTTAGCATACGTACAAAAGTGTGAACTGCCAAAAAAATCAAAGAAAAAAAGATCCTAGGAGTATGCGCATCAGTCAGCATACGTACAAAAATTTGAACTGCGCAAGTATAACAAAAAGATCTGTATAAGTCAAGGCAAATATTAGGCGATGCTCAAAAAGGATGAGATCGATTAGCTCAAAAAGAAAGGGATTTGTGTGTCTTTGCTTGAGAGGCACATCTTTGGATGAAGCACATATCCTCCGATTCCGACATCTCGAAGGTTGATGCATACTTGTTAGCTTTCGCAATGATTGCATCTCGGCATGAGAATATCATCGATACATACCTTGGCAAGATGTATAGGTATAAGATCTCCGTGAAACGATCTGCTAAGCACCGATCTGAGCTCACCGGTTGCAACTACTTCATTCTCGAAGTTCGAAGAACGAATAAAGCGGTCCACCACGTGCTCTTGATGAAGCCGGTGATGCATAATTCCCACAGGTGAACTTGTCACAAATGGTGATACGGTATTCCCAACGGGTGAACTTGTTGCGGCATGTGAACTGTTTGAGGTGAAGCGAAACATTGCATGGATTATGCGAGGCTACAACTCTTGAGGTCTTGGGAACGTTTGAGCCAACGATCTCGGAATTCAGATTTTATTTCTTCCACTACAACACACAACTTCACAAAGCCATCAACACCTTGCCACCTATTTCTTCCACCATCCCACCAAGACCACCCTCCTTCGCTTTCAGTTCATTTACCTTGTGACGCACTGGAGCAGAAAGATTGATTTGCGTACGAGATATAGGACCAACAGAACGAACCCGTCTTCTAGAATCTGACCCAAAAGCTTTAGTCATTGCACTAGGTTCTTCTACTGGAAGACCTGCATCCTGTTTTTCTTTGATCTCATCTTGGTCCTTCTTGAGCTTCTCATGTAGTGTCGAGCATAACAACCAAATAAATTCTAATATCTTAAATATCTAGTACATATTTTTAAAAGAGTTGAAATAACTGAAAAGTAAACCGTCTCACAACGAATGGCACCGCGCTAGGTAAAATAGAACCACCTTCTTGTGTATGAGCTTTAACCCACATCCTCAGGAGTGATCATTGCATCAGGATTTGCGGCCTCCTAAATTTACAAATACAATGTAAAATCATATAGTTTTCCATAAGGATGTTGAGGTAAGTTGTGAATATAATTGAGTTACAGCTAAGTTGTGAATATGACAAAGTTTGAGGTAAGTTGCGAATATACGTCCAGTTCAGCTCTCACCATAGCATGAGATTTGCGGCCACTACAATGTGTGTATCCATATTGTTTTCTTTTCCTCTTATGATCAATTCTACTTTGCTTTGCCTTTTCTTCTCTTTCATTTTCGCAAAATTTTATCCAATCCTCTTCTTTGACATTTGGTGGAACATTTAGAATCCTTTCTTCATGAGTAGGGACAGGGTCATAGTAGGCATGGCGTAACTCACTCTTCAATCTCCTCCATGGACCAGAACCGACCTTCAGAATATTTTCCTTTGATGTCTCAGGTACATCATATTCAACTGGAAAGATAGAACAAATTAATGCCTTACTTATTTGCAATAATGATAAAAGAAGTTAAATGACGAGTGGAGAAAAATCATGTCTCGGGTAAGTAATGTACCTTCAGGGTTTTCCAAATATCATCCTTATACTTTGTATCAACAACATCCCAGCTTTTATATGAAATAGGCACATGTGTACGAGCCAAGGCGCCTCTTCGGTGACCTAATGTTGTTGCGTTCCTGGAAACTGGTTGTCCATATTCATTGACCTCTACTGCTGCCATACCCTGTAAAATTCAAACATCAAAATAGGGAAAACCAATAGAGCTAAAAGAGAGCATCCACGTTAACAAAACAAAGCTACCTAACACCTCAAAAAATAAGTGATCAAACAAATAAAACCAAACAATTCACGAAAAGAGATCTAAAAGCGGCGTCATTGTATATATTATTGGGTAAGGTAAAACACATCGGAACTGTTTTAGTTCAAAATGAATCGATAATGAGCAGCTTTTTCAAATTCTCATTGTCGGTAAGAACTGATCGAAAAGATGTAGGAACTTCAAATTTATCTATTGAAGACGTTAACCCCACATCGTGAGTGCAACACCACGGACCATCCCTCTTGAAGAGATCCTTTGAGTAGAAAACTTGAGTAGCTTCGGATGCAAGGATAAACGGCTCATCCACCACTCTATTTATGCTTTTCATTTTCGACAAGTTGACCTTTACAACCTTTGAAACCGCATCAACTTTGCAAGCATTCTTATCTCCAACACTAACCCAATCACAAAAAAAACTCGTTTCTTCAAATTCCAAATAATTCAAGTTGATTATATCTTTAATGACGCCGTAATAAGTTATTTCGCTTCCTTGGCTGACTTCGCTTACAGTCTTGTAACAGCTTTCATTGACACACCGCTATTATGTGATACATTCTTCACCCCAGATTCTTGTTTACTAAAAGTAAACCCATTTACTTGGTATTTCTTATATGATTGTGCCTTGAAGAGTGGTCCTTGCACGAGTCTCCATAGTGTTGAATCGGTTTCTTTGGCTTTTAATAATCTGTATACAAAGATGGTAGAGTCGATATCACAACCAAAACCATAACAAGTTGTATTCAAACCACTACTAAAAGCTTTAGGGTAACACAGTACCTCATCGCGCAACCATAGATGAAAACTCTTTTAGGTCTGACCATTAGACGTGTCACCGTTAACATAAGAATCATACTTCCTACAACCAATACCAATTCAAAGACTATCAGATGATGCAAACATAATTATCAGACATCAACTCAATATTAACTAACAAAAACATTCTACTAAAATGCACTAAGTCACCATCATGCTACATCCCTCTAACATGAATATTTTCATTTCTGCTGAGGAGGACTAAACAAAATTCAGACTTGAATAAACATAAAAGAGTTAAGTAAAAGTTACCTTTGCCAGTTATCTATTCCAACATACTTAGATAGGATCCAGTTGCGGCACTGTTCAAATTGTGCTCGAGTCAGAGTAATACTCATTCCAGAACTAAGAGGCATCTCATCGGCACCATCATAGTCATCATCCAAAAAAGCCTGCCGAGTATGTTTATGAGTACCACCACCATCATCTGACACGTCCTCCATAAGGTATAATCTAGCTTCTCGCGGCGCATACCCTCTTACAATGCACCCCTCAATGTACCTTTTATTGCGCACCAATCCTTTAAAACCTTTCATTAACCTACAAGAAAAGTTAACAGATCCGCAAGGATGATTAATAGTTCAATAATAGTAATTCTCAACTTAAAAATTAAACAACAAAGTAAGGGGTTGTATTTACCTCTCAAAGGGGTACATCCACCTAAATCTGACCGGACCGCAGATTAAAGCTTCATCGGCCAGATGAATCATCGGGTGGATACTAATAACAAAAAAATACGGAGGAAAATACTTTTCCATTACGCACATTTCTTCCACCAGACTAGCTTTTGCTTGTAGAAGTTCATCTCTGTTGATAACCTTTGCGCACAAAATGTTGAAAAATATACTAATACGGAGAAGAGAAACTCGCAGATCTTTTGTTAATGAAGTCGCAGTATGAACTAGCAATGGAAACAGAGATTGCATCATTACATGGTAATCGTGTGACTTGAAATTCTTCAGCTCCGGTGGACTAATGCTCACGCAGTTGCGAAGAATGGAACAGAAGCTAGAAGGCACCCTTAAGTTCTTCAGCACTGTACAAAAAGATAATTTTTTATCTTTAGTTAAGGCAAACGATCCATCTTCCATTGTTGTTTTACCAGTTGCACTATCCTCTTTCACCCATAACCGCTTTTTAATACCAATAGCTTCCATATCTTTACATGCATTTACACCATCTTTTGACTTACTATTACCCATGAGAGTGTTAACAATATGCTCAGTTATGTTCTTTTCTGTATGCATAACATCTGTACAATGACGGATTGCATTCGATCCCCAATTCGGCAAATCATGAAGTATGGACCTTCGAGAAAATAGAGAGTTGTCAGAAACATCTTCATCGGCACCATGTTGCAAACTATCCGCTCGCTCCTCTTTTACGTTTCTTTCTTTGGTGGTTTACCCTTACCCTGTTTACTTTTATATCTTTCACAATCTCTTGAACTTGCAATCATGTTAGTGGCCATGGAGCTTTACCATCTTCTACCCCTCTACCGAAATTTGTTTTGTCAAATCACAGTACTTGTGTTGGGATGGCGGCCATCTTCGGTGTCCCATATAACATATCTTATTACTATACGGCAGCCACTCTGAATCTGTTTCTTCACCACAGGTGGGACACGCATAATACCCATGAGTCACACATCCAAATAGAGTACCCAATGCCGGAAAATCATGAATGGCCCATAACAACCTTGCCTTCAAAAGAAAATCGAGTTAGTGAAGTCATTAATGTCATAACACCATCATTCCATAACTCTTTCAACTCCTCTATCAATGGATGTAAGTAAACATCAATATCTTTACCTGGTGCTCTCGGACCTGATATATCAACAAACATAACATGGAAAATTCGCGCTTCATACACATCGAAGGAGGAAGGTTGTACGGACACGGTATCACCGGCCAACGGCTGTAATTCGGACAAAGCATCCATTTGGATTAAAGCCGTCGATTGCTATCCCAAGAGTAACATTCTCGTGCTTCCTTAGCAAATTCGGGACGAAATTATCCGCACAACTCCAAGTCTGTAGAATCCACTTGATGACGCATGACATTAACATCTCTCTCGTGCTCTATAATGCCAAAGCATTGCCTCTCGCTATCCATGGTATACTATAAAGTCTTTTCAAACCTTGCAATTATCGGAAAATGCCTTAAAGTCTTTTGCGCAACTTGTGTAAGTTTTCTCTCATCATTAAAAACTCTTACGTACATCGAGGTTCTTGACATACGGGACACTTCACCAATGAACTATTATCCTTCCAATAAAGTATATAGTCATTTACACAAGCATCATAAGTCACATAATCCATCCCCAACTCTTTAATAATCTTCTTGATATCTGGATACTTACATGGCAGGGTGTTACCTTCGAGAAGCAACTCTTTCATCAATTCTAATATTGCGGTAACACCATTGTCTGAAATTCCATACTGAGTTTTTATGTTGTTCATCATTATCGCATTATCGCAGCGTACATTACTGACTTTCCATTAGGACATGAAGGATATAATGGTTCTCTTGCCTTCTCAGTCGATGATCTCTTTTTCTGACTACACCTGCTGGTTCCAACATTCTAATCCAACCCTGATGTAACATTCTCATCAACACCTGTTGTAACATTCTCATCAACACCTACTTCTACATTCTCATCCATCCCTTCCCTAACATTCTCATCCACATCTGTGGTAATATTCTCATTCAAACCTCGCTGTAACATCATCATTATCTGCTACACATTCGGTTGTAGTATTATCCTTATGTGTTAATTGTCTTTGCTTGTCTTGAACTTTCCCCATGATAGCGCCAGAATGTGTACACCTCATGCATACCATGTTTGATCAAATGCAATGAGATCTCACTCAGTACAACTAAGCCTTTACCATTCATACAACGACGACAAGGGCAATAAAATAAATGACTCCTACCACCATTATTCTTGGCGAACTCTATGAATGACTTCACATCTTGTCTGTATTCTAAAGACTTACGAGGACACTTCAACCATTTCTTGATCACTTCAGATGACATATTACCCTTCAAAATTAATATTTAAAAGAATCAAATAAAATCACGTAGTCCTAGTGGTAGGGTTGCCGAAGCCCATGAGGTTAGCGACAGTAACATCCTCTCAAAGAGGAGAGAATGAGCTATAAGTAGCTTTTGTAAATCACCACTAGGACTGTTATCATTATGCTCACAGAGTACATAAAACCAGACTCGTTTATACACAACTTAACATACAAAATAAAATAACTTAGTCCTAGTGGTACAGGGTTGCCGAAGCCCTGCAAGTTAGCGATAGAAACATCCCCTCAAAGAAGAGAGAATGAGCTACAAGTAGCTTTTGCGAATAACCACTAGGACTGTTATCATCATGCTCACAGAGTACATAAAACCAGACTCGTTTATACACAACTTAACATACAAAATAAAATAACTTAGTCCTAGTAGTACAGGGTTGCCTAAGCCCTGCAAGTTAGTGACAGAAACATCCCCTCAAAGAAGAGAGCATGATCTACAAGTAGATTTTGCGAATAACCACTAGGACTGTTATCATCATGCTCACAGAGTACATAAAACCAGACTCGTTTATACACAACTTAACATACAAAATAAAATAACTTAGTCCTAGTGGTACAGGATTGCCGAAGCCCTGCAAGTTAGCGACATAAACATCCCCTCAAAGAAGAGAGAATGAGCTACAAGTAGCTTTTGTAAATCACCACTAGGACAGTTATCATCATGCTCACTTAGAATAAATCAATATCAAAACAAAACTTCATAACTTTAATTCATTTAAACTTAAAAAACTACCTTAAAATGAAACTAAAGTTCAAATCATGATGAGCATATTTATAGAACATACAAACTGGAATTTAGGTTACTACCTTACCTAACGATTCCGTAGCCAGGTGCTTCTTTTCTCTTGTCTCTTGCCAAAAGGATCCTCTCCTGGCTCTGCAAAGACCAAGATATAGAACAACATTAGCCAAACTTTTAAAATGTATCGACTTTGAAGCATATGTCACAACAACACACACTAATCAATTACGCTCTGCCATACCCACACACGCTCTGTTGTTACACAGCTAGCTAGGTCCAACTCTGTCTAGCTCTCATCAAACCTTCCAAGATTATATAAGACTTTATCAGGTAGCACTCTTCCTACTTAACTTAGTATGCTTCTAAGGTAAAAAAACTACACCATGTCTAACAACAGAATGCATCTTTACACGGGACTAGTGGATCAAAAATTAGAACAGATAAGTGAAGCTAATGATGTCAATCAGCACCAACAGCTTATAAATTAGAACTTATTAAAATTAGATTTCAAACTAGAAATTAGGTTACAAAGTAAAAAAAAATAGAAAATTTCGAAATTAACATAAAACCCTAAAATCAGTTCAATGTTTCGAAACTTATACCTTCTAAGTCTTCAAAATTCTTCAAACCCTAACAGTAAATTAGAAAAAAAATCGAATTAGATTTATATGAAGAAGATTAACAAAACATAACTCTAACGATTAACACTTACACAGATCGATGAAAAACTGAAAGATAAAGATGAATCAAGCCCTAAAAAACAGATCGATTAAAAAAAAAGATGAAACCCTAAAAATCGATGTTGCGAAAAACGATTAACACTTACATAGATCGATGATTGAAAGGTATTGAAAAGATTAAAGAGTTTTATATGATGTTTCTTGGCTAAAACAATGTCTGTGATGAAACCCTAGTTTCTTCGCCTGAGAGGAGGAATAGACGCAGAGCAGAAGAGAAAAATGAAAAATGAAAGTCAAACACGATTTCTGCTAGCTTATCCATAGAATTCACGCATGTGAATGGCACACTCGTGGGAGGAAATATCCTCTCGTATAACTAATCGTGGGTGGAGATATAATACTATGCGTGTGAGTGGCACACGCACATACTCAAGGTGTGACGACACAAGTGTGATCAAGCGTGTGAGTGGCACGCCTATAAAAAAAAATTCGTAACGGCTTGGCTCTGTTACGAATTTTTAAAAATTTAGTAACGGATTAAGCCTGTTACGAATTTTTTGTAACGACCTTTTGTAACGGGAAATTTGTAGCGGCCCATAAGCTGTTACGAATGCTTGTTACGATTCCGGGAATTTGGTGTAGTGAGTAACGAAGAATTCAAGGAAGTTGAAGAGCCAAGGAAATCAAGCATGATGGATCAGAAGATACAAAGTTTATTTATTCTGTAATCCATATATATTGATAGTTTTGTCACTAAAATTGACAAAGGGGGAGGTTGTTAGAGCACTGCTCGGTCGAACTCGCAAGCGTTGCTATCTCAAGCTTGTTTTTCAAGTTCAGTTGATCAAAACTATATACTTGATCTGTAGTCTACTTATAGCTATGTGTCGGATTAGGATAGAAGTGTGTAGTTGAGCTTTAGACTTCACGACTTTCACCAATTGAAGACGAAGATCTACTGAAGAGCTTGGAGGAACTTGATCAACAAAAGGTATGTGGAGACTAAAACTTATCTATCACTCAGAAGTCTATTATGTTTTATCTTCTAATGAGACCAAGTCGTATAGCTATATAGACTTTTACATTATACACAGTTGAAATTTCGATCCGAGATTATCTCGTTTATCTATTTCTCGAAATACGTGTTGGAAGCTTTTAGATTTAGCTAAATTCATCATCTACTTTACAAGTTTAGTAGTAAACAACTCATTATTGGAAACTAAATATTAAGTCAAGATGATCATGTGAAAATTACCTTGAACATCTTATATGATTTGTGTGAGACATTCATTTGACGTTAACTTGGGAAGATTCGTATTGATCGATTAATCACTTGAAAATTACTTAAAGCTAGTGGTATGTGTAAGATTACCATTTTTGTCTTCTAAGGATGTTTCAATGATTAAATGAGAGTTTTAGAACGACTACCAATGCCTGGATATAACACAGTATGTATACTTGGTATGTGCAATGTGAAGCTCTAGTTCAGGTCCGGAACTCTTGTTTGCGAACTATGTTTGTGAATGATTTTACCTGTGAAAAGGTCCGGAGCTGTTGTTCGTGTACTCTATTTGCGAACGGCTAGACAAGGATAAGTCTGAAACTATTGTTTGCTTACTCTGTTTGAGAATGGCATGACAAGGCCAAAGTCCGGAACTGTTGTTCGCGTACTCTTTTGCGAACACAAGGGTTATGTTCTAAAATCGGTAAGTATAGTTTTCATACTCATGAACTCAGGTTAGCGAACTAGAGTCCCTATAACTTTAATGATATAAGGTATGCGAAACTTATTTTGCAAACCGTGCATGGCATTATGTTCATGAATTGGTTCTTGCATTAGTACTTTGTACAATTACAAACCAAACCGAATATGTTTCAAATGGTTCATATATATTTCTACAAGATGATGAACATTTAGACAACTCTCTTGAAACACATTTAGATTCATTTGATTATCTATCATGATTGATCATCAAATTTGATCAAGTGTTAGATAAATATGGCTAAGTTATAAGTGTTATTATGGCTAACTTCGGTTAACTATTATTGAGACAACACTTATACACGTGTAGGTATACCCATATCTAAATATAGGTATATTTATGTGTATCAAGCTAATACCATCTAACAGTGGAGATTGATTGCTTAGTTTCTAAGAGGACTTAGCTTGAATCTTAAATCAGGAGTTCATCTAACGATGAACATCAATTGCTTTGTTACTAAGCTATCTTTGCTTTGATTGTAAGCAACCCTGATTTCAAAGACTTATATAAGGGAGAACTCTAGCATCTGTGAAACCTAATCCCGACACTTCTGTGTATCCTAGTTGCAAACTAGAGTCGATTCTCCTTTAACTTAGGGTTTTCCAAAACCATTATTAGGTTAACGACTTAAAGACTTCATTTGGGATTCGTGAAGCCAGATCCAACTATTTTCTCTGTAGTTGCATATTCAGATCTTACTTTTTCTATCTTATTGACTTTTATCTTCTCTAAGATTTACTCGAGATTTATCTCCGATAGGTAAGATATACAAAGTAATCACAACAGTTCTTCGTCTCGGACACTTGTGATTCCGCAATAACTTCTTTTGTTAATCAGTTAGATTATTAATTATGAGGTGACTAATATTTCTAGGCTGCTCTTCGGGAGTATAAGACCGGATTATTAGTTGGGTTTCATGTTCACCTTGATTTATCTAAAGACGGAAACAACAACTAGAATAGACTTATCTGTGGGAGACAGATTTGTTTATAAGTCTTCGACTTTGGGTCGTAGCAACTCTTAGTTGTGGGTGAGATCAGCTAAGGGAATCACATGCGCATAGTCCTACTGGGATTCAATAGGCGTAAGGAACGCGACTGTACCTTAATCAGTGTGAGACTTGGTTAGGGATAAACTACATTCCAGTGGGCTAGAGTCAGTAGCGGCTTAATACAGTGCGGTGTTCAAAGCTGGACTAGGTCCCAAGGTTTTCCTGCATTTGCGGTTTCCTCGTTAACAAGATTTCTGGTGTCTGTGTTATTTCTTTTCCGCATTATATTTGTTTAAATAATTGAAATATCACAGGTTGTGCGTAGTTCAATCACAGTTGATAAATCCGACATAGTTTGTTGGATAGAACTTGATTGACACTTGGGCATTGGTCTTTGGTACCGTCCAAGTTATTCTCACATCAATCAGGCTCATGGATTTCTATCTGTTCGATTTGCTGATTGTATTGAGAAATAAATAAAGCTCTTTGATATCTTTCTTGATTGAGTCTCACTTTTAAACTTGGTGCTCTCGGAATTATGTTGGAGTTTAGTCCATACATATTGCCAAACGAAATATTGGGTGGGTTGTTATACCCCGCGTTTTCAACAAGTATAAATAAAATCTTACTTCCCAAAAAAGTAGAAAGAAAATTTATATCTAGTAGTAGTAGGAAGGGTGACGAAGGAAGCATGAGGAAATCGTCAATTTACAGATGCATAAATAGGGGCATTCCTACTAGGATAGTATGATTTCCCAAATATGGCAGAAAATGGGAAGATATCAGAGTTTATGATGATTTTGTTATCCATTTCAAGAAATATGGAGTAGATTTTAAATAAAATTTCTGTAATATTGAACGAGCTAATGAAGCCAGGACTGCTGCAAAACCTGCTCCAATAGTTATTAGGGTTTACACTAAGTCCCAGTAGGGTAAGTGCCAGATGGAATATGTTTTCACTTGTTGTTGTTATTGTTTTGGTTCTTCTTCTTCACTATCATCACCATAACCATTATCATCGTCATCTCCTCCTTTTCCTCCTCCAACACCTCCAATCATCACCTCTTGTTTTGGAGGTAACGATGAACTTGTGTCAGTTTCCATTTTATGTGCCCCCTAGTTCTTGGTGCCAACCCTAGTTAGCAATTCGGAGTACGGTAAACGTACGGAAAGGCAAACGTACGTGTATTATTCGTTTTCATAAAAATCAAATTCGATCATCAATCCGGTCAACGGTTCGTGATACGGTGATAATTCGGGACGGCATACGTACGTGTATAATTCGATTTATTAACGTGAGGTCGGTAACGAAATTCGTCTAATATTAAATCATAAAAGGATAGATTTTAGGACGAAGTTAGTGGGTTAACACATTATTATGCGTATATATGCATAATATCTTCAAAACAAACAGCAAAGAGCACTCGGACCAGTGATTTGATGGATATTATTGTGACGTAGAGATCTTGTGTTCGAACCTCAATTGGTGTAAATTAATTTTTTGGGAGTTCTCTGTGGACATCTGGAAAATTGGCTTGGAAGTTGGGTTACTAATGGGCCGACTTAGACGCACGAATCTAGTTCGGAACGCAAAATACGCGTATAAACCGGCAACTTCATAAAATGCGCGTACCTTGTTCGGAATTTGAATTGGACTGCCGATTTGTTCGATTCGGTAAATTGCTAACTAGGGTGCCAATTGTTCTGTCTTTGAGATTTTCCCATAGACACATTTTTGTGTCTAATTTGATCTCAATTATATGTATTGTTGGTACTCGATTTTGTACTTATTATTATGGTTTTTTATGCCCTTGTAGGTTTTTTTGGAGAAATAAACTCTTGTGGAAAAATTGGATCGAAAAGTGATGTTTTGCACCCTCAGAGAAATTACTAAAGGCACCCCTTGTTCTTCCTTTTCAAAACGGATTTTTACGGGAATTTTGTTTAATAAAAGAGAATATCCTGTGTGATACAAGAAATCATCTTGTGTAATAAGAGAGAATATCTTTCCAAGATTTGATTTATTTATTAACATAAACTTTAAGTTCGGGAAGGAAACATTCTGAAGTTCGAATAAAATGAAAATCATTCCCGAAGATATTTTCCATTGAAAAGAAGAAGATTTTTCGAGTTATTGTAATCACCCGACCCTCCACCGATATTCTCCCCACTTAGCCACTGCGGTTATCCGACAATGTGGGGTTTTCAACGGGCGCCGCTGCGGTAATCCAACAACAACTTCCCGGGAGGTCACCCATCCCTGGATTGCTCCCGCCCGAGCATGCTAAACTGTGAGTTTTCTGCCAACTCTGTAGCCAATTGTACTGAAAAGGCCTCGGTATAATGTAGACGTTCCTTTCTTCTTGTGAGCCCAGTATCTAGCTCAACGGTGCACCCATCCTTGGATTGCTCCCGCCCGAGCACGCTTAACTGTAGAGTTTTTTGCCAACTCTATAGCCAATTGTACTGAAAAGGGCCTCGGTATAATGTAGACCTTCCTTTCTTCTTGTGAGACCAATATCTAGCTCAACGGCCTAGCATACTCTTCCACCTGAGCACAAGCAAACCATCCCTTGTTGTATCTTAACTAACACCGATATTGTTCCCACTTACCTACTACGGTGTGTGATTTTTAACGGCACTACTGCCGTCATCCATCAGTAGCTTCCCGAGAGGTCACCCATCCCGTGACTACTCCCAGCCGAGCACGCTTAACTGAGAAGTTTTTCTCACAACTCATCCAAGTGAACCCATCAGGCCTCGTGTTAGGAAAGGACAAACCATTACTTATATTCCATTCGGCCAACCACTGCCGAATATCGGGGTATAACAACACCACCACCTTAAATTGGAGCCGTCCTCGGCTCCTGAATATATTCTCAAGCCCAGATCTCCAACGTTCCCTGCCCCTCATGAGAAGCACCTGGACCAACCCCGTCCAACGTACCATCCCACCCTCGGCAGGTGAATCGTCGTCGGCTCTGATACCATCAGTAATGACCCGACCCTCCACCGATACTGTCCCCACTTAGTCATTGCGGTTATCCGGCAGTGTAGGGTTTTCAACGGGCGCCGCTGCGGTAATACATCAGCAACTTCCCGGGAAGTCACCCATCCCTGAATTGCTCCCGCCCGAGTACGCTTAACTGCGGAGTTTTCTGCCAACTCTGTAGCCAATTGTACTGAAAAGGCCTCGGTATAATGTAGACGTTCCTTTCCTCTTGTGAGACCAGTATCTAGATCAACGGCCTAACATACTCTCCCACCCGAGCACAAGCAAACCATCCCTAGTTGTATCCCAACTAACACCAATATTGTTCCCACTTACCCACTGCGGTTATCCAGCAGTGTGAGATTTTTAACGGCACTACTACGGTCATCCAGCAACAGCTTCCCGAGAGGTCACCCATCCCGTGACTACTCCCATCCGAGCACGCTTAACTGAGAAATTTTTCTCACAACTCAGCCAAGTGAACCCATCGGGCCTCGGTGTTAGGAAAGGACAAACCATTACTTATGTTCTATTTGGCCAACCACTGCCGAATATCGGGGTATTACAGTTATAGAAGAAGATTTTGAGAATATTTTTGACTAATGGGTTGCTGTGTATAAATAGGCTGCTAATAGGACATCTTTGGGGAGGCAGGGGGGAGAAAAGTGAGAATTATTTTTCATCTTTTTGGTTTGCTATTTTGAGAGTGCAATAATTTTTTGTAGCCTGTTTTAATTGAATTAATAAAATTGATGCTTCTAAATCCAAATATGTGTACAAGTTTCACTATGATGAGTATCTAATTCCCACGAAATCAAGGCAATGAAGGAAGTTGTTTACGCATGATTGATGTGTAACTATTTATTTTCTCTAGTTTTTATTATATATTCACTTAATCACGCAAAGTTTTAAATTGTTTGCATGATTTTCCTAATTATTTGTCATTCAATTTGATAGGTTATGCTTTGTTAAATCTATTGATAATCTATGTTTAAAGTTTACAAGTAATAGAACGGTCTGATTTTAAGTGAATTAAGATAAAGAGGACTTAAAGGTTGACTAGAGTTTTAAAAATCCGGATAAATTGATTCAATCATGAGAAGTAGTGGAATCCAGTGTCTTGGTTGCTTTTAATCTTATTCTTATCACTTTTAATTTATTTATTCTAGCATTAATAATTAGGTCTAGAATCAACTTTCACAAGTCCGAGAATTGAACCTTTTCCTACCACTGTAAAAACTACATCACAATATATAGTTTGGCTAAACAATGTCATATGATTAGTTTATAATTGTAAAAGTTCGGCTGACAATAATACATGTTCGGCTTAAAAATCTTACAAGTTTAAAACACAGAGAGAAGTTCGGCTGAAAATTGTATATATTCGGCCTAAAAATATAGAAAGTTTCAAACACAGTGACATACTGATAATGATACATGTTCGACTTAAAAGTCAAACTATCATTCACCGAGAAAAGTTTGACTAATAATTATACATGAGTCGAAATTTTGAATTGGGTTTTCAACCTACAAAGTATATAAAAGTTCGGCTAACATGATTTTTTTTTATCAACCGAACTTTATGGCTTGCATTTTTAACATAACAAGTATAAAAATTCGGTTGAAAATTCGTTATGTGGTAAGCATATTCTCAGCCGAACTGTTCATAAACTAAAGAACAATGATACGTTTGGATGATAATTTAACCCTTCTACAAAAGAGTTATCAGCCGAAACTTTGTTTGTAACTACCATGCAACCCTAGTTTTTTTCTTTTCTCGAATTAACCTTAATCGATCAATCAAAATCAAGAAAGCAAGTAACGAGTTTGTGAAACCTTCTGATATACATTTGCGACCAATCATGGTTTGGTTTTTCACTCTTTAACATCAATATATCCATTTTCTTCTTCGACTCCTTCTTCTTAAAAAACCCCAAGGTTGAGTTGCTAGAGATGCAGTTCCCGAATTAGGTCTCCTACTTCTAGCACACTTCTTATAACGACTGATCATATTGTAATTGGGTTTCATCGACAGTCAAAATATTGTGAATGGACGATTAATTGAAGACTAAAGTTTGAAACTAAATTTGAGGGAAGGTGTTTGGCAAATAATAGAGAAAGAGAGTAATAAACTGCAATTGAATTTTGTTTTGGAATAGAAATGATTAAGTTAGAGTTAGTAACTAACTTAGGGAAAGGGTATTTATGTAATTCATTAATTTAAGGATATTTTAATAACCTAACTATCTCTAGGATATTTTTTTTTGATAGAAAATATCATATTTTAACTAGCAAATATAGTACAAGAGATTTACAAAGTCATTTTCATCGAAAACATTGGAATCTATGCTAGATTTATGCACTTTTTGATGCAAGTTATCAGACATGTGTTGTAGCTTTTTAATCCTTGCCTCCTTAGCAATGAAATTTGTTGTTGAGTTGTTCTTCCTCTTGATATATTTCACTTGAGCTTGAGGAAGATCGCCCAGAATTGTCCTTATTTCATTCAAAGTATTTTCAGCTGACCACGAATAATCTGTGCTTACCTTATTTATATTGTCCTACAAAGCCTTCCAATTAGTTACTATGCACACACTTGATAAAACATTTTCTTTTAGCCACGTTATTGCCCTCCAAAAGGCTTTTGCTTCAGCGTGAAAGGCCAATGTTGCCCACTCCGAACCCGCAGATAGATGCATGAAAGTTTCTTCATCGGTTGAATATAAAATGAAAGCATAGCCCATCGACAGATCCTCCGTCTTAAAAGAAGCGTCAACGAATATTATCCAGTCCGAGTGTAGATTGGACCAAGATTAATTGTATGATGTAGTCTGTTGCAATTTCCTATTATTTTGAATAGTAGTTGACTTGGAGGATTAGGAAACTATTTATTTGCCCTATTAAGTTGATTGGGTCTGGGATTATTTTCTCAAAGACCACCGAGCATCTGTATTTCCATATGAACCAAAGTGTGGTAGAAATTTTTACCTGCAAATGGTTCAAGATAGTCTCCGTAATCCACCATTTAACCCATGTCGTAAATGTGATGGGTATGTAGATAGAGATTATATTATTTAGGGATAGACCAAACCAAACATCTCAAGCAAACGCGCACTCACAGAAGAGATGATATTCCGTTTCTTGCACTTGATGATTGCATAGCTGGCAAGTCGGGTCGATGTCCTTGTTATGAGCGCCTAATCTTGCAGAATTGGGGAGAACTTTTAGAGTTAGTTTCCAGATGAAGAGTCTTATTCTTGGAATTACTTGAATTCTCCAAATCTTATTCCATGGGAAATCTAGACTATTATGAACGTCTTGATCCTGATTGGCTAGAAAGTTATAGACATTTTTGGCCGAGAATTTTCCTGAATGATGGTGTCTCCATCTAATGATATCTTGCTCTTGTTTCCTTGGATTTAACGCTTGAATTTTTTGCCTATCCTGTAGGAAGAAGAATTGGTTTAGCTTTTCCTGATCCCATTTATTCTGATCCGTTATTAGTTCTTGGACTCTTGTTGGCGCCTGATCTTGCGAGTTGGGAATCTTTTGGAGAATATCTGCATTAGGAACCCATTTTTCTTCCCAAATTTTCACCGAAGCTCCATTTTTGACTTGCCAAACAAAATTACCTTTTATTAGCTCTAGCCCCTTTTTGTATGCTGGTCCAAATCCAGGACAAATTCGAGGTTTTGGACTTTTCTAATGGGTGTGAGTTTGGGATTTGTATTTTAGGAGTTTGACCCCATAATTGTTCTTGTTCTGTTACTAGTCTACTGGCGAGTTTGGTGAGAAGAGCTAAATTGAATTGATGAGGATTTTTAATTCCCATGCCACCTTGTGAGATGGGCTTGCATATACCTTTCCAAGCTTTAATAAAACCTCCTTGTCTTTTTTTTCCATCTTTTTTCCACCAAAAATTTCTTTGAATCCTGTCAAGTTGATCTAGAGTTTCTTTTGGTAGAGCCAGCACTTGGATTTGATATGTTGGATACGATTGAAGGATAGATTTAATCAAAACTGTTCTACCCGCTTGAGATGGTAATTTAGATTTCCAGCCTTGTAGAGTAGAATAATATCGCTGAAGGAGAGGCTCAAAATTGGCTTTTCGATTCTTATCAAAGAAAAGCGAGGTACCAAGGTATTTATCATTTTTTGTCATCATCGGAACTTTTAAGATTTTTGCTAAAATCTTCCCATGTTTCGGATGTATCCTTGGGTCGAAGTAAACACTGGATTTTTGCAGATTAACCATCTGACCCGTGATGTTCCCAAAAAGTTGTAAGATGTCCAAAAGGCTTTTCGCTTCCCCTAGATCTGCCTTTGTGAATAGGAAACAGTCGTCCGCGAAAAAAAGATGGGATATATTTGGAGCTTTATTGTTGAATTGAAATCCGGATATTTTCTTATCTTCAATAGCTTTTTCGAGAATCCTAGAAAGAATTTCCATGCAAATTAGGAAAAGGTATGGGGACAATGGATCTCCTTGTCTTAATCCTCTCGAGGTGTTGAAAACGGGTCCCGGAGAACCGTTTAGAAGGATCGAAAAAGAGGTTGTTGAAATACATTGTAGGATGAGGTTTGTCCAATTTTCCGAGAACCCGAAAGCTAGTAGGACTTTCTGAATAAAAGTTCATTCCACCCTATCAAAAGCTTTTGATATGTCGAGTTTTAATGCCATGAACCCCTTTTTTTTTCTTTGTGGTTTTCATCGATTGTATAAGTTCATGAGCAATTGTGATGTTATCCGTGATTTGTCGGCCAGGGAGAAAAGCCGATTGATTTGGGGAGATTATTTTGCCGAGAATAGGCTTTAGTCTATTAGTTAGTATTTTTGATATAATTTTATAGATCTGAAATCTCCCAGCGTTTGGGGGGTTGAGATTTATGGGATGAGGTCTATGAAGGAATGATTAAAATCTTTGTCAAGAATGCCCGAGCGAAAGAATTCTTGAACTGAACTAATGATATCTTTTCCCAAAATGTCCCAGTTGGCTTTAAAGAATCCTGGCTGAAAGCCATCTGGTCCTGGAGCTCCCCACTGGTTCATATTAGAGAGGGTATGCCATATTTATTCTTCGGAGGGTATAATAGTCAAGGAAATATTTTCTTCAGGAGTGATGCAAGGAATTATGATACTAGAAATATCAAAATCGAAATTGCTATTTTGGGACGATCCTATTTGTTTGAAGTGGTTAATCAGGAGTGAGTTGATTTGATCTCTATCCGAAAGCCACAGTCCAGAAGGTTCCCTAAGAGAATTTATCGCGTTGATCCTTTTTCACGTTGAATATATCCCTATGATAGGGTCATCAAATATATAGAACACGAGTTTTTGTTATGGGTGAGCAACATATAGGTGGATGCGGATTTGGTATCACCCGCGTCCCATCCATATAAATGACAGATTTGAGCTTTTCACCCACGTCCAATTTATTACCCATCGGATGTGACAACCGTGAGTGAGCGGATTTGATGCGGGTGGATTTGCGGATCTAAAAAATTTATAAACGAAAGCAGATAAATAATGTTGAACATGATTAACTAACTTAATTTTAAACTTAAATTACTAAAATATAAGTAACTAACATATCAAGAATAACACGATGTAATTACAATAACCAAAGTTGTAATATTTATTGATATGAAGGCCTCCGATCAAGCCAAAACTGATACTTTTGGAATATTATTAAGGATTTCAGTGCTTCTCAATAGCGAACTATATATTATCTACCAATTTTCTATGATAGCTTTCATATATGTATAATACTAAAATTATCCTCAGGGTCGGGTGCTTAACGGATGGATGATGTTCCACTCGTGTCTAACCCATGAAAACAACCGGTTTAAAAATTTACCCGTGTCCAATTTGTCGAGAAACGAATTAGGTATCCACCCGGCAAAATATGGATTGATTTTCCTAAATTCCGTGGATTTGGGTGTTTTTGCTCACCCCTAGTTTTTGGGTATTGTCCCAAAACATGGTTCCTCCTAAATGTGGATAAAAAGGAACCATTTTTTGGGGACTACTCTTCAATTTTTTGGGTGGATATTAGAAGTAATAATGAGTCACCCCTTATCTAATTTTTTTTTAATACCAAACTTGCCATTGGTAATTAAATTAGTTAGTGTAATGATTAATTAGTGTTAGTGTAATGATTAATTAGTGAGGTTTGATTAATTAGTTGGGTGTTTTTAAAAGAATAATTTTTGAGAAGAAGGGGTTTTTTTTTTTTCTTTTTTCTTTTTTGTTTTTAAGATGGTTGATTTCGAAATGAGGGTTTTGGGTACTTAGGTATAGTTCAAATTTAGTTAATGTTGCTTGAATTGGCAAAAACTTTCGAAAAAATGAAAAATTTATAAACTGATTTCGACCATGGAAATAAAGTTCGGCTACGACATCTAAAGAACAAGTAGTCGAACTCATCTGCAAGTGTAGTTCGGCTAATGGTTCTGAAGACACGGGTAGCCGAACTCAGCTTTAATGGAGTTTTTGCTTTCAGAGAAAAGTTCGGCTAGGAAAAAAAGTTGCGACGTAACCGAACTAAAAGTTCGACTGGGAAAAAGAAAATTCGACGTAACCGAACTCAATATATAGGTTTTCAAAGAAAAGTTTGGTTAGGAGAAAAAATTGTGACGTAACCGAACTAAAAGTTCGGCTAGGAAAAAAAGGAAAAAAAAGTTGCGACGTAACAGAACTAAAAGTTCGGCTCGGAAAAAAAATTTGCGAGGTAACCGGACTTTTCTCTGAAAAAAAAAACTCCATTAAAGCTGAGTTCGGATGAGTTCGGCTAGTTCGACAAACTATTTCACATAATTCCTAGCCGAACTTCTCTCTGCAACTTCCATTTTCAACTCTTTTTGATGATTACTACTCATTTTTTCAACCAAGTAATGGGTTTGTGGATTTTTTTTTGAATCGAGACGATGAAGCGGAAAGAAGAGAAGGAAATGAACCCTCTAATAGTAGCAGATTTGTGAAAAATTAAAAGTAATGGATTTGTTATAATTTTGATTTTGATTTTGTTTTGTTAATGATTTAGATTAGGTTTTATATATATATATATGTGTGTGTATTTATTAGATTAGATTTAATTTTAATTAGGTTAAGGGTTGGTCATTCCCACAGTTTAGGACACCCCTTATAAGTATAGGGTAGACATTTCTATCACCAAGTAGTCCCCTCCATTTTTGAGTAGTCCCTAGAAAACGGTTCATAAAAAGATGCATGTTCTCTACAAGCCCAAACCTCATACTATAAAAGCCCAAATGTTTCACTAATAAATGATACAGGCCCATATCTTCTTGACAAGTACGTGGAGGTTTCTCTTTACCCTCGAGTTAAAGACATCCCATTCTTACAAATTTCCAATGCCAACAAGCATGCAACAGTTTTACATTAATTGAGGAGACGTAGATCATTTTGCAATGTCCATCTGGTATAACCAACATGTTGATGTTTAACGATTGACACATGAGGACAACTCAACAACTAGTTTTCTTATAAAAAAATCATTCCTCAAAATGGTTTGTATGTATCCCAAACAAACAAGAAAGAAAAAAAAAATCCAAATGGTCTGGTGGTTTTCACGCTTCCTCCCATTCTGAGGTAGGAGTTCGGACCTCCCAATTACCTTTTTTTTAATACGAAAGCAAGGGATTTTACTGATATTAAGTGTTTGTGATTAACATAGACTCATCAGCTGCTATAGATGTACTTAACCAAGATGGCATCTGTTGTTGCCATTCTTGGATACTAGAAAAAGATAAAGCTTTTTTCGCAATTGTATCTGCCACATTATTTCCTTCACGATGGAAAAAAATACATTTTCATGTGGTGAAATCTTTTAAAAGAAAAATCGAATCTTCTATAATGCCTGCATTGATCCAATTTACTGCCCCTTTGGTTCCATTAATTGCTTCCACTACTCTTTGGCTATCTCCCTCTAAGTGAAGCTTTGTAACACCTTTTTCCTTAGCCCACTTTATTGCTTCAAAAGCTGCCAAAGCTTCAGCTTGTTCAGGATCTAGAGCTTTTGTGTTGCATCCCCTAGCTCCATAGCTTGTACATGCAAAACCACGACTTATTATGCCTATGCCTGTGTGTTTATTAAATCTGCAAAAAGCTGCATCAAAGTTAACTTTTGTTTCATCTAATGTTGGACTCTTCCAGGTCTTTGTACTCCGCACAGGGGAGTGTTCATTCCTAGTCAGGGAAGAAGCACCATTCAATCTTTGCCAGTCACTCATGTGAGTTTGTATACTCACCACTAGCTCTTCTGTTTTCACCTGCAGATTATCAAAAACAACACATCACCTTGTTTTCCATATATGCCACATTGTGAAACAGATGGTTTTGAACTGAGTAACATTTTTAGGTCTATTATTCACATCCTTATCAAACCAAGTTTTTATCCACTGGTGGATGTTTTTTCCTTGGAGAACCTGCACAAAATTAGCATCAATAATGGATAGAACATATAAGAAAACATTGCAATCCATGAACAAATGTTGGATATTTTCATCATGATTTCTACATAGATGACACTGAATAGTATTATGATTGGTATGTCTAGAAAGTTTGTCCCTAGTAGGTAAACACTTGTGAAGGAACTTCCATAGGAAGTGTTGAATTTTGACTGGTAGACTAGTTTTCCACAAAACCTTTCATTCAATATCATTACTGTTTGGTGGCCTAGGTTGAGTAGAATCTAGAATATCCCCATAAGCAGTCTTGACTGAAAAATTACCATTAGCAGCTGGCTTCCACCTTATAGTGTCTTTTCCAGAGATAGGGATTCTTATTTCGTGGATAGCTTTAACAGTCTCATTATCAAAGAGTGCTTCTAGAATATCCATTTTCTAAATTTTAGAATCATCATCTATTAGATGAGAGACTTTACTAATGTTTGCTGAGACGAAATTGGATTTAGGTGGATTATCCATGCTAGGGATCCACTTGTCTTTCCAGATAGAGATATTACTACCATATCCAATTTGACAGCAGTAGAACTGTTTTATAATCTCTAAGCCATCACAAATACCTTTCCAAACCCAGGAACCCTGTCTAGATAAAGGACAGTTTAGAGGGTTAAGCCCATTGAAATATTTATGACTAAGGAGAGTAGCCCAAGGAGCATTTGTATTTTCTATCATTCTCCATGCTAATTTAGCTAAGAGAGCTTGGTTTAAAATTGCTGATTTCCTAATGTTTAACCCACCTAGGTATCTAGGATATGAAATGTGAGTCCATTTTTTTCATATTAACTCTTCTCTCACCACTTTTTTTGTTCTAAAAGAAATTTCTCTGAATAGCATCCATCTTATCTGTAACAGAAAACTGACATATGATGGCTAGCAATGGTTCCTAGAACTGATTTAATAAGTGTGGTCTTACCTGGTTGGGCAATGAATTTAGACTGCCAAGATGCCAACCTGTCACTGAATCTATCCATTAAAGGAGCAAAATATTCTACCTTATTTTTCTAGAGCAACAAAGGAACTCCAAGGTACTTATCCTACAAGGCCATTCTCTGTATGTGAAGAATGTTAGAAATTTCACATTTAATATTATTTGGCACTTTAGGAATAAAGGCTAAACCAGATTTATCAAAATTCACTGATTGACCAGAGTATTTACTAAATTTATCTATAATGGCAACAATATGTTTAGCTTCCTCAGTGTTAGCTCTAGCAAATAACATGCAATCATCTGCAAAAAAAAAAAAAAATGACTCACAGAAGGAGAGTTTTTAGTAACAGTGCATCCATGAATAAGATTATTTTTCTCAGCAGTAAACAGACTTCTAGAGAGAGACTCCATACAGAGAATAAACAGATAAGGAGACAATGGGTCTGCTTGTCTAAGACCTCTTTGAGGTTTGTACATCTCACCCGGTGAGCCATTTAATAAAATAGAGGTTGAAACAGTAGTAATGCACTGACTGATAAGGTCACACCAATCTTGAGAAAATCCCAGACTCTTTAGACTTCTTAAGACAAAAGACCATTCAATCCTATCAAAAGCCTTACTCATATCAAGCTTTAAAGCCATCCAACCCTTGACACTCTTAGTTTTTTTCATGGTATCTATTAGTTCATGAGCCATAACAATATTATCCTGTATCATTCTGCCAGGAACAAATGCATATTGAAAAGGAGATATGAATTTATTCAACAGAGGTTTAAGTCTAGTGACAAGTAGTTTAGAAATGATCTTGTAGCTCACATTACATAGACTTATAGGTCTAAATTCAACAACAGAAACATGACAGTTCTTTTTGGGGATCAAAGTAGTGAAATTATGATTGAGCTGTTTTAACAAATGCTTAGAATGAAAAAAAGCTTGAACCATTTGGACTATGTCATCCCCTATAGTTGGCCACATTTTTTGGTAAAAAACGGGAGGAAAACCATATGGACCAGGAGTGGTCCAGGAATGCATACTAAAAACTACAATCTTTATCTCTTCATGAGTAGGAATAACAACAAGTTAACTATTTTCCTCATCAGTAATGCAGGGAACAACATTATTAAAATACTCATCAGGATTAGAAGGAAAAGATTGTTAGAGCATTGCTCGGTCGAACTCGCATGCGTTTCTATCTCAAGCATGTTTGTCAATGTTAGTGATCAAAACTATAAGTCTTGATTTCTAGTCTACTATAGCTAAGTCTCGGACTAGGATATAAAGTGTAGTTGATCTCAAGAACTCCACGGCAATCATTATACAAGACGAAGGACTACTCAAGGAACTGGTGGATCTTCATTGACTAAAAGGTATGTGGAGACTTGAACTTATCTATCACTTAAAAATCTATCTACTCTATCTCCTATTTTGAGACAAAAGTCGTTTTGCTATATAGACTTTTATTATACACATTTGCTATTTCGAGCCGAGTTTAACTCGCCTATCTATTTCTCGAAATATGTGTTAGTAAGCTTTTGCTTTGGCCAAGTTCATCGTTACCTAGTGACGAAAGTCATGACACGTTTAAATCACTTTGAAAATTGCTTACTTTGACGAAATGTCCTCTAAGAATGTTTCAATGATTGAAATGAGAGTTTAGATCATATAACCAATGATGGATATAAGCATTGTGTGGCAACACATACATGTATAAGTCTTTTTTCCTTGAACCAAAGTTTGCGAACTTTGTTGATCAAGAGAACCGGAACAAGAGCCGTGAACTCAGTCCGCGGACCCATTCCGCGAACTGGCGGAAGTTCTCGACCTGAGAAAATCTGTTGGAGTTTGAGAACTCCTTCCGGGAACTATAGTCCACAAACTAAGTCTGCGAACTTAAGTTGGTTATATCTAAAGACGATTGTTTGTGAACTTATTTATATTAACTAAGGAATACAAAATGCAAACCGTGGCTATATAGTTCATGAACCGATTTGAGTGAATAAAATCGTTTTTGCTTCGATTGTGTCTTGTGTAGTTACATAAGATTTCCTTGCAATTGAACAACTCTCTAACTAGTTCATTTGAGTCATTTGAACTAGTTATGGTGCATAAGAACATGGTTGGTATGAAAGTGCTCATATGGCTAACCATTTGGTAAACTATTGTTGAACCAACAAATGTTCATGTTTGGGTACGGTTACATGAACCTAAAATAGTACATTTCATTTGTGTGTAACAAGCTAAGTTTTCGATCCAACGGTTGAAAGATATTAGCTTGAATCTAATCCGGGTTTCATCTAACAGTGAATATTGAATGCCTTGTTACCAAGCTAACATTGATTGCAAACCCTGATTTGACAGACTATATAAGGGAGAACTCTAGCAACTGGGAAACCTAATCCCCACACCTTCCGTGTGATACTAGTTGTATTAGCTAGAGTCGATTCTCCTTTAACCTTAGGTTTCTTCTTGAAAACCAGGTTAACGACTTAAAGACTTCATTGGGATTGTGAAGCCAGACCGATACTATTTTCTCGTAGTTGTATGATCTGATCTTGCTGATTCTATCGTTTTGAGTACAATCATAATGATTGGTTTGAGATTTATATCTCCGATAGGCAAGATAGAAAAGTAGTCACAAACAACTTCGTCTCATCGTTTGTGATTCCACAATATATTCTTTCGTCGCGTCGATTAAGATTATTGTGAGGTGATTGATAATACTAGGATGTTCTTCGGGAATATAAGTCCGGGTTATCAATTGGTTCCTGTTCACCTTGATTTATCAAAAGACGGAACAAAACTTGTAGGTATTTCTGTGGGAGACAGATTTATCCATTCCTATAGACTTTTCGGTGTGATACAAATTTGTTTATTAAAGTCTTCGACTTTGGGTCGTAGCAACTCTTAGTTGTGGGTGAGATCAGCTAAGGGAATCAAGTGCGTAGTATCCTGCTGGGATCAAAGACGTAAGGAGCGCAACTGTACCTTGAATCAGTGTGAGATTGACTGGGGTTCAACTACGGTCTAGACCGAAGATAGTTTGTAGTAGGCTAATGCCTGTAGCATCTTAATACAGTGTGGTGTTCAATCTGGACTAGGTCCCGGGATTTTTTGCATTTACGGTTTCCTCGTTAACAAAATTCTGGCGTCTGTGTTATTTCTATTCCGCATTATATTTTGTTATATAATTGAAATATCACAGGTTGTGCGTTTGAATCAATCAATTGGAAATCCGACTTTTGGTTGTTGATTGAAATTGATTGATCCTTGAACATTGTTCTCTTGTATTCAATTAGACTCGCAAATTTCTATTTGCTTGAGAAAGAATTGAATCAAGAAAGAGAGATATAACTCTTTGATATACTTTATTAAGATTGAGTCTAGTAAATTCTCTTGAAAGTATATTGGAGTTTGTCCATACAGATTGTTAAGCGAAATATTGGGTGTGGTTGTTGTACCCCCGATTTTTAAATTGGTATCAGAGCAGGCAAACACGTTAAACCTTATAAGTTTGTGTTTGTCCGATCCTCAAAATCTATCCCTATGGGAAATCTTTTTGGGAGGTTTGATCTTGGCATCTGTAACGCGCGCCAGGAATCCTTAAAGATTGCTCAAATATTATTATGTATAAAACCTCCGGTTTGTCATAATAATCTCAATTCATCTAAAGGGGATAAATTAGATGATGAGATTTAATCTAAAGGAAAAAATAAAAAGAAGGGAAGATTGAGGAAACATTCCTCACGCTCAAAGATATGGACTCTCACTAGATTAACTCTTAATCTCTTTGAGGAATATTATCACAATGGATCAATTGACAAAGATCTATTCAGAGCGTTCGAAAGTGTTTTCAAATTCTTAGAAAAACTTAATTCTGTTAAGTCTAAGAATCATCCCGATAAAAGTCCTGTACAACTATCAAACATTAATGTATGGACTAAAAATCGGAAGAATCTTCTTTCTAGCCATCCAAAGAGGAAAATAGAAAGCTCAGACAACCCTGATTATCATCATTACTATGATTATATCATTGGTAATTTTCACAAATATCAACCGGAAATGGTGCATGAGAATCTTTCTGCACACCTCGCCACCTGGTAACTTGTTTGGCGTTACCCCATTTGTATATATTCTTGAAATGGGGCAAGAACGGTTTGATTCGTGTGTACTGTGGTTAATGGTTGTTGTTTTCTATTCCTCTTTCATAACGTATACTTGTACGCTTATGTTTTTGCTTATCTTGGTGTTTGAACGCCTAAGAAATCCTACAATTCCTTTTGTGGGTCGCGGTTTCCTAAATGGGTCCAAGCCCATTAGCAGGGTATAAAAGAAGGAAGTTCGCGTACCTTCTTCCTCATCTCAAGAGTCCGCGTACGAGAACCCCTAAGGTTTTTTTGTGGTTCCTGAAAAAGCGGGGGTCTAACAACCACACCCAATATTTCGCTTAGCAATTTATATGGACTAAACCGTAATAATATTCTGAGAGGAAAAACTCAATCAAAGAATAATACTAAAGAGTTTATCTCTTACTCAACACAATCAATAGTTAAACAGAAGCAAGTCCGTAAACCTGATTTTAGTGTGAAGTTCTTGAACCAAAATCTTTTGTGTCAATCACAACCTATTCAATATCCACCGTGTATAAACCTCTTTAAGCAACAATCACTAAAGGAATATTTCAACATGGTGCCCACTTGAAACAGGGTTAGTCCCGACTGGTCTAACAATGTGAAAATAACAAAATCAAGTGTTCAAGATCAATCAAGTCTTATCCAACAAACAAGGTCGGATTTAACAACTATGATTGATTAACGTACAACCTGTATTATTTCAATTATATAGAATATAATGCGGAAAAAAAATAACACAGTCACCAGAAATTTTGTTAACGAGGAAACCGCAAATGCAGAAAAACCCCGGGACCTAGTCCATAATAAACATACACTGATTATAAGCTGTTACACCACTTTCCTATTACCTATTCGGACTAGATGTAATAACTTCTTCAGCACAAATAGAACTCCTAGCACAAAACCGATTGTCTTTAGGAATTCTTCTCGTTAATCTTCTAGCAGAACCCAAGGCTCTCTTTAGAAGATACAACAACACGATTGATACGATTCGATATTTTGTTTGCACAAAACACCGGTTTGATTTCCCTTTAGATGTGAATCAAGGTTTTGGAAATCTTGTGTTTATTTTGATAAAAACAATTACTAGGTAAAAGTAATATCAAAACAAACTAGTAGATTAAGGATTATTATGCTCTTCAATAAAGGAAGAGAAACCTAATTATTCTACAACAAGAACAACTAGAATAAATCTAGAGATATCTTGTTTAAAACTTCTTAAGGATTTTTACAAGATGCCTTAATCGAAGTTTTCTTTCTAGCTTCCGATTTCGACTAACAAGTGTTGGTATACGATCGGAAACTGAAATCTATCAAAACCTAGGGTTTATGATCAACAACTCTTGAATGGTTTTATATCAGAAGAGAAAACCTTAGAATAAACAAGAAGTGAAAAACCTAGAGTACAAGTTGTATAATCAATCACGAAGATTAATCCAACTCGGCTTTGTGATCCCCAATACAAAGACTTTTATCTCACTCTTGTTCACGAAGAACATAAGACATGGAAAACAACCTTATGAGCTTACACCAATTTTCCAAAAGGGGATGAAAAACGTGTAGCACTCACGAACCCTTATTTATAGTTAAACATAGCTTGAAAACTAAGCAAAGCTATTTTCCTTTTTCAAGACTCTCCTAATTTTGGGAGTCTTTCCTAAGTTACAACTCTTGCCAAAATAATTAAATAGCAAATATTGTATTTATGTGAATAAATCACATATTAACTTAAGCAGGAATTTAAAGTTATCACAAACACTTTAATATGGTAATCAAATATGGTTGGATTAATAGCCATCTTGCCTAACAAGGAAACATCACCAACTTGACCAAAAATGCCTTTTAGTCACGTAATTGGGCCTAAGTCCGTGAACCGTTACAAGCAGTCCATGGATTGTTTCCTACTAACGAACTGTAACAATTACAACAACACTTATAATTGTTACTTTAATAAATCACTCTTAACTTCATCGTTATAACTCGGAATCGAGTGATTATTGGCTCGTTGAATTCATTAGCTCATTCATTATAACATGAGATCCTCTATAGGGATAAATGTTATTGTCACCAAAGTCATGAATCAAATAACCTCAAGTATATATACATAAATGTACATTTACCGTCATAGGAATTGTTCCATAGAGTGAGCATTTATCTTGATAGATTAGAAAGGTATAATTGAACAAGAATCCAAATGAAATCAATCACATACCTTTGTTGTTGAAGTACTTGTTGATGTCTTCTTGTAGTCTTCAATCTTCACCCTTTAAGGATAGCTTCGATTCAACTTCTTAGACTTAATCTAGTCCGAAATTATCTTTAGTATGCTAAATCAAGAATGCATTTTGGCAACTAAAATTGACAACTAACTTGACATACCAACGCTAGTGGGTTCAACCGATCAATGCTCTAACAGTTCCTCCATTAGAACCTCCTTGAAGAAATCAAAAGAAAGGGTGTTCAAGGTTCATTCCAAGTAAGTAATTCCCTCTTGGTCCTTTCAAATTTCTAGATCTCATGATGAATTCTAAGAGCTCAAAAAGAAGTTCTAAAAGCTCAAATACCTCTAGCATGGATTTTCGTTGTGACCAAAATTCTCTTAGGATTAGGTTTGTGAATGATACTTGTGCTAGAATTTTTGAAAAGATTTCATCTGAAGGTTTTATTCTAGAAAAGAAATTAGATCTATCTAGTGGGCATGAAGAGGATTTAGTTTGCTTTAAAAAATTCAATCTTGGAAACATCTTTAATGGTCTTGGTCAAGGATTTGATTCTCTTACAAGAATTTTCTATGCCAACATTCATGATGTTGATCTCAATAAAATGGAATTCAAATCCATAATAAATAGAGAAAGATTTCTTGTTGATAGAGAAATAATTTCGAAGATTACCAAAATTCCATTGGGAAATTTTCGTCTACCTAGACCAAGTGATGAACAACCATCACGTGATGATATCTCTCTTGGGCTTTTTCGTAAGAAGGTGACTTGGAATCAAGGAAAGTTTCCTGCTAATGATCTTAGTATTGCTTTAATGGCATTTGGAAAACTTGGTATCTCCAATCTCTGTCCCTCCACAATTGAGAATTCTTGGTGGAGTCATGAGTTTGCAGAATTGGTCTATTTCCTTGAATTGGGTGTTCTGAGTCTCGATATTTGTGGTTTCATCATCTCTCAAATGATCTAGATGACTTCACCCAATAAGAAGTTAGGCTACCCTTGCTTGATTGGTCAAATTTGTCGCAATTGGCAACTCTCTTGGGGTTCCCAAACCGGTTCGTCTCTGTACCTTCAGACGCATAAGGGAAAATGTGAGCAAAAGACAAAGAGATGCTTCCCTTGACGGTTGTGACCCTACCACCTTGAGTCTTCTTCTAAAAATTCACAAGGGTGTGTGTAAGGTCAATTCAAGGGTGAAGTGCGCGCAAGAACAATTGTCATTGGTTGCTACTAAGTTTCCCGATATCAAGGAATAATTGAACACAATTCAAGCATCTTGGAGTGTTTCCGATGATGAGGAAGATAAGTAAATTGATAGGATATGCCTAGTAAATCTTCTATTTTCTCGTTTTGTTTAGAAGAATAACTAGAGTTTGTAATAGCCATTATTGTGATTACACATAGCTATTTCCAACATTTTCATCTTCATGTTTTTATATTTATTGGTTTAAATTCTAAAATTGTTTGGAAGATAGTTTTTGCAGTATTAATCTTTATGGTTTTATATATTGCAATTTGTTATGGGATATGTGTGTTTGCGTCCGTTAACTATAATTGTCCCATACCTTGTCAAAAGTTAAGTCCTTTATATGTCGATATGCATGTGTTGATAAAAGAAGGAATGAACTTTTGACAATACAAAAGTTAAGCCTATTATGTCAATTATTGATGGAAGATAGGTTGAAATCTTTTGTTTTCAAGGATTATGTCTATTGTATGTCATTGTGCAAATGGTGATGGAAAATAGAATGAATCCCTTGCTTATTCCACGATATAAGGTCGATCTCCGATCCACAATTTTTGTGTACATACTGTGTTGTTCCATAAGGTGTCTTATGTTGAGCACAATCGACTGAGTTATTCTTTGGCTTAGTTGTTGCTCCGTGAGATACTTTGTGTCGAGCATGTACAACTAAATTAATCATCCTTGTTTGGTTATTTAGTTGTTGCTCCGTAAGTTCTCGTATGTCGAGCATGACCAATTAAATTGATTACTTTTGTGGTTAATTTGGTTGTGTATTCCGATTAGATTAATTATGGGTTCTTTTGTGATTAATCTAATTAATTTTTTTAGTCTCCATAAGTTCACTTATGTTGAGCATTTCCAATTAAATTAATCACGGGTTCTCTTGTGGTTAATTTAATTAAGTCTTTTGGATTCAAATTCATACTTGTATGTGATTTGTTATGTCCAAAGAAATCCTTCTATTCTTTTGAAATTAAGGTCGCTCTTGTTGTTCTTTCGGGAATGACATATTATGGGGGAGAGTTATTAATTGAACTTGTGATTAATTGCCAAATCTTTGTGGGGAGTGTGGCTGTGGAATATTATAGGGGTTATCTTGTATCTTTATAAACTCCTTGATGAATGCATTTAGCTTCGGCTATATGATTGCATCTAAATAAGATGATATGTGCTTTCTTTTGGTCATGAAATGTCTCTTTCAGAAATTTCATTAGGATCCC
The DNA here is from genome assembly GCA_023531295.1 of Papaver armeniacum. NCBI lineage: Eukaryota > Viridiplantae > Streptophyta > Magnoliopsida > Ranunculales > Papaveraceae > Papaver > Papaver armeniacum. The sequence goes on along the minus strand of JAJJWW010018735.1, from coordinate 98,951 downwards.
GTTTTCGTACCTTTGCTAATTTTATTGACAAAAAGGGGGAGAATTAATATGTATTTCACACTACAAATACATATGGTTTTCGGATCATTATGTAAGGAGGAGTGGTTTCCATGTGAGATGGAGTATTCACTAAGGGGGAGTGATACATATCACCATAGTATTGTTGTCGAAGTTGTAATGCAATTGAACTTTGATACTATATAATGATACTATGACATTGTATAACAATGATTGAGAACTCTTGTTTTCTCATTGTTATAGCTACGGATTTTCAACAACGATGATGCTGAACTTACAACCTTTGGGATCATTGGAGTACTTGGAAGTGACGAAGATTTCGAGTAATGTTGAAGATTAGGCATGTGGAATAGGAGCTACAAAAGTTAATTCATTTATTTTTGTATTCCATATGTATTGATAGTTTTATCACTAAAATTCACAAAGGGGGAGATTGTTAGAGCATTGTTTGGTTGAACTCGCATGCATTGCTATCTCAAGCATGTTTGTCAATGTTAGTGATCAAAACTATAAGTCTTGATTTCTAGTCTACTATAGCTAAGTCTCGGACTAGGATAGAAAGTGTAGTTGATCTCAAGAACTCCATGAAATCATTATACAAGACGAAGGACTACTCAAGGAACTGGTGGATCTTCATTGACTAAAAGGTATGTGGAGACTTGAACTTATCTATCACTTAAAAGTCTATCTACTCTATCTCCTATTTTGAGACAAAAGTCGTTTTGCTATATAGACTTTGATTATACACATTTGTTATTTCGATCCGAGTTTAACTCGCCTATCTATTTCTCGAAATATGTGTTGGTAAGATTTTGCTTTGGCTAAGTTCATCTTTACCTAGTGGCGAAAGTCATGACACGTTTAAATCACTTTGAAAATTGCTTACTTTGACGAAATGTCCTCTAAGAATGTTTCAATGATTGAAATGAGAGTTTAGATCATATAACCAATGATGGATATAAGCATTGTGTGGCAACACATACATGTATAAGTCTTTTTTCCTTGAACCGAAGTTTGCGAACTTTGTTGATCAAGAGAACCGGAACAAGAGCCGTGAACTCAGTCCGCGAACAGGCGGAAGTTCTCGACCCGAGAAAATATGTTGGAGTTTGAGAACTCCTTAGGGAACTTAAGTCCACGAACTAAGTCCGCGAACTTAAGTTGGTTATATCTAAAGACGATTGTTTGTGAACTTATTTATATTAACTAAGGAATGAAAAATTCAAACCGTGGATATATAGTTCATGAACCGATTTGAGTGAATAAAATCGTTTTTGCTTCGATTGTGTCTTGTGTAAATACATAAGATTTCCTTGCAATTGAACAACTCTCTAACTAGTTCATTTGAGTCATTTGAACTACTAGTTATGGTGAAGAAGAACATGGTTGATATGAAAGTGCTCATATGGCTAACCATTTGGTTAACTATTTTTTAACCAACAAATGTTCATGTTTGGGTACGGTTACATGAACCCAAAATAGTACATTTCATTTGTGTGTAACAAGCTAAGTTTTCGATCCAACAGTTGAATGAAATTATCTTGAATCTAATCCGGTTTTCATTTAACGGTGAATATTGAATGCCTTGTTACCAAGATAACATTGATTGCAAACCCTGATTTGAAAGACTATATAAGGGATAACTCTAGCAAATGGGAAACCTAATCCCCACACCTTTCTTGTGATACTAGTTATATTAGCTAGAGTCGATTCTCCTTTAACCTTAGGTTTCTTCTTGAAAACCAGGTTAACGACTTAAAGACTTCATTGGGATTGTGAATCCAGACCGATAATACTTTCTCGTAGTTGTGTGATCTGATCTTGCTGATTCTATCATTTTGAGTACAATCATAACGATTGGCTTGATATTTATATCTCCGATAGGCAAGATAGAAAAGTAGTCACAAACATCTTCGTCTTATCGTTTGTGATTCCACAATATCTTCTTTCGCCGCGTCGATTAAGATTATTGTGAGGTGATTGTTAATACTAGGCTGTTCTTCGGGAATATAAGTCCGGGTTATCAATTGGTTTCTATTCACCTTGATTTATCAAAAGACGGAACAAAACTTGTAGGTATTTCTGTGTGAGACAGATTTATCTATTCCTATAGACTTTTACGTGTGATACGATTTGTTTATTAAAGTCTTCGACTTTAGGTCGTAGCAACTCTTAGTTGTGGGTGAGATCAACTAAGGGAATCAAGTGCGTAGTATCCTGCTAGGATCGGGACGTAAGGAGCGCAACCGTACCTTGAATCGATGTGAGATTGATTGGGGTTCAACTACTGATCTAGACCTAAGTTAGTTTGTAGTAGGCTAGTGTCTCGTAGCGGCTTAATACAGTGTGGTGTTCAATCTGGACTAGGTCCCGGGATTTTTTTGCATTTGCGGTTTCCTCGTTAACAAAATTCTGGTGTCTGTGTTATTTCTATTCCGCATTATATTTTGTTATATAATTGAAATATCACAGGTTGTGTGTTTGAGTCAATCAATTGGAAATCCTACCTTTGGTTTTTGATTGAAATTTATTGATCCTTGAACATTGGTCTTTGGTACCGTTCAATTGATTTCTCTTGTATTCAATTAGACTCGCAAATTTCTATTTGCTTGAGAAAGAATTGAATCAAGAAAGAGAGATATAACTCTTTGATATACTTTATTAAGATTGAGTCTAGTTGATTCTCTTGAAAGTATATTGGAGTTTGTCCATACAGATTTCTAAACGAAATATTGGGTGTGGTTGTTGTACCCCCGTCTTTTCAAAGATGATATGCTCATTATAAAGAAATGATCTTTAAGATTATTAGTAATATCATTTCTCTTAGTGAGCCATTCACCTCTATTATTCTTAAGAGTATCAATATTGGTTTTCTTCCTTTTAAAGTTTACTTTATTATGGTAGTAAGCAGTATTTCTTTCTCCATCCTTAAGGTCATCATTTCTGTTTCTTTGTTTCCAAAAGTCAGCCTCAATATCATACCACTGATTAAGTTTACATTTAAGCTCTTCTAACAAAGGAGTATTATTAGTATTATTGACCCTTGATAACTCTTCTATTTGACATTTTATCTTGTGAATCTAAGTATTTATATTGCCAAAGCTAATGTAATTAATTCCATTTCCTAAGTTCCTGTTTGGTATTAAACTGGGATTTTGTAACTCTATAAGCATGAGAGCTATTACTGTGAACTTTCCAATTGTTTTCTATAATAGCCTTACAGCCACTGTCTCTAAACCAGGCTTTGTTTAGTCTAAAGGGCTTGTAAGTATCATTTTGAATTCTAGTTGTAGATAACATTATTGGGAAGTGGTCACTAGCATTAGGAATGAGATGATACACAACACAAGTAGGGTAAAAATTCAACCAAGAGTCAATGGAAAGGAATCTATCTAACCTCTCAAGAACAAGGGCATGACCTTTCTTCTATTTGTCCAAGTAAAGGGATTCCCTATGAAATTCAGACTGTGCAAACCATTATTATCTAGTAACTCCTTATTCTCATCAAGGACAGTTTGGCTTATTTGATTTCCACCATCTTTTTCATCCTGAGAAAGGACAAAATTTAAATCCCCATCTACAATCCAAGGTAAGTTGTATTGGTTGGCTATAGTTTCCATATAATTCCATTGTTCTTTTCTAATTCTTGGATCTAGAGCACCATAAACAAAAGTCACTAAAGAGTTTTTGGTTCTAGCATCTAGTTCAACAGTACAATGCATCATATTAAGTTTTGTTTCAATCAACTGAAGATTGATACCATCTTTCCAAAGGAGACAAAGACCTCCAGAAGTACCAATAGGATCATGAAAATACATGTTGGGATAGTGAAGGCTAGAAGACAAAATTTTCATGGAATAGATGTCACATTTATTGATTCCTAGATCCTTATTTCCAAATTGAAAACATTCCAGCAAAATTTTCATGGCTAGAAAATTACTGAGAGTAAGCAAATAGAAGCTAGAAAAGCAGTAAAACTTGCAGTTAAATAAACAAAATATGTTTGTAAATGGTTTGTGTTGAAAGGTTACCCCATTCTCCCCAGTATTGTCTCCAGATTGCTTGTCTTGTAGTGGGTATTCTAGCTGTTGCAGAATTCATTATTTTCTCATCATTGTTATTAGTAGCTCCTACTCCATTTAAAAATCTTTGTATCTTTCCTAGCCTGGATGAAGCCTCCTCTTCCTCATTTGTGACTTGGAATTTCACAATCTTGCCATCTACAGGGGGAACAAATGGTGTTGGTTTCATATTTCTCCTTGAAGAAGTTTTTGGAGTGATACTTGCAGATGATCTTGTATTAGCATTTTTCTTGAGTCTTCCAATTCCTCCAAAGGTAGAGGTTTTTCATGAGCTGCTTTCAGATATTCATCTACAACACCACAAGCTCCATTGAAGTGATTGATGATGAAGCATTCCAAAAAGGTCAATTGGGATTGCATTGGTTGGAGGCTTGGAGCAATATAAAGGACTTCACCCAAATGTTATCCCATTTCCTCCACAGCTTTCACATTCATATGCTCAGGTTGCAGGCCCTTGAGTTGAATCCAGTAGACTTGTTTAGTCCAATCAAGATTTTGATGGATCAATCCCTGTAAATAATCGAAAAGAATGCATAATTTTCCATCAATGTTCCATGGGCCTTCTTCAATAATTTTTTCCACCAGGTCTTGATTCATAAACTTGAAAATCATCATATTCATATCCACTTCAATTATTTTTACTTCCTCCTGTGGGATGAAGGGCCAAGTGAATTGGATGTTCTTTTCAATTGTTCCGTAGTTCATCTTCCCTTCTATTATAATTTTGCCAATCAAACAAAAATCCCATTCTCCAGCTCCTACTACATCATTAGAAGCATACTCATCTTGATTTAGGATAACTACTTCTTCAGGCGATTGCAATTCCAAGGTTGCTTTCCTGAACTTCGATGCTAGATCAGATACTTCAGTATTTTGAGATTGAGAAATCGTGTTATTTACTTGATTTAGATCCATTTTTCTGAGGTATTTCTGGGAATATTTGACTTGAGTTTTTCCATGAGAAGAGAGATTGATATAAGGAACATTCGAATTAGGGTTTCCCAGTATAGAGGTGATACAAAATAATTCTAGTTTACTCATTGAGAGATTTTTGGAATCAGTTGGAACTGAAAAGGCAAGAAAGTGAGTTGTAGTTGACCAAAGAATAAAAAGGATTATTCTTATTTCAAACTTGAAACGGACTTTATACTTCTTACACGTGCGGTAGCGTTGTTTGGGTGAGATCTTCGTTGAATCGGTGATGAGATCGTCTTTTCCAATGGAGGTACTAATAAGTTAATAACAATGAGATACACAGATGAAACTTTAGCTTGAACAAGGTCCAACACAACAACAACAAATGCAATAATCCATACTAGAAACCCGGCAAACACCATATTTTAGACAAGCAATCTGTAAACACAAAGAGAAGAAAAAATTTACTCTTACATATTTGAGATGAGAATCAAAACTCTTTTCCAAAAAATTATACACCGAAAAAAAAAATTACAAAAAGTTTTTGTAAGAGAAAACCAGTATTAGGGATAAAGAAGCAACATTAAGAAATAAATAATAGATCAGAACATTTCACAGATTTAATCAAAGAGAGGGAATTGAAAAAAGGGAAAAATATCGTTTGGTCCTTTTTTAGGTGGTCCCATGTCTGTTTAGTCCTTTCAGAAATCACCTTTTCCATTTGGTCCATAATAATTTAAAAATATTTCTACTTATTTTTTCTACTTATTTTTTGTAGCAGTTCATTCGTCAAAATGAACTCCTGTTAATTTCTACTTAATTTTTAGAAATCACCTTTTATCAGGAGTTCATTCGTCAGAATGAACTCCTGATAAAAACATATATGCGTATTCATCGTCTACAACTAATTTCATCGCCTTCATCATTTGTTTGCTCATGGAGACACCATTGTTACGACAGGAAGAAAAGAGAAGAAAAAGGAAAGAGAAAGTAGATCTGAAAATATGGAGGTGAGAGAAAGTAAATCTGAAAATAATATCTTCTCTTTTGATAATATTAATTGACTATATATATCCTAGGGTGACGTCATGGATGGTGTAATGGTCCCAAAAGGGTATTTCTGTCACTACAAGATGACAATTACACCATCCATGACGTCACCCTAGGACCAAACCATAATTTGCAGGACCAAACTATAATATATATTTCCAAAAAGGACTAAACAGACAGTTGACTGAGTCAACTGGACTAGGCTCTTTCTAATATATTATTCCTAGGACTAAATGATAATTCCTACTTGAAAAAATTTGATTTTTTTTTTTGACCTCCCAATTACCAAATAAACTCTATTCGAATAGAGTTTATTTTATTTACCTCCCACTTACCAAATAAACTCTATTCGAAGAAGTCTGGATGTAGTCTAAAGACCACTATTTTAACCAATCAAAAATAAAAATAAAATGAAATCGTCCTATAATTTTCCCACAAGCAATGCAATGAGCTCAAAGTCAACATAAGTAAGTTCTTTTTCTTTTATTTTTCTTCACACCATCGAAATTGTCGATCATCAAATAAAAATCCAAATTACTCTGGTTCAACCAACTATACTTTGCCGATTTCGTTCAGATTTCTTACAATCATTTACACACCTATCGGAAAACACTTTTTTATACACGAAAATCACACCCGAATACAAATGCAAAGCCAATTCAGCACCCCTAACATGTGAGTAGTAATTTTTTTACACATCATGCCCTGAACCTGGCTCCGTCCCTGGTCAGATGCATGTAGTTTTTAGTTATTCCAAATTCAGCACAATTAGGGTAAGTGCTTCCAAATCCAATTCAACCAGACAACCACCATCAAGGCCTTAGTTGTTGACATTTTTACTACTATAAATGCACCACACATTGACTCCCTGTAAAAAGCTGTAAAAAAGTAAATCAGTCACTCCAAAAAAATCTTTCACTTAAAAGATTCTGCTGACTCAAAAAAAAGTAAATAAAATCTATCCTCTTCCCAAAAATAAACTTACCCCACAAAAAGTACCCACCACGTGTGACAATTCACAGTACACAACAGCCTCGATTATTGTCCCCAATTCTCGGAGTTGGGAAACAAAAAAAAAAGTTGAAAATCTCAACCCCAATTCCTCCTCGATTACTACTCCTGGTAGTAAATTTAGGAGTTAATTTCTTGATTGATATTTCCGCCCCCTTCTTTCATCTTCTTTCCTTTTCTGTGTGTTTCATTCTCAGAACCGGAAAAAGCCCTTCAGAATATGTGCTTTTTCCGGCTTCATCCAGAATCATCATCTGACAGAAAACACTCTCTGCTTCCAAAGAAAAATCCCGGATTGCCCAGAATCATCATCTGACAGATTAATATTCTCTAAACCCTTTCTAAGGTACAACACTGACAGTTGAATATTTTTTTGATTTTTTTTTTTATATGTCTAAATAATGTGATTAATCAGAAATATATTGTGATTCTAGTGTTTTCTGTTGATGATTGGATTAATTTTTTGAATTGATTTTGGTGAATTTTGTATACATTATTGGTTGTTTTAATTTTTTTTAAGGTTTTCGGAGAGCTGATTAAAGACTGTTATTAATGTTGTTGTGGTTGTGGGGTTGAATGTACATTTGAAATAATGTTGGACTTGCTTGCAGATATGTCTATGTACTAATGCGGTTAGGAATTTGAGTTTTGATAAAGAGATGAGCTCTACGGCGACTAAAAAGCGATCCTTGTATAAACCCCAGCATCCAATTGATGTGTCGCGTGAGTGTTGTGAAACTTTATGAATTGAGTGCATAAACCCAGTGTTTCGGCGATTCTTGGGTGTTTTTGCATTGCTTTAATGTTGTTATTATTGATGAATTAGTGCTGATTGTGTTGTTTTTGCAGCTTTCGAGGCGTATTGTGGTAGCTCATGGTGGCTAGTTAAGAGCCTGAGTATTAGGAAAGGGGAATTAGATGTGCATTTAGAATCCCCTGATAAGGTGGGTGTCAATGAGAAAATTCCAGTGGGTAATTTGCGAATGAGGTCAAGAAGAGCGACGGTATCTGATTGCATGTGTTTTTTGAGGCCTGGTGTAGATATCTGTATATTGTCAAAGGATTCAGGCGAAGAAAAGGTATTACCACGAATCTTACTACTTGTTTTTGGCTTTTCTATTGCAATGCAGTTGTTTAAGCTATTCGGTTTGCAATTCTGTTCATAGTTTATCTTAGTTGATCACTTTCAGTATGATTTGGCTGTCTATATCTGTGTCCCTCCTTTATGGTATCTGCGGTGCCATGTTTGTTTATATATCGGTTTGATTTTAGGTTTGTATTGTACTCCAGTGACCATTTACAAGTTTTCTTTTGACCCATTTGCAGGTATGGATTGATGCTAAGGTTAACTCGATTGCGCGGACACCTCATGAATCTGGATGCACCTGCCGGTTTTTTGTTAACTTGTACAGAAAACGTGTACCATCTGATATGAGATGGTGGACACTTAACAAAGAAATTATGGAAGTAACAATTGATGATATTGCTGTCCTCCAGCAACTTGATGGAAAGCCTTTTGAAGACGAGTATTACCGATGGTCTTATTTGAAAGATTGTCCTTCCAGAAATGATGCTAAGTTGCTCCGGCTTCAGTTCTCGTGTGACCTTTCGTGGATGCTTGTTGCGTCCACATTGAAAGGCTTCAACTTTGAGATATTGTCAATGCGAAGGAAGATTTTTTATCAATTTCTTGAAGACAATCAAGATACCTGTTCAACTGGCTCTGATAAGGCTTTAAAGTTCGTCAATTTCTACATGGATGATGATGTTTTTAAACCTAATATCCTAACCATTGTGCCAGAGTCTGCTTTCATATCATCTGATCAAGAGAATACCTCCATGGAAGACTCCCTTGATGATCAGCTTGAATTGAGGCGGTCCGGTCGAAAGTCTGTACAACCCGAACGTTATGTTGGCAATCCATGGTCTTCCAATGTGAAGAGTGCAAAAAGAACAGCTAGAGTAAGAGAAGTCGATGAGGAGCCATGGGAAATGTCTTATGAGGATAATGACTGGTGGGACGAGCCAATAGTGCGTACAGAAAGAACGCATGATACAATTCCCAATTTGCGTACAGAAAGAAAGCGTGATACTATTCGCAATTTGCGCACAGAAAGAAAGCATGATAGTATTCGCAGTTCAAACTTGCAACTCGTTATGTACGAAGTCAAGACCGGCAGCATGGACCAGCCAACAGTGGGTTTAAAAAGAAATCATGATAATATGCAGGGTTCAAACTGGGAACTCGTTCCATCCCAAATCAATATTGGCGGCATCGACCAGCCAGTACCTCTGGATATGAAAACAAATGATGATTATATGCACGGTTCAGTTGAGATGGAGTCAAGCACAGAACAGTTAGGTGGAGATATTGTAAGTGTAAAGCGGACTCGATATGCTGATCCTCCTTTGGTTTACGAAACGTCAAGAGAAAAGAAAGACTTGTGTAAGCAGCAAGTTCAACACTGCAACAGCATTTCAAAACAAAGCAAGGATTATTTTATGTCCCGTATGAACAGGTATAGCAACTTAAATTCTGCATCTAATATCGATAGTTCTCAAGCAGAACAAAGGAAGGCTGAGAACAAGGAGGATGGTGGTCCTTCAGTGGGTTGTAAAAGTTCAAAAGGAGAGAAAGATTTGTGTGAAAAGGTTCAGCATTGCGGCAGCATTTCAAAAAAAAGCAAGGAATATTTTGCGTCTTCTCTGACCAAGTTTAGCCACTTGGCTTCAAAATGTGATACTGATAGTTTTGAAGAAGTACAAAGGAAAGCCAAGTTAGCAAGAAAAAAGAGGGTTTTAGAGTGCTTACTGAAGGAGAAAGTAGTATCACATGAAGCGCCAAAAAGTAAAACGCCTTCTTTTGGATCGAGGACGAGATATACTTATGAACCCGGGACTTACTACCAAAGGAAATATATGAGTCCTAGTGATTACAGGTCAGAGATACACAGGTGCATGAAGAACATTAACTCAGAGATTACTAAGAGCCAATCATGTTCAGAACCGCAATGGAAACATGTCACTGAGGCAATTCCTTCCATGCGATGGAAGGATATATGTAAGGAAAAATCAGAGGATAAGCAGGAAAATGAAAATGAAGAAGAACAAGAAGATCTTGATTCTCTATGGAAAGAGATGGATTTTGCTAATAATTCATTTGACTTTGCTGGAGGAAATCAGGTATGTAGCTATATCAGTTTTACTTATTCTGTTATTATTGATTAGTGTATTACGGGTGACTTCATAAGTAAAAAACGTTGTACTTTAAACTTGCAGGGTAATAATGCTGATTCCTGCGAGGGAAAAGAAAGTGATTGTGATAAAGCCTCGTGTCAACATGAGTATCATTTAGATGAACAGATTGGGCTTATATGTCTATTATGCAAATCTGTGGTCACCGAAATAAGAGACATGTCGCTACCCTTTGTAAGTGAACTCTCAAGCCTCCTGAATAGTTTGTAATTGTGGGTTATACACTAAATTCCCGATCAATGTGAATCCTTTTAGTGCTATCGCGATTTCAAATCTTTTTTTTTTTCTTTTTTTGCAACAAACTAAAAGTTGATCCAACTGCTACCTAAAAAAATTAACTTATCTTCTCCTGTTTTCTATTTGTAGCTGCAAGACAAAGGTTGGTCGAGATGCGAGGCCCAGTGGAAGGTAAAGAATGACATGAAGGGTCCAGATATCAACACAACGAAGTTCGATATTTTCAGAAATCCTGATTCCGCAAGAAACATATCAGTACAAGAACTACGAGAACAAAATGAGAGTGTTTGGGCATTGATACCAGACCTTAGAGATAAGTTAAGAGCTCACCAAAAGAAAGCTTTTGAGTTCCTGTGGAAAAACATTGCTGGTTCGATGATCCCTTCAGAAATGGAAGACGCATGCGACTCAGCTGGTGGTTGTGTAATCTCTCATTCTCCAGGAGCTGGGAAAACTTTACTCGTGATTGCATTCCTTGAAAGCTCTTTGAGATTGTTCCCAGGGATGCGGCCGGTGATCCTTGCTCCAAATACGACTGTGTACACTTGGAAGAAAGAAATGAAGAAATGGAAGGTTCCGATTCCAGTCTACCAAATCCATTCATATCAAAATTACAGGTTGGAATATCAGAGTCTGACCGTGGGGGGCCGCAGAGTAAACCAAGATGTAATGCATGCAGTGGATTGTCTAGACAAATTGCGTAAATGGCATGAACATCCAAGTGTCCTCCTTATGAGTTACCCTTGTTTCCTCTCTTTGATGCGAGAACAATCGAAGCATGAGTATTGGAGATACATGGGTGGTGTTTTACGTGAGAGTCCAGGGCTTTTAATCCTGGACGAAGGGCACAACCCTAGAAGCTCACATTCGATGTTAAGGAGATTTCTGATGGAGGTGAAAACAGAATTAAGAATTTTGCTTTCAGGAACATTATTTCAGAATAGTTTTGACGAGTACTTCAATACTCTTAGCTTGGCAAGGCCGAGGTTTATTAGTGAGGTGCTAAGGGAATTGGACCCTCTCTATGGAGTTAAAAATCGGAAAGGATATCGGAGGAAGGACACAAAAAGATGCAAGGAGATCCTAGCAAGAAAGTTCTTTGTGGATAAGATTGGTAGGAGAATCCATTCGAAATACGATGAAGATCGAAAAAAAGGTCTAAATAAGCTTAAGCAGCTAACTACGGGTTTCGTAGATGTTTATGAAGGTGATGGATCTGATTGCCTTCCAGGTTTGCAAGCTTACGCTCTGTTGTTAAAACCAACTCCGGCTCAAGACAAGGCTATGTTGAAGCTCCTGGAGTATGATTGTGGTACGAGATATTCTCTTGAGTATGAGCTAACAATCACTCTTGTATCTATCCATCCTTGGTTGTTGACAAGCTTAGAGTGTCTGGACAAGTTCTTCAATGATGATGAAAGGAAAGAGCTCGCAGGACAACGACATGACATTACACGAGGTTCAAAGGTGAGATTCGTCGTGAACCTTGTGCAGAAGTGTGTGCACAAGAAAGAGAAAGTGTTAATCTTTTGCCGTAACATTGCGCCCATGAGATACCTTATGGAAATATTCAAGAATATGTTCAAATGGGCAGAAGGGGAGGAAATGTTAATACTGCATGGTGATCAATTAGTATTCCAGCGCACAAGGATGATTGATAAATTTGAAGACCCCAGTGGGAATGCTCAGGTGTTGCTAGCTTCGATTGGTTGTTGTGGTGAAGGCATTAGTTTGACTGCTGCTTCGCGAGTTGTTTTGCTGGATTCAGAGTGGAACCCGTCCAAAATAAAACAGGCTGTAGGTCGGGCGTTTAGGCAAGGTCAGGAGAAGATAGTTTATGTGTACCAGCTGTTGACATCAGGGACTGTGGAAGAAAAGAAACACAGCAAGACTGCATGGAAAGATTGGGTGTCAAGGATGATATTTGTAGGGAATAATGCGAAAAATTCTTCTCATGCTAAAGCGGAAAATATTGATGACGAAGTTCTGCGGGAGATAGTTGAAGAAGACGAATCTGACTTATTCCATCTGATCATGAAAGATGAAAAGCTGATGGATAGAAAGAAAAATGAAACTACAGCAGTGTTTCATATGAAAGGAACTTTCTGATGATGGACAGTTTTGTCAGGTAACCCATGGAAGAACTAGATTTTTCTCTATCATGCTTTCGAATCTAATTGGCCCAATACTAGCATTATGCTATAATGTTCTTTTGGATTTAGGTTGAAGCAAGGCGAAGATAACGATTTCTCCGCAGATCAGTTCAGGCACCAGTTGCTAATCTGTACATGGTAGTTCCGCTGAAGCTAATTAGAGCATGCAAAGCTGTGTTGATGGTATTCTCTGAGCTTTTGTACCGTTCCTTGTTGCCTGTTGTGTTGCTAATGCTTGGAAACTTTAAGGTAGTCGTTTTAATCTGACTTGTTTTAAAAGAAAGTGCATCACGTGTTGAAGGAAATCACTAATGTAAGTATAGCTTAGCTTGTAAAACTGTAAGATAGTGGTCGTTTTCCTGCGGTGTTTCGTCTAAATCCGAGTCTACTGATGTGTGTCTGAGTAGGATCCTTAATGTAAGTACTTAATAATGGTTAGTAAGGCCTTAATTGAGCTCAGTTTGTGCCAGTTGGAATGTGATACGGGTTTTCGCGGAATTAAACTTCAGCTGTGCCATGGCTCTTTAATCGATTTTATGATGCATTTTCGAGATGCCTGTTAACAGATTTTATGGTTCTCTTGGATTAAATGGCCGTTCATTTGTGCACTGCCACATCCTGATAATTGGTATATGTAAAGCTAAAAACTTTCAACCCATTGCAACCAGGGTTATACATTTTTCGGTTCGCTGTGGATTTTTACACCACCAGCGCGGCCGATGATCGGTTCTCGACTGATTAGTGATCAGTCTTGATGGGTTAGGAAAGAACTATAAAATCTCAAGGAACCATTTTCAAAAGCCCATTAAGAGTGAAAAATGTTTTGATGTTGTAGTGTACTGTACACCTAATTACTTACTACTGTTTGATCACTTCAATGATAACCGTTGGTTGAACTAAAGGGCCAACATCGTGCACCACCACCACTTTGATGAAACTAAAATTCGTACCCACTCTTTAAAGTGAGTGAGGAAAACCCAAAACAACAAGACTCCTGTTACTAGAGGGTGACGAAGGATCTTTTCATCAGGATTGTAGATGAATATTTTTCTTCTAAAATATCTTTACTGCATGTTAACGAATCCATCCAAACCACCAAAATTGGCCAAAAACCTGCCTCTCAAATAGGAGGTCAGCAGATCGAATCTACTCTTAAAAGTTTGGAAGATTTCATGAAATACTCCTCACATGAAATAAATAATGACAAAGTGTCTTAGTAATGCCGAGTCACTGCTTATGTGTACTGCCAGCTTACATTGCCAGCCTGTTTCAGCCTATATATGCCTGCTGTCATCTTGTCTTGCTGGCATTCTCTCATTGGTTTTCTCAGATCACACCTGACAGTTTCAGTTAGTCTGTAATAAATACTCTCATTTGTTTGTTTGTTTCTTCAAGACAATTACTTTGTGTAATTGCAGTTTTAGGTTTTATAATAACTCCATTAAAATAGTTCTTCAAGAACTTGTAATGCTTTGCTAATAATACAATCATGGTATCAAGAGGACTAGAGATCCTCACTTCCGTTCACACACTCTGATCTGATTCTTCACATCTTTCTTTACCAAATCTTGTCTCTTATTTTTACTTTTCAACTTTCTTTCTTAGATTCATCAATGGCACTCAATCTTTACGACACACGAATCTCACATATTCCACTCAATCAAATCACCAGTATCATCAACTTTAAACTCAAAGATGATAATTTCATCACCTGGAAGAACTTACTCCACTATTGAAACGTTACAAGGTTCTCGGTCTAATTGATGGTTCAATTCCTTGTCCTGCAAAATTTCTTACACATGCAGATCTTGATCAAGGTAATGTAAATCCTAATTACACAGCTTGGATTGATGATGATAATACTTTGATCTTGTGGATTCAATCAACCATATCAGATGTTGTTATTCCTTATGTTGTTGGTGCTGATTCATCTAAAGATCTCTGGCTTAGTATTGATTCTAGATTTGCAAGAACTCACTCTATTCAATTACGTACCAAATTACAATCATTGAGGCTTGGATCTGGCACAATCACACAATTTTTGGGTGATATCAAGAAAATATCAGATCAACTATCTACTACAGGATCTACCGTGTCTGATGATGAATTAGTGGTTTTGATTTTAAATGGAATTGGTAATGATTATCAAGCTTTTAGTACTTTAATTCGTGTTCGTAATCCACCAGTGTCTTTTGATGAGCTACACAATCTATTACTCAGTGAAGAAGTTGTAGTTAATGAAAGATCCAAATCACTGCTATCTGAAGCCAACATCAAAGCTTTTGCTGCTTTTCAATCTCAACAAGCATATTTGGCTCAGCAAAGGTCCGCTTCTTCACATTTTCCCTCTTATTCTTCATTATACAGAGGTCGAGGTAGAGGTAACAATTCTTATAATCTTTCCTTTAGAAGCAATTTTCCGCTACCTACTAGAGCATCTACCTCCAACCCCTTTCACTTTCATTCTCAACGACCACCACCACCACCACCACCACCACCACCACCACCAAATCCTACACCACCATCAACTACATTTCAATCACCACCTACTGGACCAGAAATTATCATTTGTCAGATTTGCAATAGAACTGGTCACACAACTCTATCCTGTAGACATAGACTAAACTTTGTCTATCAAAATGTCCAAACTCCTAACAATATGAGTGTTATGTTAGCCACTGCAAATATTCTTGGTGAAAATCCCTGGTATGCTGACACTGGTGCTAATAATCACATAACTCCTGATGGTTCTGAAATCCAATATGGTTCTGCATACAATGGAGATGAAGAGATTCAGACTGCTAATGGAGAAGGTATGACAATCACTAATACTGGTTTTTCCTTCAAGTCTACACCTAATCATACTTTTATACTGTCAAATGTTCTTCATGTGCCAAAAGCTTCACAAAACCTGTTATCTGTCCACAAGTTTACTTCAGATAATAACTTCTCCATTACATTTGATGCTCATGGTTTCATTGTGAAGGACTTATCAACTGGGAAGATTCTTTTACAAGGCCCTCATATTAATGGTCTCTATCCTCTGCAATTCATTCATGCACAATCACCTAAAGCTCTTGTTGGTGTCTCATCTTCAACATCTTCTGCTCTCTGGCACAGAAGACTTGGCCATCCTTCATTTCAAACTTTTCAACATGTTTGTAGGAGCTTAGCTCTAACTGATATAATAAAAACTCCATTGTTCTGTCATGAATGTAGTTTAGGTAGAAGTCACAAATTACCCTTTGTTGAGTCATATCATTGTAGAACTCATCCTCTTGAGCTTTTACACTTAGATTTGTGGGGTCCTAGTCCTGAAAAATCAAATTCAGGATATAGGTACTATGTGAATATTGTAGATGACTTCGCCAAGTATTGTTGGATATTTCCACTCTATGAAAAATCAGATTTTAAGCAAGTCTTTCTTTAATTAAAGTTGAAATTGAAAACATTCTACATTCTCATATTGGCACTATAAGGACTGATGGAGGTGGTGAATTCTTACACAAGGATCTATCTGCTTTTCTTAGCAATAATGGTATTGTTCATGAACTGTCCTGTCCACACACACCAGAACAGAATGGTGTTGCAGAATCAAAACATAGACATCTAGTAGATGTTGGAAGAACATTGCTACTTCAATATGGTTTATCAAATTCATTTTGGGTAGAGGCTTTTAATACTGCAAATTTTACCTTTAACAGATTACATACTAGAGCCATTGGCAATAAAACTCCATATGAGGTTCTGTTCCATCATAAACCAGATTATCATTTTTTAAAATCTTTTGGTTGTCTATGTTACCCTTGGTTGAGACCATATACTTCTTCAAAACTGGATGCTAGAAGCTTAGCTTGCATTTTCATTGGATACAATCAACAACACAAAGGCTATAGGTGCTTAGATACTCTCACAGGCGGAGTTTATGTCTCCAAACATGTTGTGTTTTAAGAATCAATCTTCCCTTTGAAGACTTCTTCAGTTTTATCATCTGATTCTACTTCAGTTGTTTCTTCATCAACTACTGCATCAACACCTAGTATTGATACTACTACTTCTGCAGTCTCTTCATTACAGAATTCTCTTGTTACATCATTTGTTTCTTCATCATCTGCTACATCAACTCCTGGTCTTGATACTACTACTTATGTTGTTGCTGATACTTCCAGTGCAGTTTCATCATTGCCAACAGAGAATGCTCATAAAATGATTACCAGAGGTAAAAATGGAATCTTTAAACTAAAAGTTTATTCTTCTAGACATGCTTTATCTGCAGCAATGACAGATAAGATTCCACCCACTGCTCCAACTTGCTTCACTCAAGCTAAGAAAATTCCAGTGTGACAACATTCAATGTTTGAAGAACATCTACTCTTCAAGATGCAGGTACATATTCTCTAGTTCCTCCTCATCCCTCACAGAATTTAATTGGCTGCAAATGAGTGTATAAAATCAAGCAAAATCCTGATGGGTCCATATCTAAGTTTAAGTCTAGACTTGTAGCTAAGGGATTTCATCAGCTGGAAGGTCTTGATCATACAGAAACCTTCAGTCCTATTGTTAAACCAACTACTATCAGACTAGTTCTAGCTCTTGTTGTTCACTTTGATTGGCATATTTCTCAGATAGATATCAATAATGCTTTCCTTCATGGGGACTTGTCTGAGGATGTTTACATGACTCAACCACCTGGATTTGTGGATACTTCAAAGCCTCATTATGTCTAAAACTTCACAAGTCTTTGTATGGTCTTAAGGAAGATCCCAGGGCCTGGTTTCAAAAGCTGATGGATGTTCTTATGTCTTATGGTTTTCAACCTTCCACAACAGACTCCTCTCTTTTTGTGCAGAAAATTGGCTCATAGATTACTGTTATTCTAGTATATGTTGATGACATCATCATTAATGGAAATTCAAAGACTTACTGCTCCTCTGTTATATCTGATCTTGGTACTCATTTTCCAGTCAAAGATCTTGGTCATATTCACTATTTTCTTGGTCTTGAAGTGAAGAGAAACTCCAATGGCCTTTTTCTTTGTCAAACTAAATATGCCCTTGATTTGCTTGACAAGTTTGATATGGCTGGTGCTAAGCCATGCTCATCACCTGTTCCGGTTAACTTCAAACTCTCTGCCTCTTCTGGTACTCCTTTAGCTGATCCAACACCTTACAGATCCTTAGTGGGTGTTTTGTAGTATTTGACCTGAACAAGACCAGAAATTAGTTATGTTGTTAACCAAGTCTGTCAGCATATGCAACAACCTACTACTAAGCATTTTATAGCTGCTAAAAGGATATTAAGGTATGTTAAGGGTACTCTGGATTTTGGTGTGTTGTTCTCCAAAGGTCTTCTTGCAGTTCATGGATTTAGTGATGCTGACTGGGCTGGAGATCTTGATTCTAGGAAAAGTACTGGTGGCTTTTGTATTTTCTTTGGATCTAGTCCCATTTCTGGTCTAGCAAGAAGCAAAGTATTGTTGCAAGGTCTTCTACTGAAGCAGAATACAGAAGTTTAGCTCATTCTGCAGCTGAGTTGAGTTGGATTTGCAAACTGCTACAGGATCTTCATATTTTTATTCCCCTGGCTCCTACATTACATTGTGACAATTTGAGTGCTATATCTTACTCTTCCAATTCAGTCTTTCATACAAGAATGAAACATATGGCTGTTGATTATCATTTTGTCAGGGAATTGGTTCAGTCCAAGGCTTTACAAGTCTCATACATTTGCACCAATGATCGGCTTGCTGACATTTTCACTAAGGGTCTCTCTACACCAAGATTTGGCTTTCTTAGAGACAAGTTGCAGGTGCTTTCTGCAACCCAATACAACTTGAGGGGGCTAATGACACAAAGTCTTAGTAATGCTTTGAGTCATTGCTTATGTGTCTTGCCAAACACATTGACAAAGATGTTCCAAACTGTATCTACCTTTTTTGTCATCTTGTCTTGATGGCATTCTCTCATTGGTTCTCTCAGATCACACCTTACAGTTTCAGTTAGTATGTAATAAATACTTTCATTTGCTGTCTGTTTCTTTCAAGACAATTACTGTGTAATTGCAGTTGTAGGTTTTATAATAACTCCATTAAAATAGTTCTTCAAGAACTTGTAATGCTTTGCTAATAATACAAACAATAAATACTCCCTAGGTCTGTTCAAGGGAATAAGTTAAGTGGCTTCGGCTGCCAGGAGCAGGTCCAAACCTATACCCAGCCTGAATACATAGGTAAAGTCTTTGGTTAATGAAGCTAACAACTTAAGAGTTCGAAATCGAAATTTACTAGCGTCAAAAAAAATTTATCAATCAAAAAAGGAAAAAAAAAAAGCTGTAGTGAGATTGAGCAAATCGCCCATTGGTACTTTTTCCATGCCCCCTCTTATTTGTGTCATGCACCAGTGAGAGAGGGTACTCCTCACCCTAATTACCAAGCTGAGTGAACCAGAACAAGTTCATGTATAGTAATTTGGTGGCTCTACAATCATCAGAATAGCCAGCCTCACCCAAGAGAGCCCACTAGAATATACTATCAGCACCAACAATATGGGCCCCAACAAAAATCCCGAAAAAAGAAAGAAAAACAAATCAAACACTTGGCTGACATGTTGTGAACTGAAAGCAAAAGAAGAAGAAGATAAGAAAAAAAAAAATCAACTTCTCTTCCTCTTCTTCCTTCTTCTTCTCTGTAGAACAGAGAGGAGGAAAGAAAGGAGAAGAATGGGTATTCTATCATTGAGTTCATCATCTTTGTATCGCCCACAACAACCAGTTTCTCAGCTTCAAAGAAATCAACAACTTACAGCTGAAACTTCAGTACAGCATAAAGGAGGAGGAATTAGAGGATTGAAACCCATTGTTGTTACTGGAAATCCACCTACCTTTGTATCTGCTCCTGGCCGTAGAATCATTGCTGGTAACATCTCTAAACAAAAACCCATTAGTTTGATAATCTTTGTTTTTATGTTTTGATTGTCAAATTAGCGTACCAATATTAAATAGCTCGTTTTGGTCGGGACCTAACTTTGAGCAGATGTTCAAGTCCTAATTATAGTGTAGAATTAGAATTGGGTTTTAGTTTCTGATTGCTTTGGTGTGAATAATGTAGTCGGGGACTTGCATGGTGATATGTCACAAACTAGAAGTGCACTTGAGATGGCTGGTGTTTTGAGTTCAGATGGTCGGAATACATGGACTGGTGGAGAGACGGTAACTAATGATTGATCCTTTTATTATGCGTGTTTGTTGTTTGGTTAATTTACTAAGAGAAATGTGATTCTTGTGCTTGATTTTGTTGAATGATGGCAATTGGGATATGTGTTGTGTGTAATGTGCATAGGTATTGGTTCAACTAGGAGATATACTTGATAGAGGAGAAGATGAAATTGCTATCCTATCGTTGTTGCGATCACTTCATATTCAGGCAAAAGCTAATGGCGGAGCTGTCTTTCAGGTTTCAATTGCTAAACCATCCCTTTTCTTTTGTTTGGTTTTTCAATTTTAATTTTCTTTTGTTGTTTATAGGTGAATGGAAATCACGAGACCATGAATGTAGAAGGCGATTTCAGATATGTTGATCAAGGAGGTTTTGAAGAATGTGTTGATTTCTTACACCACTTGGAGAATTACGGGGATAATTGGGATGAGGCTTTTGTAGATTGGGTTAGTGTTTCTGAACAATGGAAACAAGATCGTAAGATGAATGAGAGTTATTGGGGACCATGGAATATATTGCAGGTATTCATGTACTTCCTTTTGTTTGATTTGTAACTTATTCATTGTATGCCTTGTGGATGTGGAACCATTAGGTGCATTTTAGAGTCCTGCTAAATCATTTCACGTCGAAATATTGAATATGTCTGGAAATAAGTTTAGATGTCTTTAGGTTAACAAGCAGTAACAAGGAATTCTTAGGGATGTCATAGTTCTTTCGAATAATTTGTCTCATTAATTATTGTCTTAGGACAGAAGCAAAAGGGGGTCATTGCAAGATCTACACTTCTAAGACCAGGGGGTCTATTATCACGGGAGTTAGCACGTCATCCAGTTGCCCTTAAAGTCGACGATTGGGTCTTTTGTCATGGTGGCCTTCTTCCTCATCACGGTATGGACAAGTTAGTTAATCTTTCCCTTTGCCTACTCAATATTTTTACCAAACTATCTTTCTCCAAACATCCCATAATTAAGCTTTATTGGTCTTTCCCAGTTGCATATGGCGTGGAGAAAATGAATAATAAAGTATCTCGCTGGATGCGAGGTCCCGATGAGAATGGTGATGATGATCCTGAACTCCCTTTCATAGCCACACGAGGCTATGATAGTGTTGTTTGGAACCGGTTGTACTCTGGACAGACCGGTGACATGGAGGATTATCAAGCACGCCAGGCAAGTTTCTTTGTGTTTCGCTGTTAAATATGCACTTTGCAAGGCATATGTTTGTCAGTTATCCATGACTCTATGGCGACTTCAGTTTTGAAGTATCAAATTTGTTGAACTTGACTGTGTCGGCATATATCAAAGCCCTGTTTGTATGGGTTTGTACTAACGTACGAGCTGATGTCTAAATATACGGAGTTCATTCTATGATTACTACTTTTTTTGTTTCTGTACTTGTATTCTTTAAATCTCTGGCTTCCTAAACTTAATATAATATCTTGAATCAGATATACTCGATTCTGCAAGAGACATTGCGAGCATTAGGTGGTAAAGCAATGGTGGTGGGACATACTCCTCAAACTGAAGGCATAAATTGGTACTTCCTAATTCTTGCTTATGGAGTTTTTGCTTGGACAAGATATTGACAGAGTTCTATAACATTCTGTGTGTTAATTGCGAAAGTGTGTTCTGTTTCTTGGACTACAGTAAATACGGTTGTAGTATATGGCGTGTGGATGTTGGAATGTCCAGCGGAGTCCTTAATTCAAGACCAGAGGTAAAGTATTTGTTTCAGCACCCTACTTATATAACATAAATGCCTTTATTAAGGTTGGTCTATACATGGCTCACTTTGCTTTGATTCTGACATAGATGTGGTGCCTGACTCAGTATACCCCATGATAGTCACAGTGTTTGACCTCAATTTCATCACATGTCCCCAACTCATGGACGATATTAGGGGGTGGCTTACCTAGGCTTAAGCCCACCCCAAAATTCATAAAAAGCTGTTTAGTGAATGTAATTTTTAATATTTGTGGAACTTAGTCCAGGTACAAATTTTAGTCCAGGTACAAATTTCAGTTAAGATATAATTCTCCATTAAATCAATTCAACGAAATTGAAACACGGTCCCACTAGAAAGATATAACCTTTAATATTACATCTCAGTCGTTCAAAGACTAAAGTAGTTTTTTTTTTTACCTTTAAAAAACATTTAAAAACTAAAGTAAAGAACACGTATTCATACTATTTCTTAAAATTATTAAGCTAACCAACTAAACAAGTATTTATGCTGTTTGTTATGTGTCGGTTAAAACATGGGTCATTTTTCTTTTTTTTTATTACTCCTCATGTTTCACCGTGCTACAAAAATTAAACAGTAAAGGGTGTGAAGAATAACATAACTTCCTAGATGTATCATTGCTGTATCGGTTCATTTTTGCTTTTTTTTCTCGGCAAATGTAAGTATATCAACAAATATTACATAGCGTAAGCGGAAAGCAACATTCCAGAAAGACAAAAAGAGCCATGTGATAGCAAAAACCGCAACCACTTCCGAGCATTTTGCTTTGGAAACAACTCTCGAACTGATATCCGATATGTAGAAAAGAAAAAATATCATGTTGCACCAGGTATTATAACTGCAGTCATCAATATTGCAATCGAAAAAGTTAAATAGAGTATTGTCTAAAAAAAAAAAAAAAATAGCCCACCCAGACATAAAATCCTGGATCCTTCGCTGCCCCAACTTTTCTCCGAGATATATCTCCGAACCCTGCCTTACTTTCCCAATGCCTGTCAGCTAAAATAGGTTAAAGATAGCAACTTCTGAACTTCAAACTTCTGTTGATCAGGTTCTAGAAATAGTAGACAATGAAGCAAGGGTAATAAGGAGCAGAACAGACATGTTTAGCGAATTTCAAGTTGTTGACTACACATGAAGATTGTGAATGAGTTACAAGGTAAGGCAAGTGAAACTCTTATTCGTTCAATGCTTTCCAATTCTATACCTCATTTTCAGCTAAGCATGACTTTCTTTACCGTTGAGCTTAATGGCTACGTCTGATAAATTTGTCAGGAACTGGGGTTTCGACTCGAACAAAGAACTATTTATTTTCTTGTGCATACAAAGTGGTTGATACACTCAACTGGTGTACCCCTTTTACGGATGTTAGATCAGCCAGATTTCAGATGAGGCAATCAATATATATATATATATATTGGCAAATTCATCTCTTCAAAAAGAAAGCGAGGTAGTAGAAGAAGAGCACTATAAGTATGATTTGCACTTATCTTTTACTTTCATCTACACCAGCGACATGCAACTCTAAGAAGATGGGTGTGACGAATTCACGGCGTAGTCTGATGAAGTGCATAATTTACATATGTTGTATCGCTGTCCAATACTTGTATACATGTAACTACTCTTTATACAGGTCACTCATTTAATTAAAAACAGAAGTGCCGTAAATCATACTATATATTGTATATCAAAATTCATTGTACATAACCACAAACAAATCGTTTTCTTGTCATTGACATAGTGATAAACCAGTGAAGTTATATTCAGGGACTGGGTTAGCGTCCTCTGAAAGTGATTGTTATTTAGTCTAATAAAATTGAATCGAAAGTGATGCTGGAACCACCAAAAAGACGGTCAGGCCAAAAGGTCTTGTTACTGTTGAGTGTTCGCTCTCCTAACACTGTTTTTGATCTACCACACCAAACTGTCAATTAGGCGTCAATCACAGAACACCGTTTGAATAACCGTTCCGAATTCGAATAGGTAAAAATTCTTCAGAGAACTGCTTAACCAAGGTACCATTAAGCTCTTTGCACCATGACCGGCTAAAAAATCACGATCACCCGTCCATCACTGTATTGTATGAGTAGGTAAAAATTTGTGTTGCATCAACAAAAGTGGCTGTAGTTTAGTGGTAAGAATTCCACGTTGTGGCCGTGGAGACCTGGGCTCGAATCCCAGCAGCCACAATTTATTTTTGCTCCTTTTTCATACTTGACCAGATTTTTGAGTATGAACAAATAGGGTCATTGCCCCATTTTCCAACTGACTCCAAAATTTAGATTTTCGAACATCGTTTTTGCTTTTTTAATACTTACCTGATTTTTAAACATTTTTCATCTATAACCGTGGATTACATCAAGGACATGGCCGAGTATAAACAAATAGGGGAATTACCCCGACTTTCTAACCGAGTCCAAAATTCATCGGATGCTTGATTTTATCCATTACACCTCATACAACTTATTATTACCTTCTTATCTTTACAGGAGAGAATGTGTCAAGTCAGTTCTTTCTTCTTCTGTGTGTGTCGGTAGTTTTTACTGACCAAAACTTTAAACCTTGTTTGGGGGCCCTTGCCCCAGCTAGTTTCTTCTGAGCAACTTCATGAGAAAGCAGCATGCATGCGCTTTCTTTCTTTAGGGTCTCTGAATACTCTGACATTGAAAATAAATACAGCCAATGCATGGGACGGTCCTTACTTACTGTACTTCAACTTGCCAAATAGAGATGAGATCGGTGGTAGATGGATAAAATGATAACTTTAGGGTCAAATCTTGAGGGTCTTCTTTCCATCTTTACAATAATAATAATAATAAGGAATAAGATGAAAGAAGCTGGCTAGGGTCCCCTTGGCTACAATTATATATGGCTTCAAAATTTAGCGTCACTGATCACGTAAACATCAAAATCTTTCCTAAACATGCAAAACGTGCCCCCAACGTGCCCTAATGTCTAGAAAGTCTATGATGGGCGGTACAGTTTACTTGTTGGTGTGAATTGGAAAAATTATCCGTTTTAAGTGTTTTTGGATTATATGTATATTGAAGATTTAATAATAAATAAAATTAAGAGAAATTGAGAACTTTTAAACAAAGCTCTTGGTTGGTAACCTAACAACACACATTAAGTTAATCGTCCTTGAGATTAAACAAATACCAACACAAATAATGTCTTTTGAATAAAAATGCAATGCCTAATCTATGAAGTGTTAAATCGAGTTCCTTTAAAATAACTATTAGAGATTTAATTGCATTTTTTTATTTTTTTGATTAAGAAGGAACCTTTTCATTAATGGGATTTCAAGGTTATAATTAGTTTAAGATCGAAAATAAGAGAATACAAAGTAGTAAGAACATATCCTTTGATTTATCTTTGCCAAGGATAAGAGTACCACAAATAGGCAAGAGAAATCCGATACTATTGAGAAGAAAGATTAAGGATTTTAATGGGATTTCAAAATTAGAAGATCAAATACAAATACAAAGTATGAATAAGATCCTATTAAATCGGAAGAATGATGGTTTTTTCTCGGAATTAAATTCCAACCATTTAGTTTGTTTTTCTTCTTTAGAAAGAAATGCTCCCAAAGTAGGAGTGTAAAAATTGGCAAATATTATTCATTTCATGGAAAATGGGTCATTTGTCCAAATATTTTTAAAACATGGTTCTAATGGACGAGTTAAAATTAATATGAGTGAAATGGACACCAAAAAAATAACAAGAATGAAACTGGATTCATCCTGGCTTAAACTTAAAAAATAGTGAGGATGAAACTTGATGCATCCTGATGTAAATTAAAAATAAGAAAAAATATTTGAAAATGGGTAGGATGAAACTTTTTACATCCTAGCTATTTTTACATTCTCGTCCACTTAAACATTATCAAAGTTTACATGTCTTTTTCACCCAGGAATTGTTGATTTTGATCTTTTTAACCAATTTTGTGTTCATTTTAAGTGTCTCTAGATTCTATATTTATTCAAGAGTTATAGAAGTTGTTAATATAAAATTGGAAAATTCATTCAAATGATCCTAAGATTCTGTGTTTGTTCTCGTGTTTACTTCTATGGAAAGTAAATTAGATTAGTGGTGCACAACCTTAAAGATTTACTTAAGAAAATTGAAAATTTCCATCAACATCGTTGAGATATGGGAACTTAGTTTAACTAAGCAATGTCAGCCTTTTGAAATATTCATGGCAAGACCCAAAAATTCTTCGAATTGTGTTTGTTTTACGGTATAACTTTTATAAAGTAATACTCTATAATATACTATTTTCGTTAAAATAATAAAAATTCCTAGTCCCGACTCGGGCCTTAGTTCTAAAATAATAAATTCGATAAAATCATAAAATAATACATTTCAAAAGTTCCCCTTAATGATTATTAGGTCCCAAATAATATATAAAATAATAATGCTACTAAAAAAATAAAAAATTAATCTCATACATATTAAACTTTTCCAAAATATGATTTAATATTGATTTGTTTTTCTTTAAAATTCAAATCAAGTTGTAGTTCATCCCCAATAATTCGTAATGCAACCAAAGTACCCTATGGCCACCTTGCGATTGGGGGATATGGGAACAATTGGGGATATGAATTACTTGTTATACTACAACAAGAAGTAATTTTGAAATGTCATTAATACTTGGAGTATCTGTATTTGTATTGCAATAAGTCAATAATATAATGCTTTTACAGAATTAATTGATATTTTACTTAACCAAGCTAGGAATTATTTTTTTAAATAATTATAAAATAATAATTTATTATATTATTTTTATATAATAATATCATACAGAGCTTGTGGTAGCTATATCCCCCAATTAGTTTTCAACCTAGCTACAACAAAGTAATTTTGAAGTATCATTAATACTTGGGCTCCAACACCTCTTTGAATTGCAACGCCTAATCTATAAAAAATAAAACTACCTAAGCCGCTACTGGCATCATTGCTAGTTAATATTATCGATAATATAATATTTCTTTAAAATAATAAATTTCTTGGTCCCATTTATAGAAGTTATACTGTACTTATTCTACTTTTCTTCTATCACCGTATGCAAGTACAACCAAAGTAACGCATCAATCTTGGCTGGTTGCGCGCCTTCACATGCAAAATGCAAGATTTGAGCCATTGGCATGCATGGTTCCGTTGTATCTAGAGTACAAACTTCTCATGCATTTGTTAGTAGAATTGTTACAAACAAGACAACTTCTTAAAGAAAAAATGGCTTCATTAACCCATTTTAGGGAATAAGTGACACCGATTAATTTTTTCGACCAACGACCGTTTCAAAACTCGCAAACCACCAAATCATATGCATGGCGATATCACCGATGAAAAGAAACCGAAACAACGCTAAACGACATATTGTAATTTTGACGTCACTGCCGACGAGTGCAGATAAGTTAGAATCTCCTAACTGACGCCGCTATTTTCAGCTTCGCACTTGTCGACAAATTCCGCTGAAAAAGTAAAAAGTAATGTAAAATCAATGTAACCTACTAGCCCTTGCATTTGTTAAGCATCCATGACTTCCCTAACTTGAAATTCAAATTTTTAGCTCTTAATGAGCTAATAATGCCAATGAGATGATTAAGACACACAAGGAGAAAAAATAACAATAATTTTAGTAAGTAATCTCAAACTCACTAATATAATGAATAAATTTTTAGTAAGTATTCTCAAACTCATTAATATCATAAATAAATTTCAAAAACACTAATGCGTGTCAGTTTATTGAGGAGGGAACTAAAATTCATGTTGAATAAAACCAGATATGCTAGTTTTGTCTTAATTAGATTTTGGCACCCGTTCCAATAACCTGCTAATCCTATCAGTAATCATATAAATTTTGTCTAGAGATATTTCTTGGGAATTCTTGTTTTATTTGGAAATATATGCACTCGATACTGCCTAACAACAGTAAAAGAAAATGACCATTAAAGAAACTACCAGATTTTAATGTCGATAACTTGAGTTCCAAAATCGTATAATCACTCATTGATAAAAAGAATAAAATAAGCTATACCAATGAAGGATTCAAATTCAAACTTAACTGGAAAATAAACAAAATTGCAAGTTGTTGTAAGTGTGGGGAAGCATTAATATAATGAAAAAAAAAAAGCCCCCCAACTTGCACATCCAAGTTGCAATATTTGTAATCACAACTCTCTTGTTCAAAGACAAACACTCCATATAAAGAAATTTGAAAAAGAAAGAAGAGTCTTTAAAGAAAAACATACAACTTGGTTGTACAATTTCTTTATTAAATTAAATAACAACACTACCAAGTTGGGGGAGATTTTATATATTTTCCAAGTCAAGTTGCACACCAAGGAGTAGCTGTAATTTGATTCTCATATCCATCAATCTCAAGAATTATTCAATAGTGCAATATTTTAGTTGCAACATGCCCTCCTAGTAATATACCCATGCATGGGTTCAGGGGAACAGTCTTTTCCCTTTGGTCATAAAAAAAAAATCTTTAAAAATTATAGCCAATTGAAAACCGAAGCCGTCCAAGAAGGTGATCGGCACATCGGGTCGGCAAAGATCTTGTTTGAGATTTTGTTTCGATTTAACTATATTTGGTGTGCATTCTTCGGCATGTCGAGTTGCCATCCATAAGTGTGGTATTTTCTCAAGTTTTAAAGGCCACAATGTTGATGCAAAATGTACTATAAAAGCAAGAAAAACATAATGGTACTTACTGAGAGATTAAACTAGATTCATAAATGGTTTTTACAGTGGTGTAATAAATAAAGTCATAACTTATTACAGAACGAGGGAAAATAACCCAACAAAAAAGAAATTGTAACGGTTTTCTAAAGTTGCGAACAATTCCACACAAGCGTTACATTTCTTTACCGGTACAAACATCATAATAACGGAATGGATCATCGATCAATCGATCCTGGTACCTGATGATCTTCCCGAACAAGGGTGGACTGGAGGAACTGATATAGTGCCGATCAATCTGATCCACATCTGAAAATTGCCGGCCCGGCCCCGAAAAACGAACAGGGAAAAAAAAAAAAAAGCAGAAGAAAAGAAATTTGTTGATTTGATTTGATTTTCCTTACTTACGGTGAACAGAATCCGGTGAACGATTTCTCCCCACCAAGTTCTCAGTGAACTGACCCAAAGATTGAAGGTTGCACCTCACAATTGTATCCACAAAAACACAGGTATCATCTTTAGTATTACCAATCGGTACATCTACGACGTATGACTCAACCACCACGGTTCCGGTTGAAGCGTTGCTATTACCCGTCGCTGAAGATGATGGCCAAGAAGGATGAAGTGTTGTAACAGATCGATAATTTGATAAACGATGATCACCACCAACCATACTGAAACTAAGTATATGTCTTTCATCGTCGAGTATCTCAAGTCTCTCGGTACTAGTTTCCGCCGGTAAACCAGAAACAACTTGCACTTTTCTAACACAACCAACTTGACAACCATCTCCTCTAATAACATTACAACTCTTGATGAAACTTTTATAAGCTTGTGGGTTATCGAATCTACGTACCACAGACCAAACGGTTGATACCGGAGCGTCGATGACTTGGATAACCGCTGAGCAACACTGGTTAGGTCCAACTTCATGTGCATGAAATCTTGCAACGGATTCTGGTATTGGTGTAGCTCTTGCAGCTGTTAAATGATCATGCACTCTGTCGAGGTACGAAGTCCGGCTAGATTGTTGTTGTTGTTTCTGGCTGCAGATCATTGTGTTGATTCTGTGAGGTTGTAGAGATGATTTGAGAGGTGTTGATGGCATTCTTTTTTCTTTTGATTTGATGATATGATGATGAAGAGAAAAAGTGTGTGGATTTATATGGTGTTTTGGAGAGAAATGAGATGGATTTGTAAGAGATGATGATGCTAACAAGAAGAAAGATTCAATGAGTTTGTCAGCTTTGAAGTTTCTTGAGAAGTGGTGGTTTTAAATTATCTTCTTGTGGATGAGAAAGAGGGTGTTGGTTGGCTTTTTTCTAATGGAGAGGTTGGAGTTTTTAGACTATAAAGTACTTCATGTTGGGTAATGAAATAAAAGCCTACTTGCAAAATCTAAGGTTACGAAATTGCCCCTGATTTTGGAATTATCAAATGGATTTAAAATAAAAGTGAAATTAATAATAATTGTTTTTTACAAAAAGAATTATAAATTATTCCCACCACCTCGTACGGCTATAACTTTTTCCTTAAGCTTGAGTCGGCGGGTTAGATTTATTTTATTTTCTAGTTTTTCCGATTCATAATTTCTTAGATTTTTTTTGTTTTTAATCATATCGATTTTCAATATTACGTAACATTTAATTTTGTGTATTGGAGTCTAAGATTTTTTTTTCCCGATATAATGAAGGCAGGATCCATTCACAGTTCTATTTTTACATTATATCACAATTTGGACGTCAGCTTTTCTAAAAAAAATCCTAAAAAGTATAGGATTAAAACTTATATGAACGCCAGTAACAAGAGTCCACAAAATCAGACTTGATATGAATTGAAATTGAAATATCAACTAGTCTTTCGAGTTAAATTCTGATATCTCATATGTTATCATTTTCGGATAGACAAATGCTATCCACACGACTTTGCGGGAGGCTTCCCGCAAAGTCGGCTTCTTTACCGTTGGATGATCAAATCAACGGTTAAATTCACATTCTGAAAAGGATCCACCACTTCCCCTAAAGGGTTCAAGGTTGTCAAATCTGGGTTTTAGCATGATCTAACGGTAAAGAAGCCGCTTGAGCGGGATAGCTTCCCGCAAGATCGTGCGAGATAGCACTGCTCTTTCATATATGATATTAGGGTTTCCTCGAAACCTAACACTAGATTCAAACGCGTAGGAAAAAGAGCAAGTGCAGTATAGAATCAGGGGAAAATACTACAAGTTGGGTCTTGTAAAAAATGAATCAAAGTACAATTACCAACTCTAAATATTGGACAATCCCAAATTACAAAATTGATCTTATTAGAGCAAAAATAAATCATAAACTATACCCACCACCTCGTACCCCTTTCTATGTCTACAAGTTGATCACGTGTATCTAGAAATAAATAACATGAAGACGTCCTCTTGGCAACCAGCCAACCACACCCAATTGGTACGGGTTAATCATACCTAATGCAAGTGCTTGCTAAAAAAATCAAACAAATTTACATTTTTGAAAGGTTGATTGATTCATAGATATAATAATTGGGTTCGATTATATCTAAATTTATATAAACTTATGGTTTTGACGATGGTTGATCTTTGGAAACTAAATATATATTTTCTTAAATTATATTATAATTACCAAAATACATGGTTTTTCCAAGTTCCATCTCTCTCTCAGACTGTTTTACTCCCTCCGTCTCTAAAAGATAGGCAAGTTTGGTTTCACAAAAATTAAGAAAACCAATCATTATAGCCACTTTTTCATGTTTTTTCCTAATTTATCCTTGGTCCTCACTCATTTGTTATAAGAGAGATGGAAGAGAAAAGTGGTACCTTTTAATATTAATAAATAAAAGAAAAGAGATTTTCGAGAAGTGGTCCCTCTATAAGATACTTAATTAAAAATCATACTAATATTTGTATTTTACTTGACGTTGCCATTGTTTTAAAAATAGATTAAAAAAACAAAGAGAGTAAATTTTTTTTCCAATTCTACCCATATTAATAGCTTCCTAAGAATTTAAATTATCTAGTTTTTAGTTTCTTGATTTAATGCATATTATTAATCCCGTTGTAATTTACTCTTTAAATTATCCAAATATTCCTCCATACAAATAAATTTAAAAATTTTAATTTTAAGATTTTTCCATTAATTAATGATTTGGTGTTGTTCCAAAGAAAGGGCAAATCAAATGAGAACTGGGAAAATACTTAAACTCTCATCTATTTAATAAAGAAAAGGGAAAAAGTGGTCATCAAGTAAAATATCTTAGTAAAATAATATTTGACTTTCCACAAATGGAAACAAGCCTATTTTTTTGACATACCCAAATAAGAAAACTTGTCTATCTTTTAGAGACGGAGTGAGTATCTTACTTTTTTACACGGAAAATTCATTTTTTTTTTCTTCTTTCCAACCGTAGTAATTACTTATTCTGGAATCACCTAAACTAGTGTTTTCCAAAGCCCGATATGACGTTACTTGTCTTATTCTGCCTAGAAATTGTTTACACTGCAATTTGAGAGTAATCCGGAAGCAAAACAAGAGGTAAGTGAAAAACAAAACCCACAGTAATCCTAGTTTAGAATCCACTTGTGGAAAAAGTTTATGTACTATAATTGACAACTAAAAACAACTTATATGGCTAATAAATAATTAAAAGATATTCTGCTTTTTCATTAGTAGGGATATATCCACAAGGGGAGTTGGCACAGTCTGACTCTTAGCACAACTTGACGAGGTCAGTTTGGGAAATTCAGTTAGTAATTATATGAAGACAAAAATGGTGGTTGTATTGTAATTCTAGGAAGCAAATAAGGGTATTCATTTAATGTTTTAGCAAATGGACAACACTCCCACTTGCAAGAGTTAAGTGCAAAGACGCTCGTGGGGGTGTTGAATGTTGACGGGACTCGTCAACCTGCCTGCTTCATCATTAATTTTTTCTTCGTAAGGCTGCATCCAAAATGTCCTAAACAGCGAAAAGCTAGCTAGTGATTTGAATACTGTCAGAATTTATAACTCTCTAGTCCTGATTTTTTGGGTTTTCAATGATAAACATATAATGCTACATGGAATCTTTTGAATTATACATTAACTCTCCAGCGTCCTGCATTTTTCAGTTTTCATTTGTAATACATCACATTTTTGTGTATTTCAGAGTCACTATTCAAAACATTTTATAATGCCATATTTAACTAGGAATAATCCAATTTTATATTTGATGGGCTATTTATTTTTATTGAATAAACTTGTTAAAAAATTCTTGGATAATGAAATTTCCATTTTGCTTAAAAGTATATACATTATGCAAGTAGCTTTCGTGTCTTGGGCTGTCTTAGCTACACCTCTACATTATGCAACTAGCTAGCTATTATAATCTCTCTTCACCCACTTTAGAATCAACTTTGGAAGTTGGAAGAAGTATGCAGAAGAAACTTAGCAAGTGGAGGTTCTAATTGAATACTGGCCTGGCTTGATCAATATGTATGACCTGTTCAAACCCTACTTGATCATTTCTTCTCTCTACAACTTGTAGTCAGATTACTGTTCCAACCCTCCACTATGAGAATTTTTTTTATGTCGATTTGATTTGATTGAACGAAAAGTTTTGATAATCTTAATTAATTTTGAATTTTCCATATTAGGGTTTTACATTTATGTTAAGAAAAACAACAACTTGTCGTATGATTTCAAAGAAAACCAACCACAAACACTTTCTTTAATGTGCATTTCATCATCATTACGTATATTAATATAATCAACTTGGGAAAAATAGGATTTATGTGTATGAGGTACTGTTTGATTCTCTTGAATTTCTTCTATGTAATTAATTAATTTATTTTCTCTTATTATGAATCTTCCGAACAATAATACATTGGGTATATTGCAACAGGATTTATATAAATAGATTTTATCGGTTTTAGCTGAATCAAGTGGATTTTTATACGTTTTTTCTGTTGTTGTAAAAATCGTGGATTCTTATGGACTAAGGAATGAAACAGTAACTGGGAAATGATCAAACATACATGTAGTGGACTACGGATTGATTCTGCATTGCTTTTTCTTCAACTATGACAACCTCATTTGTGGATTTGCATTTTTGTACAAAAATAGAAAGATACATATGTGGCAAATCGCTTGCGAAAGTGTAAATCAAGAATCTAAAAATGAGAATATCTTACGATAAAAAGCAATGGAAAACCATACAAGAAACAAAGAGATCACAATCACTTTATAGAATCAAAGAAAGTGTAGAAATCAAGAACACATACAACATGCACTTGTAAGTCTAGTGCAGAGTACATATTCTTTGGCCAACAAAAGAAGAAGCAAGTGTATGTAAGTAGTTGTAGCAACTATCTTTATTTATGTTAACAATGACATATTCTCATTTGAAGTACCCCAAGCTCAAGGGTTTAACTTTGAGAACAACATGGCAACCACTGTTTTTGACATTGAATATCTTGCTGCTTGCACAAGTTGACACTATTTAAACTACACTAGTTTGTCTAAAAGTCTCACAAAAAGATTGTGATTTGATTTTGTGTGTGTATATTATTAATACATGCATGAATATGGATGTGGATTTAGATTTAGAATACTAATGTCAGCTTAGCATTACCAACAATGTATATTAATGGTAATGGTATACATCTGGAACAGGATTTTTCTTTTATCCTCTTGGATTAAGTTTTTGTCTTTTTATTATTATGTGTGCATACAAATACAATGAACCAAGTGTAGTTCATAGAATATGAGATCTTTTTGTGTGTTTGTTTATTTGATTGATACTTCCCATTTGTTTTAATCAACTAATAAAATTTCCCCTTTCTTTGGTGGGTTTTAGGTAACTAAAAAGCTTGTTTGAATGAGTGATGAGCTTTTTTGGGACAAAGATTTTGGTACAATAACTTATATACCAAATATAAGATGAAGCCTCTTTGTGTGCACCATTTTAGCCAATAACCATTTTTTACCTTATTTGGCTGATAACCATTTTTTAAACTATGCTAGGTCCGTATGTGCCCGTCGCCCTCTTAGGCCGACCCACCCACATGACTTGCTTCTCGACAGGTCGAAACCCCAATATTTTTTATGGTGTTTTAGAAGTCATTATTGCAAGAACTAAAGATAAGAGCCCAAAATTAATAAAAATATAAGCATCTACATAAATCTAGAGAAATGTATTTTATCAAGAATGATTAATTGGGGGATATAAAAAGGAATTGGGGATATAGGAAAATGACAAAAAAAAAGTCCAAATATCAATTCGGGGTCACCCCTTATCTAAGTATTTTTTTAAATCCTAATCTACCCCTCACTAATCAGGTTTAGTGGTTAATAATAATTAGTAAAAATCTTAAGTATTTGTTAAATGATTAGTGTGTATTTGTATTTGGGTGAATGAGATGAGAGTAGAAAGATGGAAAAAAAAAATTTGAGAGGGAATTTTTTTGGTGGAAGTGGAGGATGATTGTGAAGAGAGAATTGTTGCTAAGAGGTTGAAAATTTGATTTTTTTTATTTTAATCCACCATTGTTGCAAATGAAAAAGCTTGGTGCCTAGATGGTATTCAACCAAAAACCATGCCAGCATTTGGTTTGGAAATTTTTATAAATTGTTTGCCACTATCCGGGGTTCGGGGACGATTTTTTTCGGTTTTGATCTTCAAAACCTTTTTTTCTGGTTTTAATGAGTCTACTTCCCGGCACGGTTATGTGATTTTTCGAGCATGCCTAACTACTTAGATGGTTTTTTCTTAAATTTCTATGCCTAACATGATGAAAAGTATCCAGAAACTTCAATTTTTTTTTCACTTGACTACCTAAGATTGATAGATTTCTATCGAGCATGCCGACACCATTTTCCTGCGTGGTTCTTCAAAGAATTCCGGCATGGTCTTCATCACTTCCTGATGTAAAAAAATTCCGTTTTGAGTTTTTTCTTGTTTTAATCAACTTCCTAGACAAGTAGTTAATTCTCGAGCATGCCTAAGAAACGGTTTTCCGGCATAGTATGTTGCTTAAATTTCTATGCCGGCACATGATGAAAAGTATCCAGAAACTTCAATTTTTTTTTCACTTGACTACCGCATTGATAAATTTCTATTGAGCATGCTTAGGCACTCGCTTACGGCATTGAATGTTAGTTACCAACCATGCCTAAGCACTGGCTTCCGCATGGTCTTCATCAATTCCGGATGGTCTTCATCACTTGCGGCATGATCTTCATCACTTACGAATTAAAAAAAAAAAAAATTTGTTTCCAAAGTGAGGAGCCGGCAGAGAAGGAGAAGATAATTTGAAAGAGAGTGGGGAGAGTTTAGAATTTGAAAGGAAATGGGGAATATTTGGGTTTCAAATTCTAACCCTGAAAGTGATTAATAAGAAGTGGAGATGGAAATGGGGGATATGATTTTGTTTTTTGATTTTAAGTTTTTGATTTTTATTTTGAGGGAAGGGTATTTTAGTATTTTCGCCTCCAAAAGTCACCCCTTAGCACACACCATGGATTGGGGGAAGTAATTCATATCCCCCAATTAGTTTTTATATCCCCCAATTGCGTGTTCTTTATCAACCCTCCAAATTTATCTACATTGGAAAATTTCCACATTGTTAGTTGTAGCAACTGCAGTGTTGCGATCAAAACCAAAGACTAAAAAGCAAAAAAAAACTAAATTTTGGGTTTAGTAGGTGTTCAAACACTACGGGGGAAGGAGTAAAATTGGTGGGGCGCAACTTAAAGTTGCGCCCCATTAATTTTTTTTTTTTTTTTTTGATTCAGGCGTAAGTTTGAGTTACGCCCCAATCAGGCGTAACTCTTAGTTGCGACCCAATTTTTTTTTTTTTTTTTGTCTTTTATCGTCAAAGCGAGTTATAAATTACGCTGTTCGCTGCATAACTTTAAGTTACGCCCGACTAAAACCAAACTAAAGACTATATTTGGTATGGTTTTAGTTTTAGTCTGGTCTTTGATCTTTACTCCTTCTCCACTGCGTCTGGTTTTTGGACCAAAATTTTAGTTTTGGTCTCCCACTGTGGAAAGCGAATACAATCGACTAATACTGGTCCAAATTGTTTGGAGCCGACTATCATATTTGAGATTTTTTTTTGATCGGGAGAGAAGACTTTAATAGATTGAAGAATTTACAGGGTTAACTACCATATTTGAGATGAACAAGAGTGTTTCGAGTCTCCACTTTAGAGTTTGGGATCTCATAAAAACCTCATTTTCTCGTATCCAAGAAAAAAACAGGTGTCTAAGTTAATACATTTGCAAAAACAAAATCACCCAAAACATATTGGTATCGAGCCCATTTGGCGAATCTACCTGGGCTCCAGCCCGTCACATAGTGATGGCCCTGCTAGGGACTGTACGTTATGTCGGCCAACAATATTTGTCCCACATCGGAAGAGATAGATAGTAGTGAGTGATGTGCAACTCTATATAAACTAAGATCACATTCGATAACAAATTGCCTTAAACTAATGAGTAAGGAAAACAAAGCGAATGGTGAAGGCCGTTCGCAGCGCTAAGCAAAATTTCTTGCGCAATAATTTTTGAAGGGGTTATAGGCTGGCCAAGTGTTGACGCTGCTTACTTTTGCAGAACTCACTTGTGCTGGCCTCCCACCCTACAAATCTTAATCTCTAAATTTTACTCTTATATTCTTATTATGCGGTCCTTGGCAAGTTGTGTGCCAGGCCCATTCGAAAAAAATACTCCGAATGTCGGTAGTTTCCTTTACCAGTAGGGGTGTGCAACGGTTGGACGGTTGCGGATTAGGGGTCACCCGCAACCAAACCGTAAAAGTTGCGGTTTTGGAAAATCAAACCGTGTCCGGTCCAATCACCCGCGGTTTTTTCATCCGCGGATCAACGGATGATACGGTCCGGTTGCGGATCAACCGCGGATTTACTCATGAAAAAAAAAAAGTAAAAAAAAAAAAACTAAGTTAAGAAAGATAGACAAAGAATGCAATGTTAATTCATTGACAACTTGGCATGTTATTCTTAGCCGCTTTGGTAATGAATATTATATGGGTCTTGAAAAGATTTAATTTATGTTTTATGTTCTTATCTCTTAATGTTTGGGCCATGTCATGTGACTAGAATTTTTTGTTGGTGCTTTCAGGTATTTACATTGTGCTAACATGCTTTAGAATCATGGTTTATATATAAAACCCAAAATTATGGCTACACAAGCCCACGGAACTAGATAGGGAAGTTAAGGCCTTTACTACCCTACGGTGCGGTTAAAACCGCTGGTTCTACGAATCCAACCGCAACCAAACCGCTAAACCTTATGGATTTGAAAACTCAACCGTGTCCTATTCCGTAGCCTCTTGCGGATTGGTTTTCACCGCAATTTTGCGGACGGTTGCGGGTGAAAACCGCGGTTCCGGTTTTTTTGCACACCCCTATTTACCAGGTTCTTTACTAGGTTAGCTGCGCTCTTGGGTTTAATCTGGTTTTATCTGCAATTTGACTTGACTGCGGATTCACTCAGCATCATCAGCATCACCTGATTTAATGTGTCGCGCACGTCTTACACCAACATGAGTGGGCGTGTTGAGATTAGTCCCATATAACTAAAATGGAGAACTTAAGATCCTGCAATTGGTCCCATATAAAATGGACAACTTAGATTGATATTTCCGCCCTCTCTCCTCTCTGCTCGCCTGACTTCTCTCCCCCATCCGTCTAATCATGCCGTTTTCTCTCTGTCCTTTTCATTCAACGGTCACCCAACGGTCTTTTTCTGCCGGATGTTCTAGCCGAAAATCTCAAATGAATATGAAATCTCATACTCTCATCTGCGAATGCAACTGCATTGAGCACAATCACATCTTTACCTGCAATTATACAGTCACTGACCTAAAAACTCTCAATTACATCAACCCAATCACTCAAATCACCACTCTCTTTGAACCCTGTAAGGTATTGAACCTAACAAATCTCAAAAACAATTCACCCATCAGTCACAATACTAACTCATTAACTCTCTCTGGATTTGAATCGGATTTACATGTTCTGCAAGTTATAAAGGATTTCAGGTTTACCCATCTCAACACCAGCTCTGATTTAGCTAATATTATTCCTGCAAAGTTTCAGAACGTCTTTAATCAGAAATCCATGGGAAATCCGTCGATTTGGAATGCCATAATCTATCTGAGATCATACCTGTTCGATTCTAAAAGGTCTTATGATTTCTCGATCTTATATGCTGATACAATTACCTCTCTACAACTCTGGTAAGAACATTCAATCCTATCTCGTATATTCATGTAATCATTTGCTATTCTATCTCTTTGTCACAAAATTTAACTATGATACGAGTTGGATTGGCTTTTTTGAAAACCCTGATAAGACTATGAACCTCATAAAACCAGTTCAAGCCTTCCTTATAACCACCCCTCAAATTCCATCTGTTGATTTATATGGTCACTATGTCAAGCCCAACACCAAATTTAAACACAACAAACTCTCAACCAAGCATAATATCAACATCCAGAACATCCAGAACTACATAAACATTCATTTAATCACCATTTTACTTAAAACCACTGTCTTTACAACAAATACCTTCAAACCCAAATTCAAGTATTCTAGTAATACTTGTATATCCATGAAAAACATTTACATGATTCAGCAAAAAAAAAGTGCTAGGAAGGATTACCTTAACAACTGGTGGGGAATGGTGGAACTCTGGTCAAGCTCCTGGTACAACATTCTTGCCAGCCTCATCCTTTTCTGGTGCAGCTCTCCTCCTTGGCACAGAATAATTTCCCCTAGGAGGAGGCAAAAAGGCATTACATTATCTTCAGGAACATCATTGGAATCAGTTATCTCACCTGGACCAAAGATAGCGAGATCATAAGCAGCCTACGCCAATTGTTGCATCACTGGTGCCATCAATAAGCTATTGGGGAAGACGACAACATCACTGGGGAGATCAAGAAAATCATTCTCTCGAATCTTGGCTTTGCTTGCAACAGGAACTGGTGCAGAATAGAAACCCTGTCTTGCACCACCACAAACCACTTGCTCATCCCCAACAAGCACCACCCCCTCATTAACCAAAAATTGCCCTTTGTCAGGATGAATGGCATATACCACCCACCCCTCCTTTGCCCCTTGAAGTTGAGGATCCAGCACATAAGCAGTGGAACTAATATGCACAAGCACCCTCTTCTCCTTGACATCTCCAACACCTTCACCACCAGCGTGCATGCTTGGCCTTGGCTCCTCACTCACTGCTATCGCACCTCTACTACCTGTCAATTTGGAGAAAGGAGGAAATCCCAATCAACAACACCGTTACCTTCACCAATAAAACTAATTACAATTATGAACTACACTATCAACACCCAAAAACCAAAATTTCTTCCATGATTACCAAAAATCAATACCTGTTAGAAACCCATCCTCTGGTTGATGTGGTTAACCCAAGCTATGATACCAAAATTGACATTGTTTTCCCACCAAAAAATTTTCTTTCAATTGTGGGAACTTATGAGTTACAAATGTGTCAGTTATTAAGTTTTGAGACTAAACCTAATTACTTTAGGATATTTGGGTCGACACATTTGCTTAAGGAAGACCACCAATCTTATTGTGGTCAACTGTGTAAGTCAAAACTGATTGACTTAGAGGATCCTCAATTATTCAGGTTATTATTACGTGCTTCTAAGTTTTTATTTGAGTTTTCCGGACTCTAGAACCTATTGGATCTTAGCTACGAGGAAATCCAACCCATGAAAATATTTTATTTGGACCCAGTTATAGAACTCCGAACTCAAACCACATCTAGATGTAGTCATCTTAAACAGAAACTAGACAAGGGTGTGCTTTTCTTGGCGGGTTGGAGATTCCTTTTACTTGTGATAGCTCTATTTGGTTTTGATGACCCATTAAAATTCCTAGCTATTACTTTATGATTTTATAAGGTGACTAATCCTTTCTTAGTCCTGGCCAAGACTTTAAACTTAGCACTTCTTGGGAGGTAACCCATGCTCATGCAACACGGTAATATCTTTCCTTACTCTTTTCTTCAAGTGGTACAGATTTCTCATTGTTCATGCTTTTAATTTCATCTTTAGAACATTGAGGACAATGTTAGATTTAAGTTTGGGGGTATGGGAGAAACTTTTTGGTTGCAATAAATAAACTTCAGAGACTAGAAATTTATGCTTATTAAGGTTGGCACTAACTAATCTAAGTGGATGGGAACATCTAGGTTGTAGGAGTTGAGGAACCAATCTGATTAGATGGAAACATCTAGAAGAGTCTATTCATAAAAGCACAGAGCTCAGGTGTTAGAAAAGAAAACATGATAGTTTCGCCATATCCTCGTGATGGAAACATCGAAAGAATCCTGATCACTTCTTTTTCTTTTTCTTTTTACCATTACTAGGGTGAAATAGAGTGACTGAGATTCAAAAAAAAAAAAAAAAAAAAAAAAAAGAGAAAAAAAAAAAAAATGAGACCAGACCATCAGACCAACCGGAATAAATTCAATAAAGTCGACCACTGGAGCCCTTGTATATGCCAGTTGTGTTGACCTAGAGTTAGGATTATCGACCACTGGTCCCCTTGTATATGCCAGTTGGGTTGATATTAGTCAGACCGGTATCTCAGTCCATTAGGGTAGGTTCACGTTAGTCAACATCATCCATGTTTTCCTCTACATCCATCTTCTTAATCTTTCCATGTGATTGGTTGACTCCGGTTTATGATGTACAAAAACTATCTGAGTAGAGCTCTGTCACTTTATATGAATTTTAGTATGCTTGAGTGCAAACTCGTGTACATCAATTGGAATTTCGCATCAGGGTACTTCCTCCTATACTCAATGATTGTAGGCCAACCAAGGAGATTCTTTAGTGCCGTCCAAGGTTCTGCGTAGATAGCTAGGGTCTGAAGTAAAGGTTTTGTGGGTACACCTCTGGTAAACCCTCCCGAGACTATAAATTGGTCACAAGGGCCACCTAGTGAGTTTGAATTTTCTTTTCTATAATAAATTTGCTTTGACTAGCAAATAATAAGTTTGGGGGTATTTGATAGACGCATTTATGTGTCTAATTTATTCTCAATGTTTCGTATTGTTAGTACTCGTTTTTGTCCTTATTATGGTGTCTTATGTGTTTGTAGGTATTTTTAGGCAATAAACATTTTTGGAAAAATCGGCTCGAAAAGTTGTCTAAAGCACCCGGAGGACACGTGTTATTCGGACTTTCACTTTCGGATAAGGGGCACCCCAATAGATAAGGGGCACCCATCTGGCTATTCGCACCCCATGCAGGATAGGGGCACTCCATCTTCCACGTTTGAAGTCGATTTTGGCGGGAATTCTTGGTTCAAATTTCCGGTTCTTACGTACATTTTGCATTGCTTATTTGAGGAAGATTTGGTCTGGATTTTTACCTTGATTAGGATTTGTACCAGCCTGTTGGATCAAAACAGGGATGGTAAGTGCATTCATTTTGATTAAATCGCGGAATCTCGTCAAACAGGGAAAGGTTTCATCTCGGGTTTCTGTTTTTATTTCACGGGTCATTTAAGTTATGTTTGGAAACTGCATGAGAAGGCAACGTGTTTTACTCTCTACGGTACGTTCTAGTGATGAGTTTGGAGTGTGTTAGATGGCTACAGACCCGTGAGAAGCTAAAAGAAGGAAGAAATCCCGTGACTGGCAGTGAAGAATATTTGAAGATATATGAAGTTATTGCAAAGATTTCAGGGATGTTTGGAGTATATAAAGGCTTTACTGGAGTCATATAGGGGGATGGAGAGTTCTGGAGTAGTTTAGAGCATCACATAGGTGAGAAATCGCGAGTTGCAGAGCATATTTTTCTGCTCCTGTGGAAGACGAAGAACACGAAGAACAGACGGCCAAAAACCGTCGTTCTTCAACAGTGTTAACGACTCGCTCTTGTGGGTCGTAGTTTGGAGGCGTACTTAAATCAACGGGACTAGCGACATATCATTTATATCGTTCTCGTAACATTTGGTTTGTAATGATATAATTGTTACAAACCCGTTTTTCAATATTCATTCCATTTTCACCTCTTGTAAACACTTTTTGAGCAATGAAAATTATTCTCGAGTGTGTTTCCAATATGCGAAGCTAGAACCCATCACTGGGACAACGGAGGAAGCAACTTTTCATGATTGTGGTAAATGAATTAATTCTTTATATGACTTTTTTGCATAGATTTAATTGTTTTATGATTTCTATTAATTATTTGTTATTTTGTCTGATGTCGCATGCTTAGTTTAAATTACTTTTGATGCGTCATGCTTACGACTTATATATAATATTTTATGAAATCTATTTTTGGCAAAGAATTAGAGTCACAACTTCTTTTGCTTGAGCTATATTGTCTAGAATTAATGACTGAACCACAACAATATGAAAAGTAGTGAAATCCTGCGTCTCAGTGTCTCTTCATCCTGTGACAATATTTGTATATATTTTTCTTTTATTTTCTTTTATTAAAACTTAAAATCAATCCCATCAAGTCCGAGTGAACGACAACCCTTTTACTACTACAACGACAAATTAAAAATCTCATCAATTTTTGGCGCCGCCGACGCGGACTTGTGTATAGATTTGTTTTTAGGTTTTATTTTTATTTTTATTATTTTTGTTCTTTTTTACGCCTTTTGGTATTTCTTGTTTGTTTTCGATTTGAACTAGCTCAAGAAAAAAGGGAGAAAGCGCTGAAAACAAAAGCGAAGCTAAAGAAGGAAAGAAAAGAGGAATCCAAAAGGAGTGAAGAAGAAAATTTGTATATAGTGTAATTAATTTTTTTTTTTTATTTTTAGAAACTGCAATTAGGTAATTATTTTTGTAATTTTTTTTTTTTTTTTTGGACTTCTTAATTTTGGACTTTATTTTTGGACTTTTGGACATTTTTTTTTTAAACCCTAAGGAAGGGTTATTTAAATATAAACTGCACAGGGAAGGACGACGATTACGATATCGTCTCGGCCCCACTGGGTTCGTACATGACATAGGAGTCGTGGCCCGAGTCGACTTCAACGGTTCATCCCCCGTCCGGGAACGGAGGTAAGAATTCTAAACACCCGCGAATCCCCGTCGGGCGGGTTTACCGGATGATTTCGTGTGAATATATGTCGAGGAACCGAATCCGCCGCTTTAATTTCCTAGTAAAGGGCAAGGACTCGCCATACAAGATAAGAGTTCGATTTCATCACCGTTCTCTTCTTGCCCTCCTTAGGAAAACGAAACCAAACACGAACCTAAGCCTAAAATTTTGACTAGAACGAGACCGATAGGGTAACGAGCTTAATAGGAAAGTCATTCGAAAATATTGGTTACTCTTTAAGCATACTTGAAGTTCATGATGGTTTCGTAAGT
Organism: Papaver armeniacum; assembly: GCA_023531295.1. Taxonomy (NCBI): domain Eukaryota; kingdom Viridiplantae; phylum Streptophyta; class Magnoliopsida; order Ranunculales; family Papaveraceae; genus Papaver; species Papaver armeniacum. The sequence goes on along the minus strand of JAJJWW010018735.1, from coordinate 55,204 downwards.
TGAATGCGTGACTCAAGCGCCGCCTTGTAATTTGGTGAGGCCTTGGGTATCAAAGCTCCACGCAGCTTCCTCGCCTCTATTCAAACACTTAAACTCGGATTGATTCCGAGGGGTGTGCTCAGATTGTAACGAATTCCCTTTCGAAGGATTAGAAGCTGGTCTAGAAAACAATCTAAGTGGAGCCATCATGCTTTTTGTTTGCTAGAAATCAGTAGGTTTGTTGTGGTCAAGTCAGCCTTGTTTGTGTTTGTGTAGAATTCCCTTGCAATTAGGATGTCAAACTGGTATTATAATAGCCATCACAATGAATATGATTATCCAACTGAACATTATGGACATCACTCTTTTTATGACCAGAGTGTGAATAGTGGTTGGGAACGCCAACCTTTTGAAGATTATGGCTCATACCATGGTGAGCCCAATTACTATTCACATGAATACCGGTCATACGAGCAAAATTCCTATAATTCCTCTTCTCTAGATGAAGCACGTAAGATACTTGAGTCAACGTGTAAGTTAACTGAGTCAACACGTGAAAACGACTGTGTTCATCAAAAACGAGAGGTAATATCATGGAAGTTAAACCACTTTCAAGACAAGAGGTAATATCATCAAAAACGACTGTGTTCATCAGTTGGAATTTTGGAGTGGTTTTTTCCAAAACGACTGTGGCTCACAGAAATTGAAATCTTTAAAAATACGACTTCCTCTGACAGTCAATTGATAACACTGACATTCACAGTGGTTTCTAAAGTTTTAAATTAGAAAATATAAAAGTAAATCGCCAGTTTTGAGAAGTGGTTTATATGGGCTGAATACTTTTTAAAAATCTGATTCATCTGAATCCCAGTCTGACTAGTTTTTCATCTGACTGGCCTAAGATTTGAAATTCATTAAAATTTAGAAAATCTGATTCACAACTTATTTCAGGCATAACAAAATTTGAAATTCACTAAACTGAACTTTATTAGATGCTCATTTGATAACAAAACATTCACCATTCAATCCAAATTCGAAAATACGTTTACAAATAAGAACTCGATTTACATTAATCGAGTTGATGATTAGGTCAAAAACCCCAAAAAGTTTTACACATGTACTGAATTCATACAATTCTAAGTTATAATTATACTAGAGCATTCTTAAAATCTAATTTTCTTACAATCACTTAAACCCAACCTACGGACATTACAAAAACAAAACTAACCAACAAAAAGATGAATTGAGCTCCCCAACTGAACGGAATATTATCCTGCAGAAAAAAATAAGTTTGGCGTTAGAGATTTAATAAAAAAAAGACCTGTCAAAGATAGTATGACCTAAAAATATTCTTTGACCACTTCAATTTCAACACCAGTGTTGATCTCTTACAGATAAGTGCACGTTGAAGGAACCAAAAATGTGCAACAAGAACTACACCCATTCACAACTAACGGATTATGTAAAAAACAACACACAAGTTGTGTTTACTGCAAGCACAAAGTATCGCATAAAAATACAAAGAAACACAAATACGTAGATGAAAACAAATTAACTTTGATTTTTCAATTTAGTACTGGCCTAATGCTTGCAAGAAAATTGCACACCAGCGCTTCCTTCGCTAAGTCTAAAGGAAGATCTCTCCTGTTAGCAACACAAATACTAATGTCAAGCAATCCGACTTGCAAATAAATAATTCTTGTTTGTCCCACGAAAACTATTAACAAACAACACACATTGAAAGAATTTGACAAGGTGATGAATGTCAAGCAAAATACCTCTGAGATACCAAGGTCGAGAGGAAACTGAGTTACAAAAAGAAACACTAGAAGACGAGTTACTATCAACAATAAGATGAGAAATATGATGCTTCAGAGCAAGAAAAATGCCGTCACTAATCCAGAGCTCAGCAACTGCAGACGAGTTTAGAAAAAGATCGGGGGCAGAGGCAGCTACTAAAGAACCAGATGAATGCCGTATTACACCACCTGCTCCTGTAAAAAACAGAGTAAAACGATGAAGCTCCATTACAGTTCAACTTATAGAAATGAAAATGAGGACAATTCCAGTTTAAGTGAGCAACAATCTTTAGGTTAACATTCATGAGTTTCTGTTTTTCAACCAAAAACCAGTACTCTTAAGCCCGATTGTAAGCTAAATCAACAACCTGGTCAACACTAAAAACACAATTCCTAAAAAGGTGATTATTTCTTGCTATCCATATAGTCCAAAGAATGTAAGGAGAAAAAGAAGACCGTGGCAGACCATTACAAGTATAAGTGATGCAAGCATTCAAGCATAGAGAATATAAAAATAAGAAAAATTCAAGCATTCAGTCGAGAGATATTACCTAATCTCCATCCAAGTACTCGCGCGCCTAAAGATGTCAAAGAAAGAAGTATCATCGCCCACCAAGTTGGTATCTTTGGCGCTTGCTCTAAAGTCAGAAGGCATCCATGGTCACTCCACTATTTTGTGTAGTCATATACTGCCTCGCCTCTCTCTCGTATAAAAAGGATAACCATTCACCGAATACGCTCTATAGGAAACTGTCTTGAAGGAAGGACCAAGTACGAGCCTATGAAAATCTGTCATGGGAGTGCCTAGAAGTTGATCTCTTAAACAGGGAATGTAATCCTGACGCTTACTCCTTGATCTTCGGTTAAAATTAAGAGGTCAAGACTTGTTAAAAAAATAAAGGGAACATGAACAGACAAGTGCTTGTTGATCTAAAGACAAAATTTGGCTTCTTCTTAAAGACAAGAGCTTGTTTAAGGAACTAAAAATTCTCAACAAGCACTACACCAATTCACAACTAACGGATTACGTAAAAAGCAACAGACAAGTCATTTACTGCAAGCAAGGTGGATTGATGCCAAAGTGAATATCCAACCCATTGAAATTAAAGAAAATCCCACTGCAAACGTGAAGGTTACATAAAAATAAACACAGATATGCAGATAAAACAAAATAACTTCGATGAGCAATATAGTACTTGGCCTAATGCTTGCAAGCAAAGTGCATGCAGCACCCCTTTCGCTAAATCTACAAGAAGAAATCTCTTGCAGTTAACAACACAAATGCTGATGTCAAGCATTTATTATCGACCATATGCATTTTGATATAACACCACAAAGGAACAAACATCATTACAGATCAGGATGTAGTTAGGTTGGCTAAAAGTTTAAATCGGGAGAAATTGATGTTGAAATTAACATGTAAAATGTGTGCAAGAGCCTGGCATTGTTACTTAGGAGACATTAAGCATCCTTCCAGAGATTACAAGCAGAAAGATATATATTCAGAGATGAGTGAAGTAGGTAAGCTAATATCTATTTTGTAAACATCATAAATAAGTCGAGAATGAGTTAAGTACGTAAGATAATACCCTCTTTTTTTTTAGTGCTAAGTTTTACCATCAGAACTACAAGAATGTAGCGTTTCTAGCTGCACCAAATTCATTGTTCTATCTGTTATAGCTCCAAAGAATGTCGACATTCACTTTGTTAATTTCAAAAAGAAAAAATTAGCACACACTCGCCGAACTTGGATGAAAACTCATGCGATCCATCTCAAATCAAGATTAGCTATATTTATAGTTGGCAACGATGATATATAACAATACAGTTACAATGGAAACAAATAAATCGTACACTTCTCTGTTCTAGGAACAAATTACATCCCTACGAGAGAACTTACCTCACTCCTTTCAAATGTACCTATTTGCCACCAATGTATAACCATGGATAGGCTAGAGAATACTATTCCTTGATCATCATACGACCAATTGAAAACTCGTAGTGACCTGTAGCACTAAGCTCAAGGGTTCACCATCTTCACAAAGAAAAGAAAAGGCACGGTTAAATGGCTTAAGGCAGACATGGTGTGATATTTGATTTCAGCAAAATAAATAAAACTAGTTAGTACAAGCCCATTACCAGTTACGCTGTAATCTACAACCATTTGCTCTTCCCCTTCACCTTCTTGTTCTCCTGCACATCATCACGTAAATGAATTTAAATCCCTGACCATCATATCCTCATAAAACTGAAAACATATGTAAGCAAAACTACATATGAGCACCTCTTCTCCTAGTAACTATGTCATGAAGAGTTCGAACTCAGAGTACAAGTGAAACATTGAAGCACTATAAGTGAAACATAACTCAATACGTAACCTACAAAAGAGCTGCACACTAAGGACAACACAAAACATAACTCAATACAGAACCTAAGAACTCTAATTAAGAGCAAACATTGAAGCATTATAAGTGAAACATAACTCAATACGAAACCTACTGTATGTCGCACACTAATTAAGGACAACAAAAAACATTGGTCTCCCTTGGTGCTGTGAAGAACTTTGCCATGACATTTAAACAAACATGTAGTGTCTCTACAGAATTAAGATTAGAAAAAAAACTCTATAAAGCTAAACAACCTAATACCCTTAATGAGCTTCAGCAAGTTAGGGACATACAAATTAAAACAAATCTCAAACTAAAACATAAAACGAAAAATATTCAAAAATGATAGAGATAAATTGAGATTACTACAAACACAAACCCAAATTAAAAATTAAAATAAACCCGAATCTCTTGCAGAGCTTCAACACCTTTACTAACATATTTTGAAAGGGAATCAATAAATTCAGTTATCCTCTTTACGACAGGACATTAGATTATCTGCAGGAAAAAAATAATAAAATCAGAATCCTTTAATCAAATCTACAAAGCAAGTACTACCTTACGAGTACTAACAAGATTTGTTCGATCAGCAGCACTCAAAGCTTCAATAAAACAAAAGTATATCAAGGTTTTCAAATACTAAAAGCAGAATCAAACAATAAAATAAAATGAGGGTTTTTGAGATTACCATTACCAGCAGTAAGAGGATTCAATTTCAGATTTAGGGGTTTTATTTCTTACACCGGGGAGAAGAGATCTTCAACCCACTTGAAGACTTGATGAGTTGTTTTTCAAAGGAAAATATATAAGGAAAACCCTTCGCAAAATTGAGAGAAGATGATAGAAATTAAATCATTAATGATACTAAAAGTCTATCATATTTAAAAATCAAGGACAAGATTGATAATAATTCTCGATGATTTCAGAGCGAGAAAACTAATCGGGTTACAAAGTTTTCTTTAGATTTCTATTGATACATGCGTTTTGATTTTGAGATATGGGTTATGACGAAGCTACGATTTTGGACCCGGTGAGTTTCGATCTTTGATGTGAGAGGTGAGGTCGTCTTCAGTTTCTAACTTTGATTTCTAATTATTGATAAACAAATTGGATTCTGAATCTTGGGTTCTTGGAGTTTTTGTTGAATTTGGTTAATGGAACAAAATAATAATTAATCTTATAGAAAACTTGTTCAGATTGATCTGTTAATGGTGATGAAAGTAACGAGTTTATGATTTGGGGACACGATCTGTGGATGGAGAAAAAAAAAAGAAGGGGATCTCTTGTGTTGTGAAGGAGTTAAGAAACGAGAGATTGAAAAGGTATGTATGGGTATTATCGGCTGTAACAGGGGCTATAGAAAGTAGTTTCTTTCACAGTGGTTCTTATACTCGATAAATGAGCCCTGTTTTATTACAAAAACACCCCCCAATATAACGATCGTTGGCTGGAACTTGTTTAACTTTTATCAAAAAAAACTACTTTTTCTCACAGCTCGTATAAGTACTACTACTCCATGGAAGTCGTTTCTTTAAAACCCAGGAAGTGGTTTAAAATCCTTTCTCCACTAGTGCCTCCTCTCTAGATAAGGCGCGTAAGATACTTGAGTCAACGCATAAGTTAACAGAGTCAACACGTGAGTTTTCTGAGTCAACACGTAGGTTAGAGTTAGAGACTAAGAAAGAATTGCTCGAATTACTTTGAATTGCCAATACATTGCTTCAAAAAAATCACCCTTGAAAATGAGGAAAATTTCTATTTACATAATCAAGATGACGAGGTTAGAATTGAAAGCAATACTTTAGATAAGGTTCAACCATTTTCATGTTATGATTATGATGAGGATAGTGTTGATGAAGAATTTGAAATAAATAGGCATAGTGATCAGAATTTGCTACTCCAATTGAGCTTTATAATAATAGGGTTATTTACGGATTCGTATCCTAATAATTTTAACAATTATTCACCTATTAAAAAGGACGAGGATTTGACTAGAGATACTTTGTTTTAGACGATGTAGTATTTCCTGTTTACTTAAGTCGATAATGGTTTAGAGGAACGGGTTTATCCCGAGAATATTATTTTAGAGTCTAACGATTTAAAAACAATAGTCTTAGACGAAGAAGATGAACTCGTAGAGCTTTAAATATGAGTGAGGATGCATCACCCGAGTATAATTTACATGAAGCAATTGACCATTTTCAGATTTTGATGATCTAGAAATTAGGGAAATTGTAGCAGCCTATCTAGAGACACCCAAAATTCTAAGTTTAGGGTGATTATCATTCTCCTTGTGCCTTACCTTTAGCTTTACAGAGATCCCTCACTTGGGACTTGATATGTGTGCCTCAACCATTGTGCCGATTACCTTCATGCTAGCTCTCCCAACCTAATAATGTCCAGGAAGAAGTTCAGTTGTTAGAAACCCATCCTCCGGTTGATGTGGTTAACCCGGGCTATGATACCAAAATTGACTTTGTTTTCCCACCAAAAAATTTTCTTTCAATTGTGGGAACTTATGAGTTACAAATGTGTCGATTATTAAGTTTTGAGACTAAACCTAATTACTTTAGGATATTTGGGTCGACACATTTGCTTAAGGAAGACCACCAATCTTATTGTGGTCAATCAAGTCAAAACCGATTGACTTAGAGGATCCTCAATTATTCGGGTTATTATTACGTGCTTCTAAGTTTTTATTTGAGTTTTTCCAGACTCTAGAACCTGATTCGGATCTTAGCTACGAGGAAATCCAACCCATGAAAATATTTTATTTGGACCCAGTTATAGAACTCAACCCGAACCACATCTAGATGTAGTCGTCTTAAACAGAAACTAGACAAGGGTGTGCTTTCTTGGCAGGTTGAGATTCCTTTTACTTGTGATAGCTCTATTTGGTTTTGATGACCTACGAAATTCCTAGCTATTACTTTATGATTTTATAAGGTGACTAATCCTTTCTTAGTCTGGTGAAGACTTTAAACTTAGCACTTCTTGGGAGGTAACCCATGCTCATGCAACACCTGCAATATCTTTCCTTACTCTTTTCTTCAAGTGGTAACATTTCTCATTGTTCATGCTTTTAATTTCATCTTTAGAACATTGAGGACAATGTTAGATTTAAGTTTGGGGGTATGGGAGAAACTTTTAGTTGCAATAAATAAACTTCGTGAGACTAGAAATTTATGCTTATTAAGGTTGGCACTAACTAATCTAAGTGGATGGGAACATCTTGGTTGTAGGAGTTGAGGAACCAATCCGATTAGATGGAAACATCTAGAAAGTCTATTCATAAAAGCACGAGCTCGAGTGTTAAAAGAAAACATGATAGTTTCGCCATATCCTCGTGATGGAAACATCGAAAGAATCTGATCACTTCTTTTTCTTTTTCTTTTTTACCATTACTAGGTGAAATAGAGGACCGAGATTCAAAAAAAAAAAAAAAAAAAAAAAAAGAAAAAAAAAAAATGAGACCAAGACCATCGTAGACCAACCGGAATAAATTCAATAAAGTCGACCACTGGAGCCCTTGTATATGCCATTGTGTTGACCTAGAGTTAGGATTATCGACCACCGGTCCCCTTGTATATGCCATTGGGTTGATATTAGTCGACCGGTATCTCACCATTAGGGTAGGTTCACGTTAGTCAACATCATCCATGTTTTTCTCTACATCCATCTTCTTAATCTTTCCATGTGATTGGTTGACTCGGTTTATGATGTCTGAAACTATCTCGAGTAGAGCTCACTTTATATGAATTTTAGTATGCTTGAGTGCAAACTCGTGTACATCAATTGGAATTTCGCATCAGGGTACTTCCTCCTATACTCAATGATTGTAGGCCAACCAAGGAGATTCTTTAGTGCCGTCCAAGGTTCTGCGTAGATAGCTAGGGTCTGAAGTAAAGGTTTTGTGGGTACACCTCTGGTAAACCCTCCCGAGACTATAACTCGGTCACAAGGGCCACCTAGTGAGTTTGAATTTTCTTTTCTATAATAAATTTGCTCGGGACTAGCAAATAATAAGTTTGGGGGTATTTGATAGACGCATTTATGTGTCTAATTTATCCTCAATGTTTCGTATTGTTAGTACTCGTTTTTGTCCTTTTTATGGTGTTTTATGTGTTTGTAGGTATTTTTAGGCAATAAACATTTTTGGAAAAATCGGCTCGAAAAGTTGTCTAAAGCACCCGGAGGACACGTGTTATTCGGACTTTCACTTTCGGATAAGGGGCACCCCAATGGATAAGGGGCACCCACTGCCATTCGCACCCCATGCGGGATAGGGGCACTCCATCTTCCACGTTTGAAGTCGTATTTTGGCGGGAATTCTTGGTTCAAATTCCCGTTCCTACGTACATTTTGCATTGCTTATTTGAGGAAGATTTGGTCGGATTTTTACCTTGATTAGGATTTGTACCGGCTGTTGGATCAAAACAGGATGGTAAGTGCATTCATTTTGATTAAATCACGGAATCTCGTCAAACGGGAAAGGTTTCATCTCGGGTTTCGTTTTTATTTCACGGTCATTTAAGTTATGTTTGAAACCGCATGAGAAGGCAACGTGTTTTACTCTCTACTGATACGTTACGAGTGATGAGTTTGGAGTGTGTTAGATGGCTACGGCCCGTGAGAAGCTAAAAGAAGGAAGAAATCCATGACTGCAGATGAAGAAATATTTGAAGATATGGAAAGTTATTGCAAAGATTTCAGGGATGTTTGGAGTATATAAAGGCTTTACTGGAGTCATATAGGGGGATGAAGAGTTCTGGAGCAGTTTAGAGCATCACAGAGGTGAGAAATCGAGAGTTGCAGAGCATATTTTTCTGCTCCTGTGGAAGACGAAGAACACGAAGAACAAACGGCCAAAAACCGTCGTTCTTCAACAATGTTAACGACTCGCTCTTGTGGGTCGTAGTTTGGAGGCAGACTTAAATCAACAGGACCAGCGACATATCATTTATATCGTTCTCTGTAACATTTGGTTTGTAATAGATATAATTGTTACAAACCCGTTTTTCAATATTCATTCCATTTTCACCTCTTGTAAACACTTTTGAGCAATGAAAAATTATTCTGAGTGTGTTTCCAATATGCGAAGCTAGACCCATCACTGGGACAACGGAGGAAGCAACTTTTCATGATTGTGGTAAATGAATTAATTCTTTATATGACTTTTTTGCATAGATTTAATTGTTTTATGATTTCTATTAATTATTTGTTATTTTGTCTGATGTCGCATGCTTAGTTTAAATTACTTTTGATGCGTCATGCTTACGACTTACATATAATGTTTTATGAAATCTATTTTTGGCAAAGAATTAGAGTCACAACTTCTTTTGCTTGAGCTATATTGTCTAGAATTAATGACCGAACCACAACAATATGAAAAGTAGTGAAATCCTGGCGTCTCGAGTGTCTCTTCATCCTGTGACAATATTTGTATATATTTTTCTTTTATTTTCTTTTATTAAAACTTAAAATCAATCCCATCAAGTCCGAGTGAACGACAACCCTTTTACTACTACAACGACAAATTAAAAATCTCATCAGATATCGGGGAGGCACATGCCTACTAAATACATGCAAAGACCTATTGAACGCTACCCCAGCTTATTGGCCATTCAGTGGTGACAGCAAACGCTTGGCAGGTTTTTGGCATGCAGACTTCCAATTCAAGTTAACCGTGACCCGAAGGTCAGAGACGGGTTTGAAATGGATATTGGAAGCCCAATAATCTTACATCTTAGAGAACAAGATATTTACATCCTTCTGCTCAAGCCCACCCACAACCTCATGCCCTCACCGGAAAACCACGCATGGCTTTGGCTCCAAAACCCTGTGCTATATCGCAAGCTTCCAGTTCAAAGGGAGGACAAGCTACAATCTCGGAAACAAGGTTTGTAGATGCACGTGTGCCAGGTATGTTAACATCCGAGATATAGATCAAAGATATATAAGTTTCCATGACATTCATGTCATTGTCACATTGCAGTCCAAATCTAAAAGAATCTTACAGTTCTTAGGACCTTACAACACTCTTCTTACTCACCTCCACATCTGGTACCATAGTCTTAACTTCCATAGCATGCACATCATAAATCAAAGTACAATTTTATCACATGGATTACAAAATGCATGAACCATCACGATCAAAGTTTGACCACAAAAAATAATTTTCAATCAATAACTCATAAACTCTGTCTTTCTTTAGGTTATTATCTCTTGCTTTGTAGAATTTGCTTTGTCTTCTGCTTAATTTTCAGGTCCCACTCTATCAGATTGTTAGTAGTTCAAAAGGCCACCAAGCAAAGTTGTACTCCATGGTGCCAACCTCTGCAAAACCCATAGATGCTATCTACCAAACTGCAACAAAGCAACAAACTGTACTATCTGAGTAACCCTGACCAGCAATTCAAAATTCAAAATTCAAATTAAAGTGCTACACAAAACTACAAATATTCCCTCCAATCCTAAAATTCTCTACATAGAGTACCATCTCAAGATAATCATCAGAGGAAACCTCAATACCCAAATTTTCATGCCCTCTTCCTCAGGAACTAAAAATACTGGAAATATAGACAACCTTGTGAGTCAAATGAACTTCTCTCTAAATTTCCCAGAAGATCTATTCCCAAAAGTTTTATTAACAAAGCCAACATCCTACCCAAGAAAAGGATAGATTGGAAATGGGTCTTTATTGGAAGATACTGCAATAAAATTTCTCATGAAACAAGAACTATAACCAATTTCATCAACATCAACTGGGAACTACGCCGAAATGCTGAAATCTCTTTATGGAAGAAAAAAAAAACTATTACCAAATCAGGCTGACTAGTATTGAGGATTACAAGGTCTTCAGAAAAGGAGGAACAAGAGGAATTTTTGACAAGCTCATAGTCCTCACGGAGTCCCCCATCGTGACCGGACTTCATTGATAAACGAATTCTACAAAGTTCTTGTTTGGGTGCTGGTGAAGAGAATCCCAATTCATATTATCCCTGATATTAGTAATATCATTGAACCAGTCAGAATCTACCAAGGTTCTAAGAAATCTTACGGAAGAGATGAGGATGAAAAGAATCTTGAAGTCTTGATTACTCTAGATGTTACCAAAGATTTAAAGTATGGAGTTGATGCCTATGAGGATGAGACTACTTCTCACTGGATTGAATTAGCTTATGCCCTTAATGGTATAGCCTTCTGTAAAGTCTGCAGAACTCTTGATCACCCAGGTCCCCTTTGCGTTGAGGATGAGAGAAATGCTCAGAAAAATCCAACCAATCAGTATACATCCACCTCCAAAGCCAAATACCCACCATCACCTTCAAATAACACTCACACCCCAACAAGTAGCTGGAAGGAATCTCAACCACCACCCCTTATACGCCATTATACTGACAAAGCTGGAGCAGAAGAATTTTATATCAAAATGAGAATTGCACAACAACAGACCCTTCTTAAAAACTCTTCTAAGGAGATGGATGGATCTCCAGGGCATATAATATTCAAAGCTGGTTTAGATCAACCAAGCACTACTGCTTATCCCACCACCAACCTTAAAGCTATTGCTTGCCAGAAGAGGCATAAGAAATTGATGGAAAACTACAGAAGCAAAGATCCTAAAATGAAGAAGAAAAACAACATCAAATCTGCAGCAAGACATCAATACAAAGAAAGATCCCCACTTCCTCCGAAAATGAGGTGACCATTGATCCCTCACCAATATTTCCAAAATTTGGAAATAACCTTCACCACCCAAATGAGGGCTTTTCCACAGTTAATACCCTCCAGAACCTACCTTCTCTATATGATATTCAAAAGCAAATGATGGAGGGTCACAGCAAACAGAAAAAACTCTTATGGGAAAGGAAAAGAACTGAATTCAAACTTAAAGCGGTAGATGCTGAGCAACATCCCCAATTGGTTGATCCAAAGAGAAAATTGTACAACCAACCCAGCAGTACTGAGAACCATGCTATGCAGTTTGAGGGGCACCAATCAGCTAAGAGAAGCAACAATCAAACCACCCACATGGAGGAGGAGAACATAACAGAGACTACTACTAGCAATCTGATAGGATCTAACCCCTTTAGCATCACTCAGGTAATTTCTTACAATCTGATTTATAAATTTAACATATTTATCATTCTTAACTTGAAATCTCATAGTTGGGCTGTCCTAATCATTATCACTAGCCACTCACATATAACTCTAGGATAGAGAATTATCATATTTACATATCCTACCATTTCATACTTTTGGCAATTTTATTCAATCATTGCTTGGAACTGTCAAGGCATAGGACAAAATAACACTATTAGACACCTTGATAACATGCTAAATAAACACAAATGTGATATTATCTTCCTATCTGAAACCAAACAGCAATCTAGAAATCTTAAGAAAATTTTAGGTAACATAGGTGTCACAAAATTTTGGTATGTAGAACCAAAAGGAAAAACCAAATCGGCTGGTGGATTAGTTCTTGCTTGGAAAACCAACCTAGATGTAACTATAAAAGACTTTTCAGACTACCACATTAGTGCAATCATAAAACCCTTGCAAGGAGATCCTTGGTTGTTTACTGGCTACTATGGTAGCCCTTATTCTACTAATGATAAACTTAATTCCTGGAAGATGATTGAAAATACTTGTGCTACTAACCCCTTGCCTTGGTTAATCATGGGAGATTGTAATTTTGTCCTTCATGAGCATGAGAAGTTCAGTCAACATCCTATTGATCAAGATGAAGCTGAATTATTTCTAAACAAGATTAATTAAGGAAGCCAATCTCACTGATTTAAGTAATACTGAATGTCCTTTCACTTGGACCAACAAAAGAAATGGTTCCCAACTTACTGAGAAGAGATTGGACAGAGGTCTAGCTAATGAAGGCTGGTTAGAAACTCAACCTAATACTACCATCTCCAACATCCACCATGCCATTGGTTACGATCACAATCCTATTCTCCTCAATACCAATCCCTCTTGAAACAAGGACAAATCCCTTCAAATTCTTTGGACCTTGGCTTAACCATAAAGACTGCAAGAGCATAATAGTCAATCTTGGAATGTTAACCACAAAGGATCCCTAGCTATAAGAATTGCTAGAAGCTCGAGATATCAAAGTCGGATTAAAGAAATGGAATAGATAAGTTTATGGCAACATCAAAACAAATCTTGAAAGCATCCAAAGACTTGATTGGTTAACCAAGAATCAGTTCAACTCAAATAGAGGACAAGACCTTAAAGAAGCAAGACTTCAGATTGAGCATTGGTAACATGTTCATGAATCCTTCTGGAAGACCAAAATCAGGGACCAACACTACAAGAAAATTGGACTTTAGCGACTAGCAGGATTCGGTTGGTACAGGGCCGTTTCGAGTGGCTGGAGGTCTATAACAGCCGACATGACAACCGATATGCTCTGTGGGTGAAGCCTTATTTGCTAAAGATGTGTACCAACCATGTTGCTGGAACAGATATCTGCCGACTATAATGAAGCGACTCAAGTCCTAGTTAGCGCAATTTTCCAGTAACTAAGGAATATCGTTGGTAGAGTACGTAAAGGTTTGTTGCTGAAATATTTAACCCACAAAAGAATTTGTTGCTGAAGAATTATAAATAAATGTCGTCAGCAGCTAAAGGATTTGACCCACTGAGTTTTAGTTGTTGCAGGTGTCGGTTAAGGATTGTAACCACTACATATTTCGACGTACAAGAGTTTCTTCCACTGAAATTCAGTTGCTCAAGAATATAAGCTTTTATAGTGTCGGTTGGACAAGAATCTCAGCCGCTCATTTTTCAGTTGGTTGAAGGGTCTAATCACCTTTGTCTTGCTGGGCAAGGTTTCTAGCTGCTGTTTTTTCAGTTAGTTCTGAATTGGTGAAAAGCTCTACCCATATTGGTCAAGCGTTTCACGCAGTGCCCTTAAGGTGTTAGTTAAGACATATAAGTACATATACAAAGATATTTGGTGTTAGTTAAGACATATAAGTACATATACAAAGATATTTTAGTCATGAAATAAAAATCCAAAACAAATTCAGAATTTCCATTTATTAATTATTTTCAATCAGATGGGTACATCTATAAATTACAAAGAAAATCTAGCCATTAACATAGATAAGCATTCCACGTGCACCTTTGGAACGTTTTGTATAGACTGCACACTTCAGAACTGGCCACTTACATGAGCAAGCATTTGATCTGTATCTGCCAATTGACGGTTTCAGCTTGAACCAAGGCTTCATCCTCCTCTAGAAAGGCTTGTTGATCTTCTTTAGACCTGCAGAATTCCAAATACTTGTTTTTTAGTTCAACAAATTAAACAAGATCAAACAGTTGTTTTGTATTTGATGGACTACCATATTTTTAAAATCCACATGAACCATGCATCCAATTCCTAGTCTTGTATTTCACTAATCTCAGTAAACGCGAAAGATTGTCTTAGTATATCCACCAACAAAACCAGACAGCAATTTCTGGCATGATTCAACACAAGCAAAGCTTCATCCACAAGGTCCCCAAAATATGATATATTCTAAACTGAGAACTAATGCAGTACTCTTTGCCTTAAAAATTACAAGCAGCAGTCAACTCCTAACAAAATTCAAAAAAGATAGAATCAATAAGCAAATAGAAATAAGAAACAATTACTCTTAAAAGATCAATAGATTTTGAAGCTCAATCATCAACTATTTCAAGAACTTCTTTGTTCCCGCTACTTCGTTCTAATTACTATATAACTATCAACTAATTAGGAAGGGAGAACTACAATTTTGCACTCTCGTAACTATCTGTACAGGCAGGAAAAACTACATGTTGACAACCCTGCACCCTCATTCCTATCAATACAAAGATGGACCATCAGAATTATGCACCAAACATGACCTGGATAAGTCGATAAAGAGCTATTTTCATGTGCAGGTTCAGAAACATGAAACTCATTCCTTCCCTTAGCTATCTAATGCCACGGCCATTGACTTTTTAAGAAGATAGCCATCTAACTAGTTCCTGCCACTGATCATGCAATATGCAAATATGGTCCATAGCTACAACTTTTTACATGCAAATGTTCAGTTATTTTCTGCACACAGGATACACCTAAGTTGATTACACCCCATATAAACAAGCCTCCAACAAGAAAAAAACTTCCTTCTAGAGAACATTTGTTTTTCTTATAACTCCCCTGACTACAGATGCAACAAACTACTTTGAGGATTACAGGAAGACAAAATGAAAGTCTACAAAACCAGCAAGGAGGCAGAAAGTCATAGATGTTATGTGCACAACTTTTATTCTAACATGAACAAGCCATATTTAAAAACATTGGTGACAATATAAGATCAGAGTAAGCAAACCATAGACTGTTAGACAAACTCTCGAGTCTTTGTTTGTTATTCTTGTCCCAACAATTGAAGACCCATATATTTATCAGGCAAATAGTGAAAGGTAATATAACCAGCTAGTAAAAACTTCTAACTCGAGAATCACAGTCACAGTTGAGAGGGTTCCTTTATCAGGCTAGCAGCCAGATACCTAAGCTAGGGGTAAAGCTTTGTAAATTAATAAACAAAATCCACGACACCTGTCACTTACCAGATAGAGCAGAAACCCACTATCAACATTGAAATTTTACCCCAGAATCTGACTATACCAAACAATGGGAGCACTGGAAGCAACACTTTGAACATAATCAACAATCTTTAAGAAAAGAGTGTCGCCCCCACATATCTGGTCGCTTGAGCTTCTTTTTATGTAAGCATTCCGACTAGACATGAGCGCAGCTACCTGCAAGCAAAAGAACCAAAAGTATTCATTTCATGAGCTAACACTGAACTACTCTGAATTGTTCATGAAACCACATTGCCTGGACATTGAAATAATGTACAGGGTGAAACCAAAAAATGAAAGAAAATGGTAAATAAAAAATCATGCCAAAGCTCAAAAATCAAGCCAAAGCTCATCTTCTGGCCCTAACCAATGGGGTTAATCTAGCAATCAGCCAGTCAAAAAAGCTGAGTAATGATAAATGCAACAAAGAGCCCTCAGCAATTGAACCACTAGTAATCCCTTACAAAACAGCTGTAATCAATGGAATTCCTTCTAGACCAAACAGTGGTGGACTCGGGATATTAACACAGAGAGGGAAAATTTTAAGGGTGTACAGGCATAACCTGCAACTGGTACTTCATTCTTTTTATTTTGAACGGAACATCGAACTAAATCTAGCTAAAAAACGTGTAAAGAAGAGAGATCGGTTAACATTATATTTACAATGTATCCTAGCAGACAATGAAAAGAACACAACAATTTAAAAAAATAACTTCTACTAAACACTTATATAAAACTGGAAAGACAAGACTCAAATCAATAGCTAACTATAATACTGAGACTAATCAATATATCATGCGAGATCAAATGAAACAATGCATCACTATTTTTTGGTATGCTTTACTAATTAGTATAAGATTGGTAATAACACCTATAGTCAACCAATTTACAGTAAATAATTGGTAAAAAAAAGGTTTAATTAGAGTATTTCACTGAAAAAGAGTACCATCAGGATCTATCCTTTGCCTTGATTGAGGTGGGGCAGTAGAAATTATAGCAGGTTCATATCCTGTCTTCATTATTCTCACTTTCTCAGCAAAAAGTTCAACATTGTTCTCTGGAAACATAAACCTCTGTTGTACTGCAAAAATCAATTTTCAAATCCTTCTTCCCTTTTGACCTACACATCCAAAAACCAAACAATAATCAGATCTAAACCAAAAAATCAAAAACATATAACAAAATAGGGATTTCCTCTAATGATAATCTCGGTACCAGTACCATGGAATTCGAGAATCTCCTTGAGTGGGTATTCAGTAATAACATCACTATCGTTATATAGATGACAAAGAATGGCTCAGAAGAGTCATCAATCAAAGCTAAAGGTCTAGTACCTAATGGTTCAGTCTCTTGAGAACAAGTAATCTTGATCCCGACCTTTGGCTCAACACCTTTCAACAACTTGAGCATCACCTGCAAAATCAGACCAATTAATCAAAGTAAGCCCCAATTGCATCATACTAGAGCACAATCAAGAGTAAAAACATAGTTAATCAAAACACTTGATTTGCAATTCTAAAATCAGGAAAAAATAAATAAACTACAGAGAGAAGGGATTGAATGATTTACCTTCCAGGTCTTTTTTCTTAACTTTGTCGCCATGATTTGTTGTGGATTAAAAAAATGATCTAAGATTTTGTAATCATCAGTGGCTTCTTAAATCGTAATGTTAGTGCATTAGAGTGGAAGAAGAAGAAGAGTTCAAGGTAAGAGTTCCGCCGCCGTGAGAGGAGAGAAGAAAAGAGATAAGGATAAGAGAAAAATAAAAATGAAACGAAAGAAAAGGATTAGGGTTAGTTTCTAGTGTGTGGTGCACGTGTATCCTAGGATGAATTTGTGCAAATTGTTTGGGACAGGTCATCGATCCGTATGACAAACTTTTCATTTATGTCGTTTCAATCGTTAGATCAATGCCTAATGGATTGGTGGGTCGATGGACGTATGGATGGATGTTTTAGTGAGTGGGGAGTGTAGACTGTAGACTAAGAAACCAAAAGCACAAGTGAGAAAGCAAAAACATCGTGATTGCTAAAGGGGGACCGGTATTAGCAGGGTACCGTTTGAGTGATCCAATAGCCAGGATCGAATATAACTCTTTTGTCTAAACGGTACTCTTGCTAATACCGGTTCCCCTTTATCAATCGTGAAAAACATCTTGTGAATTTTTTCTCTTTCAGAAATCATTTTCATAATATACACTTAAATTATAATTTTTTGTTTTTTAACTTTTACCCAGGGGATCCATGTTTCCCGTCAAACCTTTACACATTCCCTAATTATGTTGTTCTATCTAATTGTGTATGTGAAGTCCAGATTAATACTCCCTCCATTCTTAAATAATAGGCTGGTTTCATGTACAAATTACACATGAAACCAGTCTATTATTTAAGAACGGAGGGAGTATAATTTATTTTTTTCCAGAGTTATATCATTTCATTTTATATGAAAAAAATAGAATATATTATCATTATCATTTTTGACCGGATCTTTGGCCTCTTTTTTCTATATTAAAAATTAAGTTGTCGGATATTTAGAATCGACATAATTGCCGGTTTTCGGTTGGATGTCTTGCGGAATTATGTATGAAATAGTTTTCATTTAAATACGATATCCATGAAACGATTTCCACTTTTTTCATTTGATGTCTCTAAGCATCTCGTATGTAATTGAATGAAAATCAAGAGTTGCATGCTCCAAATATTCCGAGTAAAAATAGATCAAGTTACCAACACCGAATAAGTGATCTTAAGTTTCTTAAATGAACGAGTTAGATACTAATTTTATCTTATAAAAATAAATCACACTTGATACATTTTGGGATTTGGAAGTAGTATGGTTGATGAAAATCATATGTAAAAGAGTTAAAATGTTTCGAATGAAGCTAGATCAAGTTTCAAACGGTAAACATGTGATGTTGAGTATTATCCATGTGTATTGATATATCGTCATGCAGAAATTTCGGACTCAGTCGTAAATGACTAATCGATATGTATATATACATATATATATATGCTTTTAAGTAGAATCCACTTCGGTTAATGGAATCATACTCTTGTGGTGTAACTTTTTTGTTTTGCATTTTGGTCAGTATGTAAGATGGTTTGGCAATAAACTCGCCAAGGCTAATTTTGTTTACAAAAAGAAGAAACCTTTAAAAGTTAATGTCTTTGCAGGCTTAGTAAACCATAAATCTTTGTAGTTGTTGCATCATGGTAGCAGAAAGTTACTAACCACACCGACGAGCTGATGAGTTGGTCTAAGTGTCTACCAACAGATTAACTTGGCGGCTACACATAGTAACTTGAAGTATTTACCTTCTATAGTCCTTTGTAGTTGTCAAACTCTTGCAGCTGAAGGCTATTAACAATGCTAACAATTTGATGGTTGGTTTAAGTGTATACCAACAGATTGTTTTCGTGGGTAAGATCAGTGACAAAACGTATATACCTTCTAAGGTACAGTCTAGTTACCCAATCATGGTACCTAGAGGCTAATAACAACAAATATGATATTTTTGTTGTTAAACCATTGTTGCTAAAGATCTCCACCAATTAACGTTGTTGGAAAACTGGTGATAAGAGGTTTCTGCCAACACATGCTATTTTTGGTTACCAAAAATTATTGCTAAAGAATTATTCCAACTGTAGTTGGTAAGAAAATAGTCGATAAAGCCCAGTTTTCTTGTAGTGCAACATATCAAACTTGGAGATAGAAATACTGGTTACTTCCACTTGGCTGCTAAAAAGAGATATAGAAGGAATAAAATTGATTCTATACAAAGAGATGATGGATCCTGGATTCAAGACAGTGCTGAAATAAACACTATTTTCACAAATCACTTTGCCACCATGGCAACTGCTGAAACTATAAACATTAATCCCTTCACCTCATACCCACAACTATAACCACTCAAGAAAACCAGAACCTTATTAGAATACCTAATGCTCTGGAAATCAAAAACATCCTTTTTAGCATGGCTGGAGAAAAAGCTCCAGGACCCAATGGCTTTCCCCCTAACTTCTTCCAAGCTAATTGGGGCATTGTGGGAGAATACATCATTCACATGGTCCAACATTTTTTCACTTCAGGGCACAACCTTAAAGATATGAACTCCACCTTCATCTCTCTTATTCCCAAAATTGAGAAACCTACCATACCAACTCACTTCAGGCCTATCTCCCTACGCAATACCACCTACAAAATCATATCTAAACTTTTATCCCAAAGACTCAAACCCCTCCTCCCTAAAATCATATCCCCTTTTCAGTCTGCCTTCATACATGGCAGCCAAATCTCTGACAATATTTATATAGCCCATGAAATAATTCATCACATGAATACCAGAAGAGGGAAAAAAGGAAGCAATGGAACTATGGGCATCAAAATTGATATGGCCAAAGCCTTTGACAGAGTGAATTAGGATTTCCTTCTCCAAGTCTTGTCTCAAATGGGGTTCAGCCCTCAATGGAATGTGACTAATACATCAATGCATATCTACTACAAGCATGGCTGTTCTAGTCAATGGGTCACCAGGAAAATTATTTAAGCCTTCTAGGGGTTTGAGACAAGGGGATCCCTTATCCCCATATCTATTCCTATTCTGCATGGAAGCTCTTTCTAGATACTTAACTCATCTCAATCCCAACAACAAATTCAAGGAATCAAGATCTGCAGGATGCACCAGCCATAAACCACCTTCTTTTTGCTGATGACTGCATGATATTCTGCAAAGCCAACCTGTAGGAATGTAACAATCTCATTCAGATCTTTCATGAATTTGGGCAATCTTCATGACAATTGATAAAATTCTCTAAGTCTGGCATATTCTTCAGAAAACACTGCCCGACTTAGGCCGACAAAAAAGCACTTCTATGAATGTCAAAGAATCAATACTTGGACAAATACAGGATCCCCTTTATTCACAACTAAGAGTAAGGTTCAAGCTTTCAATCCTTGGTTGATAAGTTTAAATTCAGGTTCTTGGATGGAAGACTAACCTCTCCACTGCTGGGAAGATGACTATGATCCAATCTGTTACTTCTACCTCTAGCATATACCAGATGAACTGCTTTAAGATTCCAAAAACTACTTGCAATGAAATCTATTCAAAGGGACTTCTTCTGGAACAAAAAACATGCAAATCTAAAGGTCTCTACTACTTTGCCTGAGATGCTGTTAATAAACCTAAGGAGCTGGGGGGATTGGGCTTCAAGAATATGGAAATATTTAACTTGGCTATGCTCTCCAGGATTGCCTGGAGATTAATCAAGGAACCAGATTCCCTCTGGAGCAGCACCATGAAAGCATCTCACTTCCCCAATACAGAAGTTAATAAGAATGGATACCAAGCCAAAGTACAATGACTCTTGGATATGGAAAGGAATCCTGGAAGGCATAACCTTAATTCAGCAAAACTACATTTGGAAGATTGGCAATGGAAGGAAAATTCACATCTGGGAAGACAGTTGGATAGCTAGCAACTTTGCCAGAATCCCCAAACCTACCCTCTGCCGTGATAACCTCACCACTGTTAACCAACTTCTCACAACTTCTGGAGAATGGGATATTAATATCCTAAATCAATGGTTTACACCCAACATTCAACACCTAATACTTCAAACTCATGTTTTCCCTTCTGATCATGATGAAATCCAGTGGTCTCTCACTCCCAATAACAAGTTTTCTGTTAAATCCTTATATGACAAACAAATCCAAGACAAGTATGCCAATGATAGTCAGATTGCTCCATGGAATCAAATTTGGGCTCTGGACACAAGTCCAGCCATTCACTTGTTCATATGGAAATGTGCCTATGGCATTCTTCCAACTAATGCAAAACTGCCAGTATCTTGAGCTACATAAGTCCTATATTCTCCTACCGCAACAATGGAGTCAAGATATTACTCATGCCCTTCTATCCCGCCTTGTTTGCCTCTGAAGTCTGGAAGAATCTCCTGGGGGAGCACCATAATCTTTTCTCTGCCTTCACCTCTTTCCATCATTGGTTCAATAGCTGGTTCCAGGCTAATAATCTCTCTTCCAGCTGGAATGAAACTTATGCTACTATCTGTTGGTTCATCTTGAAAGCCGGAATTTGGAAAAATCACTCCGGATGCTAATGTTACTGCTAGAAACATAACCCAGCACCTCTGCAGTCATTCTAGAGTGCATCATAAACCAGGTAACATCATGAACAACCTATTTTATCAGTCTAATAACTCTAATTCTCCTCTAGAGAATTACAGCCAACACAGACATGCCTCTGACAAATTTGGAATCACTATTAGGATGCATATTGAATCTGTAGACCCATGCCATGATACTAGTGATGCTCATACTTATACTAATTACTCTTTTGTTTCCATGTCCTTCACAGGTCAATGCATGGGAACAAGAAACTTCAAAGACCATACCTCTGGACTCAGCAAAGCAGAAAGATCAAGAAGAGGAGCTCAACTTGCCTAACTTGGGAAAGACTATGAGGCAAACGAATGTCAATTTCTTCTTTGAAGAGGAAGAAACATTACAAGCTATCAAATCAAGTTACCAACTTGGAAGTCCAAAACGAGTTCAAAGGAGGAGCAAGTATAATACAAGGCAACAACAACAACAATGCTCCAATCGATTTCATCTTAGGAAGCTCGGTGTAGTTATTAATGCTCAACAAAACTTTGTTCTATAAATCTTAAAAGAATAACTAGGAAGTCTAATCACTTCTCCGACTCTACCCTGAGAGAAGGAATCTTCAAACCATTTTGCTTAACGTTACTGAGAATTCCACAAACAACAATCTTCATCTGGATTACTGTAATAACACTAATTATATTTGAGTGATACGTCTGATGAACCTACTATCTCAGACAGTATCCAACCTGTATCCATGAGAGGGAGGCCTATCTAGGCGTCTGTTCTCTTTTTTTTTATAAAAAAAAGATTGATATTTCCGCCTCTATAACTTGGACGGAGGAACAAATGCGACTTATACAGAGACTTTCTACAAAACTGATTCCAACCAAACCCTAGAACGGACCTTTGAAAACTACCAGTATCTTCCAAGATCAAAATCTAAACCTTATACCCGTACGAGTTCTATTATCGAAATTCTCCTCACAGATTTCAGCATGCACACGATGACGAGGAGGAGGACTTCAGCAGGTGACGGTGAAAGCAGAGTCCGAGACAGCGTCTCATGGAAATTTTTTCTGGTTTTATTTTAAAAAACCTAGAAGTTTCCATTCACTTTCAATTCAAATTGAACGGATGCGTCTTTTCCCATGAATCACCATTAATGGTGTTTTGGAAGCGTCTGTTGGTAATGAAACGACATTACCAACATGCATGATTATCACTATAAGTAGCGAAGATGTTCTCCCATTCCAACACATCAAAAAAGCAATCTGTTTTCTTCTTCTCTAATAGCATCATCAGAATCTTATACGATGTGATTCTTGGTCGGGTCAAGGAAGTACAATCAGAATTCGATTATGGTGTTAGGGCTTCATTGAATCCTGAAGGCATAATTCGAGAGACCTGTTGTACTCGCCAAGTTAATTAGGAAAGGTCGAATTATTGTCTAAAAGAATCGAAAGAGCCTTGAAGTCAGGGGTACACCATTGTTTGGTTTCTGTTTTTCTTTATTCATCCTCTTGTAATTAACCCAATTTTCCAACACATCTTTAGTACTCAATAATAGTGATCTTTTGATTAAGATTCTCTTGTGTTTACCTGCGAATTATCTACTTGTTCTCAAACCCGTGTCAAAACATTGGTATTCGCTTATCACCGGTTCATATTTCACGCAAAATCATTGTCTACTTTATAGCAACAAACTCTCAGTGTCTGGATTGTATTTTCTCCGTGAGAGACCTAATGATCAACATATCCCAACTTATGGGATGCTTTTACTTGGTAAACCCAAAATCAATAGTACTATCAGTTTTTCAATCCAAGGGAATGCACTTGGAGGAGGATTATGTATTCAACAATCTTGTAATGGACTTTTTTTGTGCCGTCCGCCTTCTGATTATTATATTGGAACTCGCTATATTTACAATCCTTCCACAAGACGTCACAGAATGATTCCTCCACCTCCGTTCAACATGAATTTGAGTTCTTTTTGTTATTCGCAATTCTATTTAGCTTGCAGTCCACACAAATCACTCTACTATGTATTTCTTCGGAGAACAACTGGTTATGATACAACTCATTATAAACATCAGATGGCAGTCTATTCTTCGAAAACAGGTTCATGGAGACATTGTGGATACGTTGAGCTTGATTTTAAACTCCTTAGCTGCAGTTGTGTTTCCTGGAATGGCTGTTTGAACTGGATTGACGGCCCTACTTTATATTACTTCAATATTGCTCAACAAGTAGTAAAAACGTCACAGCGTAGCGCTGAATTAGCGCAAAAATACCATCCTGGACTAAGGTATTTTGAAGAGTGCTTGGGTCATATGTATCTCATTTTAGAAGACATGGAGGAGATGTCCAATTGCATAGGTGTCTTTGAGATGGAGATTGATTACAGCGGGTGGAAACCAATATGTCGACGGGACCTTGGTGGTTTAATAAATCAGTATGGAAATGGCTACTACCACATAATGAAGGTAGCTCATGTGCAAGGAGATGGTGGTGGTGAAGATGAGTTGAAGGCGTTGATACATTTACCTATGAAGGGAAATATCGTATCTTATGATCTTAAGATAAAGAGTTTCGAAGAAATTTGCGACTGGCATCAGATGAGTCCGTGTGGTAAATATGCAGCACATTCTTATATTGGATCACTTGCTAATGTTTGATATGTTAGTCTTTTTTAGTATCAAATCTTGATTGAATTGGTTAAGTCTGATTACTAGTAGTGATCCATATTAAAGTGTGTGTTTATGGTTTAATTCATTGGAACTTGTTGATATTTTTACATAGAAATTGTTTAAAAAGAGTTTCGAAGAAATTTGCGTTTGTCATCTGACGAGTCAGTGTAATAAATATGCATTTTCTTATATTGCATCACTTGCTAATGTTTGATA
Source organism: Papaver armeniacum (assembly GCA_023531295.1). Lineage (NCBI taxonomy): Eukaryota > Viridiplantae > Streptophyta > Magnoliopsida > Ranunculales > Papaveraceae > Papaver > Papaver armeniacum. The sequence continues at coordinate 30,391 of JAJJWW010018735.1, read as the reverse complement.
TGTTAGTTCTTTTTCTTACGAACCGTTTTTTGGGACCAGCCATTTTTTGGGGACCATTGTTTTATTTTGGGTAAGACATTAGAAGTAATTCTAGGTCACCCCTTATCTAAATATTTATATTAATACCAAAACTACCCTACGATTATATTTGGTTAATGATTAGTTAGTGTTAATATTATCATGTGATTAGTGAAATGATTTTGAATAAAGATTTGAGATTAAAAAATCAGATTTTTAAAAAGAAGTAGAATTATTTAGAGAGAAAAGTTAGAAGATGAAGAACAAAACCATGGAAAATAATTTTTTTTGAGTTCACTAATCTAGACTACTCAAGTGATGATTCAATTGATGATAGCTCATCACGAATCTACATCTCCTTCCTCTCCTAGAGAGTATATGTCAATCTTCACAATGATCCTGGATATGGATTATTTCTTAGATAGTGAATGTATTCTTCCCCAAAGCCAATCTCAAGATGGTGAAAACGATAGATTTTACCAACCACAACCTAGGAGGAAGACTATTGGGGTACCGGTATGCTCTAAAACTTAGGTAATGTTGGTTGAATTGGTCCAAATTTTCAAAAAAATGTGAATTTTGAGTAGATTTGTGCTTGTTCGGTTACCTTGTGTGAAGAGCACGTAACCGAACTCATCCGGAAAGTGTAGTTGGTTACTTTTTCTAAACACGCAGTTCTGGAACTCTCCATTAATGGAGGTTTTTGAAGTTCGGTTAGAGGACATGTAACAGAACTCTGTAAATAGGATTACGTGTAATGTTCGGTTTGGCGAAATGTAACCCGAACCTAAGGGTACATTAGTTCGGTTAGTTTGCAACCAACAGTAACTTAGAACTTTACGTAAAAATAAGATTGCACATTAATGTACAAAGTTCGGTTGGTTACAAACTTCATACCAACCCACTACCTAGCAGAATCTTACGTGCAATAAGATTTTATTGTGTGTACGTAAAGTTCGGTTAGTTCTCAACTTGCTTGACAAACCGAACTATAAGTTCGGTTATCACTTTTAAAATTATCATGTAACCGAACTTTGGGGTCCATAAGTTCTGTTGGTTCGCAAACTTCAAGAAAGCCATGTGCGTATTAGTTTTGAATGGAAAAGAAAGCCAAACTCGTTTTGAAATGGTTTGTGAGAGAAGTGGAGATCCCAATGTTAGTCACAAGAAGAAGGGTTATGTGTATAAAGGAAAGACGACGAGGAAGAACACAACGTGCTCAAAGAAAATTAAATGTCCGTTCAAGCTAGTATTTAGTAAATGCAAAAAAAAAGAATGGATGGGTTATATCTATGGATAAGGTGGTAGGTCATCATAACCACCCTCGTCCGGATGATCTTGAAGGACATGCAATGGCCGCAAGGCTCACTCCTCTTGAAATGGAGAAAATAGCTAAATTTAGGAGAATGAGAATTTCACCACTTAACATGCTTCGCTTACTAAAGGATGATAACAAGGATAATGTATCATCTTTGACGACCATTGATAGGTGTTGTAAAGCACATATACTTATATCTATTGTTTATGCTTTCTTTGCTACTTTTCTTGTAAATTGTGTATCTTATGTGTGAATTTGAGTTGATTAAGTGTTTTGGAGTCATTTGAGTAAAAGGAAGTGGAACTCGTCTAAATCCAGGGCTTCTTCTCAATCATCTTGAAGAGAACGAAAAAACGGAGCCAACAACGAAAGTATGTGGCCATTCTGACATCATATGAGAAAGTTATGAGCAAAATGAATGATTGAGCTTGTCAGTTTCCTAGAGCTGACAATATAAGAAGAATTATGCAAGAAAGCCCGAATTGTCGGTCTCTGAGACCGACGGTTGAATGGAAGTATTGGGGTAGCCCTTATCGAAGTCACGGGGTGTCATTATCCTGGCCAATCATTAACCAACCCTGAGCACGAGAGAAACATTTCTCTCATTCAGTCATTTTTACCTGAGAGGAATACCAGAGGCGGCTGCAGATTACTTGCCAAATTCAGACAGGACGCCGAGAAAATACAGAGTTTGGGTCACCTTGGATCGAATCTGAGAGGGTGTTCTTGTAAACCAGTGAAGAATAATTTCTGGGAAGATTAAGGAAAAGTTAGGGTTTGAATGGAGTGAAGATGAAATTCGGGGGATTTGTGGTTGCGGTTTGTTCTTGCGATTGATTTCATAAAGTTGCGAAAAGACCGAGGAGAAAGAAGAAGGGAATGTGTTGTGCCGTTGAAGGGTCGGTCGTCTATTCAAGATGAAGGAACCCAGTTTTCGAAGTCCAGGTATTGTTCGAAGCGAATAATAGGGAGCCGTGTTGATGTTGTCGGGACCGAATGTGAAGATTACGAGTGGTTGAATAGTTTTGAACTATGGGTTTGTATTGGATTGAACTTGCAGGGGATTGGAGAGCTACAAAGGATGATTTCTCGACAGAAAACAACACCATCAGGTTGTGTATATCAATTGTTCGACAGAATAGCACAACCAACAGCTTGGTTTTGTGGTCGATGGTGATAATGAAACAGAGTTGGATATTTTGGTTGGAGGAGCTACGGACTGGATGAAGATTAATGATGGCAGACAAGATGGGAATATAATGGATGTCAAAAACAGGGAAAGGAATGAAGCTGCCGCTGTAATGATAGGGTGATGAATATATGAGCTTTGCTGTTGATATTAAAAACTGGAGGATTGAATGGAGCTGGCTATGATTCACGAGCACAACAGAGATCAATAGAACGTGTTGCTGCCATGGTAATGTGAGTGATGGCAGTATTTATCCGTGATCGGGTTCGAGATGTTGTGAAAGAGCTGGGTCGAGTTGGCGGTGATGATGGTCTGTGTATGATTGCAGGGATTGTTAGGAGCTAGAGGTTTTGTTGGTTGCTATCGTGATGAAGTTCAGGTTCAGGGAGTTTGATGCCATCGAACGTGACAGAATGAGGCAAGGAAGATGGTGTTGTGTGTGTGTCACTGCAATTAGATGGAAGTGTTGGTGGTTTGAATATCAAGAATTGAGCTTGAACTCATGGAAGGAACTGAAGTGCGGATTGAGCTGTAGACGAGAGGGTTCTGTAGGTGATGGATGCATAGGAATGGTGTTCTCAAGCAGTGGTTGCAGATGATATGAGATGCTGCGAGGAATTTGTTGCCAGGGTTTTGAGTTCAGAGAAAATGGGTCCTGTGGATGAATTCAGTGCAGGGATGAAGAATGGCTGTGAAATGGCTTTGCTGTGAATGAGTGGAGCCAGGGAAAATGGAGTTGAGTTCCACGGGATTAATTGAAGCTGAGAAGAATGCAATAGGAAGCACAATGGGTCTCCGAGTTTTGTGCTAAGAAATATTGAATTGTGGTGCTCTTCCACCGAAATTGCATTGAGATGGTTGGGCGAGATATGGCACCTTGTCGCGGGCCGATGAGAAGATTCGGAAGTAAAGTCGGTGATTTTGTATCTTTGTGGGATACGAATTTTGGTGGTGAATGTATGGGTCTCAGTGCCGAGAAGCGAGAATGGTTATGGAATAGCTTATTGATTGCATAGAGGTATGGCCTGAGGCAGTGAGAAGTGACAGAGTGCTGAACGGGGAACTAGTTTGAAACAATGCGAAAAGTGAGCAGAATAGGCACACCGATGGTACTAGTTCCGGGTGCCGGATTTTGGAACCGAAAGTGGGGATCATAATATTTCAATGAATCACGAAAGGGGTATGTGTTGGATGCATGATTCGACGGTCGGATATATGAGCTACGAGTCGCGCTTTTAGGTACGTTTTCGCAAGAAATGAGAAGTTGGGTTTGATGGTTTTTGTGAATGTATGAACTATAGAGAAGCAGAGATGAGTTGTTGGGAGTACACACTTGCCGGGCGATTTCCGATGACAAAAGCGGCTGGAGATAGTTTCTGATGGCCGGATTCGACAACCGGTGGCCGGATTCGGCGATGACGTCATCAATTCGGGGCGGACGATTTTGGACGAGATTTTCACACGGTATTTTCCACACATGGGCTTGGTGGACCACTTGGAGATGGGTATTGAGAAGACCTAAATTTGGAGTATCCTTTTGGAATGGGAGAAGCATATAAATAGAAAACTCTTTCTCTAAACCTAGATATATCTCCATGAGGGAGGCCTCTACTTGTTTTCTAGGGTTTCACATGATAGTTTTCTTCTTTGCTTTCTATGATGATTTCAAAAACACAAGTAACTAAGTTTTTATTATTGGTTGAGATGTAGTTGGATTTTCCAACCAAGTTATGATTTTTATGAATTAGTTTTCTCTCAATATTATCGTTTGATTTCTACGGGTTATAATAATTGCATGATTGATGTATTGCAATATGATTGAATGTTTGTTTAGTTAAGTCTAGAATTGATTGAACTCACATCCATATCTATAGCTATTTTAGGGTTTTTCATCAAGCGATAACCTTGAATACGAGTAGCATGATATGATTCTAGGTTGTAGTGATACATCCTTGTAGTCATATGTAGAAATTGACCTTTTTCCGAATTGTTTGCGCAATGTATTACAATTGCATTGATTAGCCTATTTCTGAAACTTAATGCTCCTAGGAATTGAACTTGTTTAGCGCAAGGCGTTAGGTTATTCTTTAGGTAGATTTTACATACGCAGCTCTAATGTATGTGTTGATAACTTAAGAAATTTACGGAGTATTCTTGCAATAAGGTATTCTATGGATTTTGATGATAGCGAGATTAAATACGAATTCTATTCATACATTCATAAACTTGTTTGCAATTGAAGATGAAACCTTTACCCAATATTTCACATCCTTGATTTGCGTCCTTTATTTGCTTTTTGTTTATTTTTATTTACACAATCAGAAACTTCCCCGTGTTACTTATAGGAAACCGAAACATATTGACAACCAAGACCTCTCTGTGGGAACGATCCTTTCTTGCCCTTGCTATATTTATATTTTGAGTAGTAAGAAAGTGTAATTTATATTTGTGTCGGATGACAACCGGTCAACCATTTACAATGCAATTGAGACAATTAAAAGGAATGAATGGAAGGATAGAAAAGTGATGCAACAATTGTTTTTTTTGCGCTAAAGAGAAAGGCTACGCGGTTCAAAAGAAGGTAGGTCCGGAAGATGAAATAACGCATCTCTTCATTGCGCATCCGAAGAGTGTTCAATTGGCTCAATCCTTCCATCAAGTTCTTATAATGGATTGCACTTACAAGACTAACAAATACGAGATGCCATTGTTGAACATTGTTGGTCGTACCTCGACGAAGTTGCTTTTTGTTTTCTAGAAGATGAGCAAGAACCAAGTTACACTTGGGCGCTACAACAAGTGAAGGCCATATACCGAGATGATGATATCCCCGCGGTTATAGTGACGGACAACGATGTAGCATTAATGAACGCAATAGAGAGAGTCTTCCCATTAGCACATAATATGCTTTATACGTTCCATATATGGTGTAATGTGATGAATAGGTGCAAGCCTCAAATTTGTCCACCAAAGAGGAAAGCATTTGAAGAGATTAGTAAGCTACCGGAAGATGAACAAGCGGATGCAAAAGAGGAATTCGATATCAATACACTATAAATCACGCTAAATGGGTTGCTTTCTCGGTGAATGGGAGTCATTGACTTGGTCTCTCACCGAAGAAGAGTATAATCTAAATCTTGCGGCATTTATCGAACATTGGTCTAGCCCCGAATATCCCGAGGATATTGTAACGTATGTGGTTAAGCAATGGTTGGAACCGCACAAAGAGCGCTTCGTTTATGCATTTACCAACCACCATAAACACTTTGGGAATCAAGCGACAAGTTTGGTAGAATCGGCTCACCACCTGTTGAAGAAAAATCTTTTTGGATGTGTCGATAATTTTGTGATTGTGTTTAACGCAATGGAGAATTACTTCAACTGCGAGATTGATAGAATTAAAGAGAAGTTCCAAAAAGCCGCATCATGAAGTACAAAAAGATTGTAGACAAAGGTGGTAACATCAAGAATATGGCGGACCTTCTGTTGTTCAAGGGACTCCATTATAATGTTTCACGTGCTTGCATTAAGAGGTTAATGGTAGAGGTGAATTTGATTGACATATGGGGAACCAATCCGGACGAGGTGTGTGTTTGCAACATGATGAAGTCTATGGGACTCCCTTGTCGCCATATGATATTTAAGTATGAACATGGCATAATCCCTCTAAGCGATATAGATCCATATTGGCAACAATTAAGTTTTGTCCCTCCTCCAAAGGGCGATGTCGGAGAAGAGTTTGGTGATAATGAGATGGGAAGAATCGTTATCGAGTTATACCGGAACATGAACAAACTCGAAAAGCAAATCTTTTGGGATGACATGCGGCCAATTGTTTATCCACACACTTCGGAGAATGTGCACGAACCGAAAAAAAGGCAAGGGCAAAGGAAGGCCAATCACCAAAGAAACAAAAAAACCAGTAAGAGAATATGCAAAGGTGTTGGCTAAGAGGAAAAGTGAAATGACGCCTTTTACTAGAGACCCTTGTGGGCATGAGCATACCGCGGCGAAGTATCAAGAAGATTCTAAGAAAGGTCTAGGAATATTGTGGAAAAGGGCGAAACAAGTGAACGGGATATGAAGAAAAAGGACCGCTTTTACGCTCGCAACCAACCCCACCTACTCCATCGGAACCTAGCCAACCAATTCAACGAGACGTGAAGCTTAAGGCTCCAATATGCCGCATCCAAGAAAGAAGTCGACCAATTGATGATACATCAACTTTTGTTGATAGAAGGTACTTGGAAGAGCTACCTCCATATATTAGAAAGTACGTCATATCCACCGATGACGTCCCTCCGGATGGTAATTGCGGATTCCACGTTGTCGTACAACAACTAGGGCCTTTCACTGAAGGTGCAAAGTTGTATAATGATAATCAAATCACTTATGTCTCGGCAAAGGATGTTGATGAAGCTAAAGGACAACCCTAATTTTACAAGCGAATGTTGTCCGATGGGATGCTAGTCTCAATGTGCGTTTGTTAGGTATCAAAGGCGTCTCCACCTGGGATCAATCATAAGGGATCATTGGATGGCCATTCGATATGTGGGCACTTAATCGCGAAGCATTCAACTGCGTGGTTCACTATTTCTCAAAAGGTGCTAGTTTCACATACACTCCGAAAACAAAAATATGTTTCGAGCAACTTAAACATAGGAGGGTGGTGATTGCGCTTGTTAACAACAACCATTTTATAGGCCTCCGGTTAGAAGACGATTGTCCACCGCCTCCGATATCGTAAACTCTTATTGGCATGGATTTAACCCAGACACAATGTTGGGATGGTGCATTAAGTATGAGCATAACATGGAGATGTGGAAAACTTTGAAGGATTCGGAAAAAAATCATACACGAGGGTGCAGTTTCCCTTGCGGATGATTAAATGTACCATTAATTAAACTAAGTATGCTTTGAACATCAACATAAGAATCAAAGATAATGTTTTTTGGAATTATGTCTTATTTTTGGGTTATACTTTGAACATTTTCATAAGAATAAGAGACGAGACTGTTACTTTTGGAACTTTTTTTTTTCTTCACATTGGAACTTAATTACATGACATCGCCGAACAATGAGACATCAAGACTTAAGTTCGGTTAAGAAATGAAATTAGAGGACATTACTGAACTAAAACTAAAGCTACATAACATTTAATATCCGAAACGCGTTATGAAAAAGTCTTTAAGGAGGCGGAAATGATATTCATATTTGAAATCCTTTCTCTTCCATCTTCGCCATTCGTTTTTGATGTTAAAATGATTTCGGAGAATCCTTCACCCCTAAGTCGATACCGCCTTACAATACGAAATAAAGCCATAAATTCCACAACTCTAGCTCTAATCTTGTCGAATCGAATGAACAAGGCTATTTGATCACGGTTATGAGGGTTTGTTGTGTCGGAGCAGAATTTCTCATGAATTTTCCCCCAATAACTTTGACTCATAATACCATCCATTCTTCGTTCTTCACCCCTCTTTGGATAGTATAGTATGTAGTTTCTGCAAAGAGATAAATCTTCATCTAGAGTAAATTTAGGAGTAGTGGCTGCCATTTTTAGAAGATTTTGAGACAAAATGTTATCTATGAGACACATATTTATACCACTGGGTGTATAACGGCTATAAAAATAGTCGTTACTTGAAATTAGTGCCATTCAAATTTCAAAATACATAGTTCTAAGTTACATAACAAATGCATCGACAAAACCAACTAAAAGGTTCTTGTTTGTTATGTAAATCATAGGTAACCGAACAATGCAAACCATCAAATTTTAAGAGTTACAAGTGTAATGTTCGGTTACCAACATAAAATCGTGTAACCGAACTAATCACCTGTCACTTTTGTTTGATTTAGCCGGTGTGAGTTCGGTTACATTACGAAATCAGCGAACGAACCGAACTTTTGGATCACCAAGTTTGGTTAGATTACCTTTTCTGCAGGTAACCGAACAGTACACTTAAACTTTTCAAATTTTCTTGTTCTGAGTTCGGTTGGATTGCGTTACTCTGTAGTTAACCGAACATGTGAGTTCGGTTACCTACAAAATAATACCAGGCCACCGAACATTTGGGTCGTTACTGTATATATATCTATACCAACGGTAACTTTGACTAGTAGGAGCAGTTATTGCAGAAGTAACCGTTATTTTTTTTTTAAAAAACTAGCCGTTGGGTACTTTTTTGCTATAAATAGAGACCTATCTCTACCAAACTTATTCACCCATCACTTTCAATCTTCCTAAATCAGTCACCCATCACTTTGGAACACTAAAAATGGCTCCAACTCCGTTCAATAATCTAGAAGATGTTGCTATTGTCAGAGCACACACCACTCTCACAAAGCACTCCGTTGAGGAAGCGCAATGGGTGGCCAGTAACTAAGACCCAACCGGAGGGCCTTACCTTGGGCATGATCAAAACACCAATGCTTGGTGGAAACGTGTGTTTAAGGTTTTCAAAGCACTAAACGGAAATCGTTCAAGGAGGACACTCGGGCAGAGATAAGGGGAAAGGTACGCTTATTTATACAATGAATGCGTCTTTTCTGAGAAACGAATTGAAAACTCGTAAGGACGCTATGCCAAATGAAGACCGCATGAGTAGAGTAAGTTTGTGAATCAATAGGCCGTTCATCAAAAATTATTTATTTGGTTATGATTATTCAACAACGCTTACTTATTAAAATAATTGTTTTTCCAGTGTTCTTTGGGTCGGACTCAATACGAATTAAGGTACGGTCATGAGTTTCTGCACGAGGACTGCTACACTCTCTTGGAGGAAGTTGAATGGCAATTCGCCCAATATAATTAAACTCGTAGAGAATCTCTAGCGCGATGTATTGAACAATTTTATGTGTTTTAATTCTATTTTATTTCAACTACATGTATGTTTTTTCGATTCAATCCCTAGAGGACTGCTACACTCTATTTTAATTATCAAGAGTCTTCACTTGTTCAAATTAGTTCCCTTCAAATTTTAAACTACATAGTTCGGTTACATAACAAATGCATCGATAAAACCGAACTCACAGGTTCGGTTGGTTCCGTAAATCATAGGTAACCGAACAGTGAAAACCACCAAGTTTCAAAAGTTACAGTGTAATGTTCGGTTACCAACATAAAATCAGCGAACGAACCGAACTTTTGGATCACCAAGTTCGGTTAACTACAAAATATTATCATGGAACCGAACATTACACTGTAACTTTTGAAAGTTTGTTGTTATGAGTTCGGTTAGATCGCACTACTCTGCAGGTAACCGAACATTTGAGTTCAGTTACCTGCAAAATAATACCAGGCAACCGAACATTACACTGTAACTTTAGAAATTTTCTTGTTATGAGTTCGGTTAGGTTTCCTTTAATGTATGTAACCGAAGATTGAGTTCGGTTGCCCCAAAAACATTGCAGGTAACCGAATATAGAGTTCGGTTGTTTACGAGATTTAGTCTCTTAACCGAACTAACTAATTGTTTCTTAAAAATTTGAAGGTAATGAAACACTTAACCGTCAAATAGCCAAACTAATCCCTTACAACACAAATTATAAACCAAAGTATGAAATTTATTTACTAATCCATATCACTAAATGTTGGAAGCACACGAACATATGGAAACAAACTACCAAATCCGCCATAAAAAAGTATTCCAAATATAAGTAACCGAACTACCAAATCCATGATTAAAAAGTCTTCCAAACATAACAAACCAAAGTAATAATTGTTTCAATCACTCATTTACCACGACCACTACCGAAACTTTTCTAGTCTTGCGTTTAGGAGCTTTAGGTCGTCCTTCGTCACTACGAGTGTCATCTCCATTGCTGTTGTTCAACCATCCGACTTGAGCCTTCCCTTCTCGGCGACTCCTCTTCAACGGCATGGTCTGGCTTGGATCAACCTGGCTTGTATCTACAAGGCTGGGATTAAAAACATTTGTTATTTGGTTGTAGAGGTATGTTTGTTCTCGAGTATCCATCGGCTCTCCACTCCGGATTTTTGCCATCATTTTCTTCAACAATTTACCACTTGCCTTCACCTATTCTCATCAAAAACATAAGTAACTATTATTTTTCAATACTTCATAACATTTTGAGAAACAAAAATAAGAGTAAATTTCTTACCGCCGAATTCCACAAGATCAAGGCCTCATCACCACACGAGGGGTATGCTTCATAATTTTATTAGCCTCTTTCTCCACCGCCTTCGCTTTTGGTTTCTCGGCACGGGCTTGTTGGACAAGTGTTTATTACACGAGGATGAGAAACATGTTCATACCATTCCATATATCCTCGTCAGCGCATTTGGCTCATCAAAAGAATCTTGTAACTCTTCAACTGGAACAAGATAATTTCCAAAGTTCTTCCAAGTGGTCCACCGATGGAGCGGGATCGTATTTGGGGTGAAATTCATCTCGGTGTTCTTAGTTCCCCTCGCTTCTTCACCTTGAAGTTGAAGTTTTCCACTTGTGGGACACTTTGGACACAAGAAACTTGTCTTAATACTCTTCGAGGATTATACATTGTACAACCTCCGGGATGAAACAACAGTCCATTGTACGCCGCAATGGTGAGAAATCAATAACCTCAACATCCTCCTCGTCTTCATCGATGGAATGGTGTAAGGATGGAAAACCATATCTTCCACTTTGTTAACTTATCCAATTTCTCCCTCAACTCCAACACCTTTTTTTTTCTTATTCTTTTCTGTGAGTTCAAAAATTCATATTTACACTGTAGGCTTCCCATAAGGCCAAGGAGTTTGAGCATGAGACAATTTCGATTCGAGGGGAAGTGGTCGTACACCCAAACCTACAATAAGAGGCAACAAATAATACATTCGCAATATGATTAATAACAATACACATTCATTCACTTATATATTGAAACACACAAACGATAATTTAACGGGGTACTGCGAACAAGGGTGTATAAGCCTCCAAAATATAGACTCTTAAGCCTCGAAGCTTTTAGAGTTCCTCTTGAACGAATGAAAGAACCGCAATGCCCCAACGGTAGTTGTTCGCCTCGGTCGAGGATCCAATAGCCGGAGGTAATGAGCATTTACCACGTGACCTTAAGTTTCGGGGAAGAAAATGGTTCCTAGTTGATATAACAAATAAGCAAGTCACATGGTGCTTAATCTTCTCCTCTCGTCATCACCAACTTTCCTCGAGCAACCAATTCTTTGGTCCCTGAAAACTCATCAAACAAGGTCTTGAGCTTGATCTTTTTCAACTTCTTCTTGTACGTGCGGTCTGCCTCAAACTCATTATACTCATCACCTTCCGTAGGCTCTTTGTTAGCTCGTCTAAACTCACATTGTGCCTTTTTATCGCTCCATCCTAGACACCTTTCGACTAGCTTTTCAAGAAGTTCATAACTCATCGAGGGATCATATCCATCTAGAACACTTGTTCCTGTAATTGGTAGGGCTGTGATTCTAAAACAATCATCCGGAGTAATTGCCATCTCACCAAAAGGTAGATGAAAGGTATCCGTCTCTGGATAAGACCTCTCGGCAAATGCAGTAACAGTGACATCATCAAATTTTTGGTGCGCATGTTGTATCCCGTTCCATAGTACACATTCAAATACCGCCAAGCGGACCTCATCACACTCGTTTTCTATATTTCATATCTTGTTCTTTTGACGTTTCAAAACATGAACAACATTATTATGATCCTACAAAAGCAACATCATAACTTATATACTAAAATATAGAAAAGAACAATTTATGTCAAAATCTAATAAGATAACTGAGAAATCTTGATGGTTAAGATTGAACCATACCTTTGTCGCAAAGATCTTGGCAGCCCATGAGTTTTTGTAGCCCATCAATACCTCCCCTCCATCTTTTGGAGTACCATAAGTTGGATTCTTTGGAGACAAGCACAAATTTTCATCAGGAATGTATGAATATCTAGCACAAGGCGTCTTTGGCGTCTTTCTAGGTTTCTTTCCCACTATTTCTACTTGTGCCTCTTCCTCTTCAACTTCCTCTTCCTCCAAGTCCTCATCTAATTCAAAGATCATCCTTATCTCCATCTTCCTCATCTTTGTCACCCTCATTTGGTTCACCATCATCATTGTCATCCTCATTTCCTCCTCCTTCACATGGTTCACCATCATTGGCACCCTCATTTCTTCCTCCTTCAATTTGGTTCACCATCATTGGCACCCTCATTTCCTCCTCTTTCAGCTGGTTCACCTTCTCCACCTTGATGTTGTTCTTCATTGCCCATCGCTTCCATGATCTCTTCATTGCCCATCGCTTCCACGATCTCTTCATTAACTTGTTGGATTACGTTGTCAACATTATCTCTATTAAGACCATCTTGGATGACAACATCCGGTAATGACCCACCTCTATACTTAGCATTTTTGGTTCCACGGTGACCGGAATCGCAATGTACTTTGCCTCGAGGGGTGGGAGTTCTAAGATCTTCCAAGTAAAGGTTTGTTTGATTTTTGCCTCTTCCACTAATCAAGAAAACAAAAAGATATTAGCTTAAACAAAATAGGCCAACTCTAATTTTGGGGACCATAGTATAGTTCGGTTAACAAATATTTTTTGACAACAAACCGAACACAACATTGGTAAATGTTAATGAAGAGTTCGGTTTTTCATAATTTTTTACGAACAACTCGAACTCAACATGTTTGCAACTACTGAAGAGTTCGGTTTTTCAAGATTTTTTGTCAACAGTTCGGTTACATTATTTTGTTTTCGGTAAAGTTCGGTTACTTTCTAAGGTTACCTTTTTATGCGAACAAACCGAACTCAATAGCACGGATTCGGTTACATACAAACTCAAATTAGCGAGGCAAAATAGCGGAGTTCGGTTACATGTACAAAAACAAATTGTTGTAAAAAATTTAAGTTCGGTTAGAAATTTTTTTTTTGGCTTCTTTGCGATCTAACCGAACAGGCAGTTCGGTTACCTAGTTTTGATACCTAGAGAACCGAACTGTTCTTCGTGTTCTTCCTTTCAGGACGTTCGGTTAACAAAATTGGGTTTTTTTGAAGCTCGACCTAACCGAACTATGCACTGTAACTTCCATTTGAACCCTATTTTGATGATTTGTATTCAATTAAACGAATCAAAATCAAATTAAAAGTAATGGGTTTGTTGCAAAATACCTGCGAATCGGTCCCATGGCGAAATCGGGCTTGACAAACGTCTATTATCTTGGATTATGGCTTCACTTGGTTGTTCCACTTCTTTATGAATCTGAAAATCACTCGGCTGAGTTGCTAGATGTCCCAATTGAGGACCTTCTCCTTGAAGTCTTTTGGTTTGCTTTCGAAGAACCATTGTTATAGTCGATTGATTAATCGACGATGAAAATTTTATGAATCGACGATTAATCGAGATATCGATGAAGACGATGTTGTATTTGGGGAAGAAGAGAAGACAAGAGGGAGAAACAGTTTCTCCTCAAAACTGTTTTTTTTTTTTTTTTTTTAGTTTTTGGTTTTGTTTTAGATTAAGTTAGAGGCAGTTATTAGGTTAGGGTTAATTTTAATTAGGGTAAGGGGCAAATTGGTAATCTCATGATTTTTAGAACATCCCTTAACATTGTAGGGTAGGAGGCCTTATAAAACAATGGTCCCCCAAAAAAAGGATGGTCCCCAAAAAACGGTTCTTTTTCTTATGGTTTCAAGTATCAAATCTATCTTTTTTTGTGCCGTAAAACAACATTGTCAGGCCTTAATCTCGATAGGCCCAACAATTAAGCCTTTAGTGGTACTTGAGTAACTTGAGTAGGATTTTGGTACTTGATACTTACCATTTGTTTGTGGCATCTTGCATAAGTGCTATACTTTGGACATTAGATTAGGCAAACAAATTCAAATCATTAGGGATGGAAAATTTTCCAAAACTCACCACTTTCACGCTTGTTGCTAGGAATATTGGATGTACTCTCTCAGTCCAAGTTATAAAGACAAAATTTGAAATTTGGCTTCTCCAACTGTATAGGTAGAATTCCAATTTCAAGAAGAGTAGGAATTAAGCTTAATCAGTAAGGGTAAATTAGGAACAAAATATAAATTTGTAAAACCTAGATTATTATTTTTAAACGAGTACGACTTATATCTTTATTTTTTTTAAACCTAGGGTTTGCATAAATGCCGGTTCTTGGCCAAACCCAATAACTAATTCCAACGAAACCCTAGAATGGACCCTTTACTACCAGTATCCTCCAATAACAAAATCTAAACTTTACGAGTTCTATTATCAAAATTCTCTTCACAGATTTCAGCATGCACACGAAGATGGGGAGGATTTCAGCAGCAGGTAATGGTGAAAACTCATCATCATCATCAACATCTTTAGTACTCAATAATAGTGATCTTTTGATTAAGATTCTCTTGTGCTTACCCGTGAAATATCTACTTGTTCTCAAACCTGTCTCAAAACATTGGTATTCACTCATCACCGATTCATATTTCATGCAAAAACATTGTCTACTTCACAGCAACAAACTTTCAGGATTGTATTTTCTCTGCGACAGACCTAATGATCAACATATCCAAACTTATGGCATGCTTTTACTTGATAAACCCAAAATCAGTAGTACTAATGTCGTAAGTTTTTTAATCCAAGGGAATGAAGGACCAATAGGAGGACTATATATTGAACAATCTTGCAATGGTCTTTTTTTGTGCCGTCTTCCTTCTGGTTTTTATAACGTAACTCGCTATATTTACAATCCTTCAACAAAATGTTACAGAATGATTCCTCCACCTCCATTCAACATGAATTTGAGTTCTCCTTGTTATTGGAAATTCTATTTAGCTTTCAGTCCACACAAATCACTTTACTATGAAATTGTATTTCTTCGGAGATCTGGTTATGATAAAACTCACTATAAACATCAGATGGCAGTCTATTCTTCGAAAACAGGTTCATGGAGATGCTGTGGATACGTGGAGCTTGATTTTAAACTCCTTTGCTGCAGTTGTGTTTCCTGGAATGGCTGTTTGAATTGGATTGACGGCCCTACTTTATATTACTTCAATATTGCTCAACAATTACTAAAAACGTCACAGCGTAGCGATGAATTAACGCAGAAATACCATCCTGGAGTGAAGTATTTTGAAGAGTGCGTGGGTCATATGTATCTCATTTTAGATGACAAGAAGCCGATGTCCAACAGCGTAGGTGTCTTTGAGATGGAGATTGATTACAGCGGGTGGAAACCAATATGTCTAGTGGACCTAGGCGGATTAGTCGGATTAGAAAAGCAGTATGGAAATGGTTACCGCATATTAAAGGTAGCTCATGTGCAAGGAGATGGTGATGAAGATGAGTTGAAGGTGTTGATACTTTTACCTGGCCAGATTGTATCTTATGATCTCAAGAAAAATAGCTTCGAAGAGATTTGTGATTATCCGAGGGGTCAGTTTGTTCAACATGCAGCACCAGCTGCTTATATTGGATCACTTGCTAATGTCTGATATGGTTTTAAATTATCAAATCTTGGTTGAATTGGTTAAGTTGGGTTCGTAGTAATCCATATTAAAGTGTGTGTTTATGGCTTAATCATGCACAAAAGACTTTTTTAAATTACTTCTTAGCTTTAATCCGAATTAAAGCGCGCCTTTATGCATGGTTCAATTTATTGGGTCTTGTTATATTTATGGTTCCTGTAATGCTGCAATAGATGCTCAAAACTTTCCAATCATCACTCTTATGCCCTTTTTAAATACGTTTTACACTTTCCCAATGTAACGACGGAATGTTACCTTGCGCATGGGTGCACAAGATAGCAAAACCCATATATAAATTAGGAAAAATATATAAATTTGTAAAACCTAGTTTTTTTTTTTAAAACGAGTATGACTTAAATAAGACGATCTTTGAAAACTACCAAGTATCCTCCAAGATCAAAATCTAAACCTTATACCCTTACGAGTTCTATAATTAAAATTCTCCTCACAGATTTCAGCATGCACACGAAGATGAGGAGGATTTCAGCAGCAGGTAACTCATCATCATCATCAACATCTTTAGTACTCAATAATAGTGATCTTTTGATTAAGATTCTCTTGTGCTTACCTGTGAAATATCTACTTGTTCTCAAACCTGTCTCAAAACATTGGTATTCACTCATCACCGGTTCATATTTCATGGAAAAACATTGTATACTTCACAGCGACAAACTTTCATTGTCTGGGTTGTATATTCTCTGTGAGAGACCTAATGAAAAACATATCCCAACTTATGATATGCTTTTACTTGATAAAGAAGCCAAAATCAGTACTAATGTCGTAAGTTTTTTAGTCCAAGAGAATGAACAACTTCCGATAGGAAGAGGGTTAAACATTCAACAATCCTGTAATGGTCTTCTTTTGTGCGAACTTCCTTCTGGTTGTCATACCGGAACTCGTTATATCTACAATCCTTCCACAAGACGTTACAGAACGATTCCTCCACCACCTTCGTTCAATAATGAAAACTTGAAGTCGACTTGGCAGACTTCTTGGCATTTCTATTTAGCTTTCGATCCACAAGAATCACTCTACTATGAAATTGTATTTCTTTGGAGATTTCATTATGATATAAATCGTATTACTCGTCCTGATATAGCTCATTATGATCATCAGATGGCAGTCTATTCTTCGAAAACAGGTTCATGGAGACTCTGTGGATGTGTTAAGCTTGACTTTAAACTCTTTGGCCGCCCCTGTGTTTCCTGGAATGGCTGTTTGAATTGGATTGACGGCCTTACTTTATATTACTTCAATATTGCTCAACAAGTACTAAAAATGTCACAGCGTAGCGATGAATTAATGCAAAAATACTTCCATGAGCCTTTGAATTTCGAAGAGTGCGTGGGTCATATGTATCTCGTTTTAGATGACAATGAGCGGAGGTATTGCATTGGTGTCTTTGAGATGGAGATTGATTACAGTGGATGGAAACCAATATGTCGAGTGGACCTAGGCCGATTAGCAAATCGGTATGGAGACAGTTATAGCATATTAAAGGTAGCTCATATACAAGGAGATGGTGATGAAGATGAGTTGAAAGCGTTGATGCTTTTACCTGGCAATAAGATTGTATCGTATGATCTCAAGATAAAGAGTTTCGAAGAAATTGGCGATTATCAGATGAGTCAGTTTGATAGATATACAGAACCTGCTGCTTATATTGGATCACTTGCTAATGTTTGATATGTTAGTTTTTTTTCTTTTCTTTTACGGTTTAAGTATCAAATCTTGACTGAATTAGGTTAATGACTGTTTTGTTTAAGTCGGATTACTACTATTGAAGTGTGTGTTTGTGGTTTAATCATGCATCAAAGACTTTTTTGAACTCCTCCTGAGCTACAATGGTTTGAATATTTTATTGTGCATGCGGTTTTTTTCTCCTGAATTCATAGGATCTTGTTTATATTTATGCTACCTGTAATGGTTTGATTTTAGTGAACCCCTCTACTAAAATAATCAAGGAAATACCAGAAGGTCCAGAACCAATAGATACACATATCTTAACCAATTCTTATAATTACAAATGTGTATGAATTCTCTTTTTTGATACAAATGCTATGATTATTAGCCTGAAATCCTAGCTAACTCAGCAAATTCATCCTATCAAAGGTGCAAAAAGAAAAAAAAAATGTTGAACTCATGATGTAGGTACATATGGCCATGACGGGTATAACTAAGGATGGAGGAGCTTTGCCTACAAAAGCTCATTCCAAGTATCTTGTAATCCAGGCAAACATCAATGTGTACAGTCGGCCTAACTTACAGGGTTTGCTAATTGTTCCGGTGTGAATGGACTCCATTGCTTCTTGTAGATTGACGTATGTGCATCTTTTCTATACTACAACCCAACCCTATCAATACTCCTTCAATATGGTTGGTCTATAGTACTAAAGCGGCATTACATTCAGTATGTGGATTCTACGGATACACATGCATCTTCTGTTCCCATCTCAATTATATCCTTCTTCTCATCATTGAAACACCCGCGCGTACTAAGAAAAGAACAACGCTATATTGTTAGTGTAATTGTCAAGTTGTCGACAAGTCTTTGTTTCTCATTCATTAAACGTGATATTTATACATTCAAGTCTTGGTCATCAAGACATAATACGTGAACTGCACGTATCTAAACTTTCCTAGAATAAACATAACTCAAATATACTCTATTTCCTAATACCCTCCCTCAAGATGGAGCATGCAGATCACAAATGCCCATCTTGGACAAAAGAAAGTTGGCCGAGCTTTCCCCAATGCTTTTGTGAAGAAATCAGCCAATTGTACCTTTGTAGGAGTGTAGGAGGGTGATATAATCTTCCTTATGATGGCATCTCTAACCAGATGACAATCCACTTCTATATGTTTTGTTCGCTCATGAAACATTGGATTCTGAGCAATATATAATGATGATTGACTATCACAAAAGAGATTCATCCCATGAGTATGATGAACTCCTAAATCACTAAGTAATTGTTTTAACCACTTCAATTCACATGTGACTGCTGCCATAGATCTGTATTCAGCTTCTGCGGAAGAACGTGACACTGTGTGTTGCTTTTTAGTCTTCCAATTGGTTTTGAGTTGGGTGCCCGCAGACTTTAACATGGTATTAGAGCTAGGCTCGTACGCGGGGTGTAGGCCTGATTTTGGCCACCGTGACCGAATGTCACATGTATACCCGTGACCGAATGACTGGTCACTCGTATGACCTGTACGTGTGATGGACCGTGACCGAATAACACCTGCACACCCATGACCCACACGTGCACAGGTCCACGTGTTAGGCCGAATGGCTGACCTTACACGTGAGGGAGGGTGTGAAAGGACAATAGTCCCACATTGCTAGTTTCCGCTTAATGAACTTAAAATATAATACGGAAGGGCCGCTCCCCTCATCGCCAATTAGTTTTGAGTTGGATGCTCGCAGACTTTAACAGTAATTGATACTAGATGAACATAGCATAGCATATTAAAAAAAATCGAGCTCATTTACGGAATGATTCTGCAGTTGAATTGCTTACAGTATCTTAAACTTTGAGCCTGTTATCCACCACAGGTATGTATTGAACACCAAAATATCTGATCCCTTCCAATAATTACCTTGTTTACTGATCGATACTCTGCGGAAAATTGTTTCTGTCACCCTATGGATGACAGCATTATCGGAGTTCGATATAAGAAGAAATGGTGCGTAGTAAAATTCAGATCATTATTGTTTGTACCCAAAATTACTTTTGGGCACGAAACACGATGAATGGATAGTTTCGGTGAGTATTTTGGGTTAGGGGGTCGATTCGAAGAACAAAATGAAAGACAGAGGTTTTACGTGGTTCGGCATAGGTTGCCTACGTCCACGGGCGAATCCCCTTGAGGAGTGATTTTGTATTAATAGTAAAATTACATTGTATATTTTTCCCCTATTGGCTATCCCCCTTTCTCTCATTTATGCTCCTCCTCTTTATACAATTATATAATTTCAATATAACTTAAATGGCATTAACTGCTCATTTATGCCTCCCTCTTCAATTCCGCATGAAACTGCTGAAATTATTATTGCATGTATGAAACTGCTAGAATGAATATTGCATGACCTGAAACTATTGTAATTCAATTATGGTCAAACTATCTTGGAATTCAATTACGCATGAAAGCGCACATTTATGCTTCCATGATAAATTAAATAAATGATGGTGGCGATATTGGTGGACACTTCTTTGGTAGAGCAATGTGGCTGCATGGGTAGGGGCCCGGCTTGATGGTTGTGGCATCTTTGGCCGGCATGTGGATGGAGCTTAGTTTGTGACATGGTTGGAGCCCGTTTGGCGATCACGGAAGAGTTTTTGGCTGGGAATTGGTTAGTAGCATTGCTGACTACAAGACTGAAAATTGGCCAGGGGTGCGACTGACTTCGATAGTTGACCGACGGTTGACTTTGACTATTGACCGACCGTTGACTTTGACCATTGACATTGACCTGACGTTGACTTTGATAGTTGACCGACTTTGACCATTGACCGATCTATGCAGACTGGGGGCTGCCTTGGTTGACTGTTTAGCGGGCTTGGATGAGGACCAAAAGATGATTTAGTATCAATTTGGCCCATTAAGTGGTATTTTTACTTATGGTATACAAACAATTATATTCCTACACAATTAAGCCTCGGGCATTTAAAACTAACATTATTTTAACAATTGCAAATAGTACTACTAAATTTGAAGTTAGTGTCTAATAAACTTGAGATTTGGTTAATTACGTCGGCTCTAAAGACGGTGAGGGAATCGACGGTTCATGTTCAGTGATCAATCTGGGAATGAGACATACGAGAGAAATCTTCTTTCCTCTGCGCTTCTCTAGCATTAGACTTGCATTGAAACTAATACAACATTACAACCGTAATGTAATCATTCCACAGCTTGTTGCTTGCTAGAACGTTAACGAGGCAAGAGTTGGACTGTCATATTGGCAATTACGTACCATAACAAGCTACCCAATCTCGAAGATAAAGGGTATCTGGATGCATGTCATGTCATATAAGCAAAAGTGAGGAAGTGGCAAGCACCCCAGCATATACTCTCCCGTCTAGTTATAAAGACGGAATTTGGAATTCCAATTCAAAGATGACTTTTCACATATATATATATATATATAGTTACTGGAAATATGTTAAGGGTAAATTAGGAAAACCAGTACGACTTATACAAGCAAGAGTTTGCATACATGCTGGTTCTTGGCCAAACCCAAAAACTAATTTCAACCAAACCCTAGTTTTCGAAAACTACCACTACATCCTCCAGGATCAAAATCTAAACCTTATACCCTTACGAGTTCAGAGTTCTATCATTAAAATTCTCCTCACAGGTTTCAGCATGCACAAGATGATGGGGAGGATTTCCGCAGCAGGTAATGGTGAAAACTCATCATCATCTTCAACATCTTTAGTACTCAATAATGACGATCTTTTGATTAAGATTCTCTTGTGTTTACCCGTGAAATATCTTCTTCTTCTCAAACCTGTCTCAAAACATTGGTATTCAATCATCATCTGCAATTCATATTTCATGCAAAAACATTGTCAACTTCACAACAACAAACTTTCACTGTCTGGATTGTATTTTCTCTGGGACGAGGGAATCGTCAGCTCTTTATTACTTAATCAACATATCCCAACTTATCATATGATGTTACTTGATAAACCTAAAACCACTAGTGTCGTCAGTTTTTTAGTCCAAGGGAATGCACGAGGAAGAGGATTATACATTGAACAATCTTGTAATGGTCTTTTTTTGTGCCGTCTTCCTTCTGATTTTCTTTCCGGAACTCGTTATATTTACAATCCTTCCACACGACGTTACAGAATGATTCCTCCACCACCTCCGTTCCATAATAGAAACATGAAATCGAGTTCTTGGCAGTTCTATTTAGCTTTCGATCCACAAAAATCACTCTACTATGAAATTGTATTTATTTGGAGAAATCATGATGAAACTCTCTATACTCAGCATGATATGACTCATTGTAAGCATCAGATGGCAGTCTATTCTTCCAAAACAGGTTCATGGAGACTCTGTGGATGTTTTGAGCTTGAATTTAGACTCCTTGACGACCCTTGTGTTTTCTGGAATGGCTGTTTGAATTGGATTGACAGCCCTACTTTATATTACTTCAATATTGCTCAACAAGTACTAAAAACGTCACTGTATGGCGATGAATTAACGCAAAAATTCTGGCTTGGACCGTACCATTTTGAAGAGTGCGTGGGTCATATGTATCTCATTTTAGAAGACAGGGCGGAGATGTCAAATTTCCTAGGTATCTTTGAGATGGAAATTGATTACAGTGGGTGGAAACCAATATGTCAAATTGTCGGTTTAATAAGTCGGTATGGAAATGGTTACTACCGCATATTAACGGTAGCTCATGTGCAAGGAGATGGTGATGAAGATGAGGTGAAGGTGTTGATACTTGTACCTGGCTATCGCAAGATTGTATCTTATGATCCCAAGATAAACAGTTTCGAAGAAGTTTGCGATGGTCAGATGGATCTGTCTCATCTAATTAAAGCACCTGCTTATATTGGATCGCTTGCTCATGTTTGATATCTTAGTTTTTGGTTTTTTTAACGGTTTTAAGTATGAAATTAGTAGTAATCGTATTAAAGCGTGCATGGTTTAATCCATTGCACCTTGTTTATATTTACGGCTCCTGTGATGCATTAGATACACAAATCTTAACCAGTTCTTATAATGACAATTGTGTATAAAATCTCTTTTTTGATACAAATGCTTTGATTATTAGCCTGAAATAGTATAGCTAACTCTACGAATTCATCCTATCAAATGCGCAAAAAAAAATACGTGTAGAACTTGTGATGTAGGTACATAACTACATATAGCTCTCTAAGCATGGAGGAGCTTTGCGTACAAAAGCTCATTCCAGGTATCTTGTAATCCAGGCAAACACCAATGTGTACAGTCGGCGTAACTTACAGGGTTCGCTAATTGTTCCGGTGTTAATGGACTCCATTGCTTCTTGTAGATTGATGTATGTGCATCTTTTCTATACTCTGACAATTGGGTGATGTTTAGAAGTGTGATGGGTACCTCAGTTTTACTAAACACGTCTCCGATTACTCTCATTATGCTCTTACGCGATCCATTTCCCCAGTACGACGGATCTTCAATTGGAGTTGTCTGGTTGAAACAGCTTCCATCTTTGTCACCTCCCCAATCAACACTCCTGCAATATAAGACATGTAAGTTTGTTTTCTGGTAGGTCTCAAGTACCAAACAGGCCTAAATTGCATGCATTTCAGAAACAAAGTTAACCTGCAATGACAATTCAACTCGACTATACCTGCCATGAGTAGGTGACATGCTTGTAAAGAAGATCTTTGTTTTCTTAAGATCCGTATTCTTCTCAACCCATTTCAACATACTCTTCATCGCCATTCGGTACACATCTTCTGTTTCCATCTCAATTACTTCTTTCTTCTCATCATTGAAAGATCCATGCGTACTAAAAAAGAAAAGAACAATGCCATTGTCAACAAAATTGATACTAGAAGTACATAGCATTGGAAAACAATTAGAGTGTTCATTAAAAGGTTTTCGGGTACAAATGCTTACAGTACTTTAAACTTTGAGCCTGCTATCCACCATAAGTATGTATTGAACACCAAAATATCAGACCCCTTCCAATATTTACCATGTTTATTGATTGATCCTTTGCGGACAATTCTATCTGTCACCCTATGGATGACTGCATTATCCGAGTTCGATTCAAGAAGAAATGGTGCCCAGTAGAATTCAATTGTTGCATTGTATTCCTACACAATTAACCTCAAGCATTTAAAACTTATTTACAATTGCAAATAGTACTACTAAATTTGAAGCCAGTGTCTTAATAAAATTTAGATTTGGTTACCTCGGCTCTAAAGACGGTGAGGGAGTCGACGGTTATCATGGATTTGGCATGGTCAGGGATCAATCTGTGAATGAGACATACGAAAGAAACGTACTGACCCCGATTCAGAGAGTCTCCGACAAACATCATTTTCTTTCCTCTAAGCTTCTCCAACATTAGACTTGCATTGAAACTGAATATACAAACCATAACGTAATCAAGATATATCTAATTATGCTAAAATGAAATTCATAAATCAAATAAATTTCTTGCAATGCCTATAAGATGTTGAATTATAGCTAACCTTGGAAGGGAACAACCATGGGGTTGCCATCTCCAAAACTGGTAATCTTTCTCAGGCCTGCCGTGTTCTTGACAAGTTAGCTGTGGTTGTATGTATGGACATTCCGATTCTTCGTAAAGCGGTCGATTTGATTCATCCCATACCCATTTCCCACTAAATATATCACATTCACCTACATCTCCTTCTCTTCCTACATGATCATTATTATCATCACCATCCTTAATCTCTGAACTGGTCAACGGCACCTTGGTTTCGATCGGCGGCACTCCGCTTTCGAGTCTGTTCGTGTCATCTTCTTCCTTTTCTACCCAAAAAACAAACACCCATTCAGTCAAACCATTAAAAAAAACTAACCCGAAAACTACACTAATCAGGCTATTTCAGACACTCTGAATTAGTCCGTGGCAAGAAAATATGTCCCATGACTGATTCATACTATTCAGGCGATGCGAGACTAATCTAACAACAAGAACATTTCAATAATTTCTGCAAGAAAAAAAGTTAAAACTCACCTGTTTGAATTACAGATGGTGGTGGTGAATTTTCTGATTCTTGTTGATGATATTCAGTCTGAGGCTGATGATGAATATGTCGGAAATTGGACGTAACAGTTGCATCGTGTTGTAGTGTAAAGATGGAACGAAAATCTTGACCGTAAATGAAGACAACAGCAAAGAAAATAAACCCTAATAACCCAAAAGATAGATATGGTGATAGACCTCTACTTTTACTAAAGCTTCCATTCCCATTAACACTTTTTCTAATTAACAAAGAAGAAGAGTAGATGGGCGGTTTCATTTTGTCTCCCTTCACTTTCTCTGTATCTGATATTCCTCGCTATATGAGAAGGGTGTGGACTTTTTGTCATGCGTAGAAGTGCAGTATTATTCTTTTATTAGTTGGGGAATATGGCCAGCTCCATCATTTTGTGTGCAGCTAACTTGTTCAAAGTCTTCAAAGGTTTGAAACTACATACAATATTAAGAGGAGTTGAGCATTGAGATTCTGCCAGTTTGATGGTGCTATAATATACGTGTAAAAAAAGTTGCAGAACGTGCTTGTTGCAAAGTTTCAAGGTGTTGTGTCTCTATTTGTCACCACCTAACAGCTGATTGCAAAATTTGTCCGTACCGGTAAGTCATGCAACCATGACTGACAGTGTTCACTGCATGTATTATTGATCAAATGTATTAGCAATAGTCTTGTTGTAACTTGTAACTCAAATAATAATTAGTACCGTTTTTTTTTTTTTGGGTCTTATTCAGTTGTTAGTGTTTGTTGTTTTTGAAAGCTTTCGTCTGTATTCAGATCTTAAGAGCAGATTCAGGGAATATTTTATTTAGGCGTTATTAAGTTTATGATGCAACATTAAGAAGTTAAGATTCCAATCAATTCAATTGTTAAGTAGGTTTGAACTTTGAAATGCATATTTAATTGGGTTCTCTAATCAATTATTAAGTAGGTTTGAAATGCTTTTTATAATGGAAGAAAACAGAACACACTTTTTTGAGTAAAACAAGCTCATGGCCTGCAGGTAAGTAAAATTGGTTGAGTGGATTAGGTAAGCTGGATGCTGCCGGCAATGCAGATTAAATGCGGTCGTTGGATATTGATTGATATTCACCATCCAGTTTCAAAATTAATCAGCATTTAGAATTTTTACCAACTGATTAAAGAATTTAATGAAAAAGGGGTCAATGATGGTGGGGAATGACACTGAAAAACTACTTAAATGGCCGACTTAGATTATAAGCTAAGTAACATAGTAATGAAAAGTAAAGGCAAAGAAAGCTAAAATCATGAGTCTTCTGATTGAGTTAGGTTGGGTGAAAAAGGTGAGGCATTAGGTTACATTTCATTTTCAATTGGTTCAAAAAAGTTATCTTTATTTTGCATTTTTAATCTACAGAGATGGTGCAACTATAACTTGAAGCAATTATTAAATAACAACCATCATTGATTACACATAATTCATAGCTAAATTTAGAGCCTGATTAATTATGAAGAATTTGAGTGAATACTAATAGTACAACAGATTGTACAGTTTAAATACCAACGAAGAGGAATAAGTAATGGTGGTGGTGGTACAAGTGAAGATGGTGGGGGGTCATGGAGAAAGGGATGACTGTTTGTTTTCAGAGACGAAGAGCCCCTCTGCTGAAAAAGGCTACAAATTAAATAGAACTCGTTCGAGAAAGAAACTGAGTAAATGAGCAGTCCAATTATACAGACCCGTACTTTGGATGATTTGCAGTTTGTCACCTCAACTGAGGGTCAAAGGCCCTTCAGAGTTGGGGAGTTGAAAACTGAAACCAGCATCGAGAGTTATTCCTCCAGCTGAAGAGGATTAGCAACGAATGCTTCTTGATCAGATCAAGCAGAGAGAGACTGCGTATGATCTTTACATACCTGGAACACCTTCCATCATCTATGATACATACAACAAGAAAGAAAAAGTCAGAATGGTTTCAATCTGGATGAATTTTAATATTTCAAACCAATTGCTCACCTTAAATATGTCACCAAACAACCCCCCTTGCAGAGGATTTCTACGCCGCACCCCAAAGAACTTTTCTGCTATCTCATCTAGCAACTGAACCACATCAAGCTTTCAGTTAGAAATTTACACCAAAAAGCAATAAAGAAAACAATGCACAATAGAATTACAAATACAATAATTCTACTCTTGTGATACGAGGCAAAGAAGAAAACTCACCTCCTCAAACGTAGGCTCCCTGTCGATACTTGACTTAAAATTTTGTCTCAACATTCTAAATAGTGGCAAAGCATCTCTTTCCAAACTGCCAAAAAAACAAGGAGAATATATTACCAGATCAGAATCATTAGCCATTCTACTAATAAGAAGTTAAGTACGTATGCAGAAGTTCAGCTTAATATGATAGTTGACCAAAGATTGCATGCATTGAGCAAATTACAACTGGGTTATCAATTTGGTATGATAGTATGACTGCCCATACAACATGGCATATCCAATCAGGCTTACAGTACTTGAAGTTAGTTGTCACTGGAAGACGAGATTCATACATACAATACAGTATTACTAAGAGCAGAAACTATATGTTGTGACAGCCAGTTTAATGACAAGCAAATAACAAGTTAGATAACCAATCTGATGCCTATATTCATTTGTATACTGTAGGATACAGCAACTAACATGCATCGTTTACAAAGGGCTAACAATAGCAAGTTCACCAATAAACAAGAAAGAAGTAACACATACGTTTGTAAGAGATAAATTATGAACTTGACCAATTCTGAGTCTGGGAACTCAAGTTCGTCCACCTTCGCTTTCTTTTTTATCTCATCTATGAGCTTGTTAGCATCTCTGAGATTCTTCTGAGACAAATACCTAACAAAGAGAAAATATTTAAGAATTTCCCTTCTGACACTGAGTATGCGAAACAATGTCACAGCATCCATGATTGGTTTCAAAAAAAGAAAAATGAACTGTAAAATAGTATAGTAAAAGATGTAAGATTGAAGCACCCTTACGTTAGAACTGCTCTTGCAATAGCCACATCATCTTCACCTGGGTAGCACTGCAAAGCGATGAGAATTAAAGATTAATGCATCAATAATAAGATTCACCATCTCAGTATGTATTTCTTAAAGTTTCTATGTTTATCACCGAAGTAGAAGTAGATCAAAGAAAATAGGGATAGGGAGAAGCTTGTGAAGGAAAGAGTGTGGTTGGCTAGACTATGAAACATGATACAGAATTGTAAATTCACATTTAGCAAATGCATACGTTGATAAGTCAAGCATTCACATCTAAAATAGTTGCTGTTTTAAAACATTGAAAAGGGCTAACCTTGCTCATGAAGTTAACAATGGCAGAAGCGAATTTCTCAGGCTGGTTTCCTCGGACAAAATGAAACGTCACTCTCGTCATGTCCTGCGTAGCAACAAGATGTTAGTAATGCTATTTACATGTGCCCTAAATAAGAGCCAAACAGCCAATTCTTTCAATGTGTTTTTATTCTTCAAATCCCAAACAATATACTAGAGTATATGATGCTTTATATATAATGCAGTTACAGATTTTATTCATCATGACTGAGGTGGCAATGACCCAACAACTTGTAGTAGAGCTTACGTTTCCCTTATGAACTTACCGGTTCAGGAGATTCAGAACTTATGTATTCAGCTAACATGCAATGTAATTCAGGAGATCCATGCTTGAAACCTCCGAATTCGGCAGACCACCTATGACAAGACACACAAACAATAAGGAGTGAGTTCTGATGTTATCTAAAATGAAAACCATGTCGCAATAGGTTGCTTAACACAGGTATCATCTCTGTTCAATGTAAGGGAAAGATGAAATGAAAATAGTCATCACCTTATTGCAGCTTTCATGAATGATGAACAAGCATCAACACGTATTTTTGCTGCCCCTAAGGCCTCAGAAAGCTTTTGCATGTCTTCATCATCATCTCCCCATTGTTGTGGCAAAGGGATCCGAGGAAACACCTCATGTATCTTCTTAATACGGCCTAATAAAAATTCACATGCATTATAAGGTAAATGAATATATTAAGCAACAGTTACCGTTCTGCCAAAACATGAACTTATATGAGAGAATCCCCCCTAAAGATTGACATATTAGTTAAAAGGTTATGTTCCCTGCCTCCTAGTCTTACATTAATGCTCTCAAAGTAAAAGGTAAAGCTGTGGTTGCACCCATAGTCTTCAACCAAAAAAACTCTTAATGTCACTCATATGAGAAACTCAAAGCTGTGGTTGCACCCATAAGCTTAAACTATTGACAGAACATGACAGTCGACTAGTAGACCTATAATCCAATTAAAGTAATTGACAATAAGAAAACAAAAGAGAAAGAAGCTGACCTAGAGTTTCTTCATTGTAAGGAAATTTCCCTTTAACAAGGGTCTCCGCAAGCATCAATGAAAGTTCACCTCCACAAGTAGTCTGTCAACATCCAATCCAATACCAAATCAATATAAAAAAAAGTTCAATCCAACTTTCTATCGAATTACACATAACAGCTCTCAAATCACAGCCCAAAAAGTACAACTGTGAGAACATTGGGCACACTAACCAACTTTCGAAAGTTGAATTATCACAATGGCTCTAAATTCACAGCCCAATAAGTACCATTCTAACTACAATGCACACTAACCCAACATTCGGCAACACGCAAAAACTAACTAAACTCCGAATCAAGAACCAAAGTTCCCAGTTTTCATTGCCCAACATATCTTAATTTAATCAAATCAATACCGAAAAATTCAAAAAAGGGGGAAAAAGTACCTGTCCATGCTTCAATTGAACAACAGCACCAGATTGAAGTATATCTAGAGCTTCATCAAATCTCTCAGCTGCTATATACCTATATAACAAATCACAATCAAAATCAAAATCAAAACTTCAGAAATTCATCGACAAATTACTCAATCAAAAAATCAAAATTGAATAAGTAATTACCTTGCACTGGTTGATTTATACATCTGTTGAGCACCATAATAATTCCCATCATCACTGACAATTTTCTCTAATTTCTCAATTGTCTGTAAAAAAAATCCAAAATCAACAATTAGGGTTTAGATTGCAAGAAAAAATCACAGTTGGATATAAATGTTTTTTTACCTCTTGTGGAGAAGGTAGAGGTCCTTTTCTGAGTCTGGTTCTGGCAGCCATTGATGATTTCTTTCTCTGATGATCTCTGTGAAGGAAGAAGAAGAGAAGATCTAATGGAGAGATTTTTGAATGGAGTGCTTCCTATAAACGGAGAAAACGACAGACTGTGGCTGAAACTACTTTCAGTTTAGGAATAGGGAAGTGGGACCCACGTTGGTTAAAGGTTAATCAATCTGACGGCTTGTAGTGTTGTTTGATCAGAATCTTGGCTGTAATAATTGGGATGTGGAATTTTGTGGGGTCCGACTCCGAAGGTGCTAGTCACGTTTGTGTTTAGATACTTCCACCCAAGATACGAGGAAGCGCAACCAAGTGTAAGGTATTTCTCTACGCTACTAGGCCCTCTTATATAGGTTTTGCTACTCCCAAATTGGACTAGGAAAAGGAAAAAATAAACTAAACTGAAACAAGCATAAAACTCGAAAAGGAAATCTCGAATTAAGAAATGAATTAGAGCTAGAAAAGAAAAAAAATTAAAC